>OX467719.1:6241230-6841230 GCA_950111635.1 Agelastica alni | reverse complement strand
ACGGAGTAAGTAAGTAAGATAACGAAAAAAATGCAATCAAGGAACTAGAGAAGCACTTAGGAGCATTGGTAAATGCGGCTTGTTCATTGACAAGCAAATTAATTTTATTGTATTATGTAGTATCCCAAGATTATTACTACACCAGACATTCTTCATTTTATTGAATACTTGTGTGTTTGTCCATTTCTTGATTATAATTATCTTATATAACTGTTCTAAGTATTTGTATCTCTGAACTTTTTTAACTAATTTACCATTGACCCATACATTCCCGTTTCACTGCTATTTTTAATTGCCATGAATGGCTGATGAAAGTAAAAGAAGCGAAAGACGTGTATAAGAACCGTAGCAGGTGGAAAAAAGTGGTCTCTGCTACCTCTTTGGAAAAAGGACGTGACTATATGCATGTGTGTTTGTAAAGGAATATTTGCTTAATCGATTTAACTTGGAATAGATAACGAAAAATGTTTTTAATAAATCTACTTACAATATTCAAAATGAAGTCATATTTACGGTGCTGCAATACAGTAGAAACGGTGAATCTTTTCCATCACGTGACTATTATGTCAGCAACAATATTCATATGAATCAAATCAAAACTTCTGTCCACTCTATAAAAATAATCTTGTATGATGTTATGTTTTATTTATATTGACAGAAAGAGACAGTATGTAGAAAATATGTGTTGTATGAATCGTAGATTGGGTCACGTGATGGAAAAGCTTCACTGTTTCAACTGTATATTTATTCTGTAATGTAGGCCTCGATTATATAAGTAAATTAGGCAAATAGTTTTCCTTTATACAGCCAAAGGCAATTTTGAACCTCTACATTTTTTGACGAGCTATCTTCCATCTCTAGCTGTTTCAATCAGAGTAAATACTTGTGTAGTTGAATATTTTTTATTTATTTATTTATTTAAGCTTCCAAAACTAAAGGACACTCAGGCTGCCAAACCTTTAATTAATCCAAATAAGAAAGATAACGAAGTAATTCAAGGAAAATTAGCTCCAAAGCCTGTTGAGGTAAGTAAAACTGTAAGTCAGCACCGAAAGAGCTAGTGCGGTACTATACTATAATAGTATCTGTAACAAAGTAAATGATGTATTGAAAAATAAAGAATTAAAAATATACGTTTAACAACTAACATATATATTTACAGACATTGGAACAGGCATTGGCAGAAAGTCAAAAAATAATAACCCACGGATTGAAAAATCTAAAAGATTCCTTTCAACCCTCCAAAGGGGAGTTTAGTCCCAGTTCACAACAATGGGAAGAATTAGAGAAACAAGTAAACGACTACTTTTCTAATGAAAAACAAAAACTGTTAATTAGACAATCTCTTCCAGTTGAAGGTAAGTCGACTACATTCGTAATACTCGTATTATTATGAAATAGTTTCTTCAGAAGAATTGTTGGGGACTCAGGCAAAAACATATAGAAGCTATAATTAATGTAATGAGTTTTTGTTTAACTGTTTTTTTTTAAATGGGCGCATACTAAAGCTTCTTGGTGTTTTTTTAAATCACTTGCAAAAGAAACCCGTTTTTACATAAAAGTTGTCATACTAAGGATGGTGGGAATTATTGAATAAGTAAATAAAAAAAACATTCTCAATAAAACCAACTACTTAATTTTCTTACTTCAGGTGGTAGTTCTTCGGCCCCTCCTGCCCAACAAGCCCAAAACAACTGGATCCAAAATATCGTAAATGGTTTCAATGGAATCGCTACCAATTTTATTCAAGGTATTCAGAATTTAGGCGGAAACAATGGCGGTGCAGTTACACCACCAAGTGAACAAGGCGATGAAGGAGCTTCACAGCAACCACCAAACAACCAGGGTTTCCAAGGATTCGTTCAGTTTTTCAATAACGGTAAATATTTCTTAACTTTTTAATAGATACAATTCAATATTACCATTACTAACATTATGTACTAGTAAGGAAAATCCATCTCATCCATCTCATCTCGTAATGCTCATTCATAATTTATATGCAAACAGTAAGGCAGTCATAAAGTTGGGCAACTCTCTCTATTGCTATTTATCCTATATTCGGAACACTTAATGAGAATAGTGCTGGAAAATTTGAGACTGCGGTTTTGTTGTGGGCGGTCATAAAATTTCAAATTTAAGATATGCAGATGACACTCTTTTCTTTTGGTTGCCAGTAATGGGGAAGAACTGACGATGTTCCTCGAAACACTCGAATATGCGAGCTTAAGATATGGGTTGCAAATGAACTACAAAAAACGAAGATCATGATTATCAACCGAAAACAAGAAGGTGCTCCACAGCCACCCAAGTTGGCAAATTGCGCTGTCGTCGGAAGGATCGTGTATCTAGGGTCAATAATAACATCAAATGAGGATTGTGAACCTGAAATTCGTAGACGCATTCAATTAGGTAAAACAGCTTTGAGCCAACTCACCAGAGTATGGAGGGATCGCAACATCTCGATCCAAACAAAAAAGTTTGTCGATCCAAACTTCAGCGCGGGCTCTAAAATTCTACGGCCACTTAATTCGACACGATAATGTGGAGCGCCTAATTGTACAGGGAATGCCATTTGGTAAGAGACGACGAGGTCGATTACCAACGAGGTAGGCCGACACCGTTCGCAATTTATTTGGCCTAAACTTAGAGACAGCAACAATAGAGGCTAACAGCAGGCAAAGATGGCAACAAATTATTAGTCACGTCCTTGACAGACTGGATAATGACAGAAATTCACAACAACCACCACACATCATGTATGACGCAATGGACTAAGAAGAAGAAGAAAAATATGTCTTTAGTAATTGTAAATGAAGAAAATGTTCCAAGTTTTACCCAATTTATTAGACTTAAACAAAAGAAGAAAAAAGAAAAATGAAGCTGTGGCTATTACATAGTAACCTTGGTATTTCTAATCTCCCGAAGAAGACAAAAACAATATGAGCAAAATATCGAGAATGTTCTCCATTTTGTCACTCTGATACAGTCCTATTTTAAAATACTTCATTTATTTCCTGGCTTTGGATGTCAAAGCTTTCGTTTGCATTCTGGATTCCGTTTAAAATTTGAGAATTGTCTTTTAAGTTTTGAAACGAAACTTAGTCGAAAATTTCCAGCTTATAATATAATAAATATTCTTGTGTTATTTTTGTGGGTGTATATTAACAATATTTTTATTAATTTACCGTTTTATATTATTTACTGGTTTTTTCTATTAATTAATTATGTTAAGAATGTTTAACCATACTGCAGGTATCAGCAACATAATCAGTACCATCTCAGGAACCACCAATCAAGGTCCCACAACATCAAATACCAACCTCAGCGACTCTGGTACTGCATCCGTACCAAGCGGTGGTATAGGATTCTTTGGCACTATTGTCAATAATGTACAAAATGCACTTGGCATTCAACCAATAGGACAACCCCCTTCAGGAGTACAAGGTAGTTATGAAATTTAAACAAGAATAAAGAATTGGTAAACTACAACCCTTCTTCTATTTTTACTTTTTTATTGTTCGATGTTTCTTTTAAAATCTATGCTATTATTAATATGTTACTACTTTTTCTCACTCTGGCAATTAAAAGTAAATATTAATCTAAAAGTTTTTCGAAAACTTTAGGACCTTCTGTTATACAGGGTGGCCAACCCAAAACGAAACAGAGCCATTTGGAGGAACCTTGTCAACATTTTAGAAAAACGCTCAGACCCGTCGATTTTTGATTAAAGGAGGACACTCTTTTCCGATATTTTTGACTCCACTACTGTCAACCCCAAGCGAGGGTAAGAATGACCCCGAATTTTTTAAACGGCTTTGAGGCGCGAATAAGATGTCTTTTGAAAGCTCTGACAATTCTTTTTGCAATAGTCTTTAAATTTTACATTTCCTACCAATACTTTGAAAAAAATTACATGTAAAAAGTTTAATTATTTTAGTTGCTTACTTACTACTAAATTGAATAAATGTTCAAACTGATGACCACCCGCTTCCATACAATAATAAAGATTTTGTTCAAAACGTTCACGCATATTCCGAAGAATTTCCGGAGTAATTCGACGGCACTCGTCAACGATTCTTTGACGCAAATCTTTAACGACGCTGGTTGTGTTTTATAGATATTACTTTTCAGATGTCCCCACAAAAAGAAATCGAGGGGCGATAAATCTGGCAATCGTGGAGGCGAATCCAATGCCGTGGAAAACGTTGGTCTAAATACTGATGAACAATCGCCGCATAATGCCTAGGAGCACCATCCTGTTGAAAATAAAAATTATCTTCGTCATACTGTGGATTATTTTCAAATACATATCAGTCAAGGCAGGAAGAAGCTATTGAGTCTTCCAGTAATTGCAATTACATTTCGCCAGTCAAATTGTCTGGTAGAAAAAAAAGAACACACACCAGTATGTCACCATACATTTAATTTCTCCTCGTGAAAAACTCTTGGGTTTGAATCGGACCAATAGCGGCAATTGTGGCGATTTACCATCCCGTACAAGAAAACACTATTTTCACCGGAAAAACAGATATTACTGGAACTGTGGATCGTTCCCTGCTTGCGCACTCATTATTTCGCAAAACTGCAAACGGCGGTCATAATCATCCTCATTAAGTTCATGGATTAAACGAATTTTATATGGATTTTTTTTTCTTTAAAATGGTTTAGATGCTAGTTCGATTGATCCCAATGCCCCAATGCCATTTAAAAATTTTATGGTAATTCTTACCCTCTCTTGGGGTTTAAGGTAATGGTTTCAAAAATATCGGAAAAGAGTGTCCTTCTTTAATGAAAAATTGACGGGTCTGAGCGTTTTTCTAAAATGTTGACGAGGTTTCTGCAATTGGCTCTGTTTCGTTTTCGGTTGGCCAACCTAAAAAAATTTCGTTTAAAGGAGATTTGTTACACATTTATTTTAAAAATTAATACATTAGTTTCATAATCGTATTATACAATTTATTAGGTGACACTGGAACAGCTTCCAACCAACAGCAAAATGGACCAGTTCAAGTCATACAATCAGTTGGTAAGTTTGTTTTCATGTTCATTATTTATCCTCTTAACTTTCATGACTATGACTTTGATTGGGTTTGATTGATTGGACCAAATACACTTCGCCGCAAAATTAACGCATATTTTATAATATATACATAATTTTTCTATTAACTTTTGTAAATAGTCAATCACTTTGCAAAATATCTATTCAGGTTAAATGCAACATTCTGTGAGTTTAAATCGACTCTCGAAATAAATGTACAGGAAAAAAAGTCTGATAAATTTGTCTGGATAAAAAATTTCAATAACTGGTTAGCAATATCAATAATTGGTACTGCCTCCTTTGGCCTTGTTTTTAAAATCAGGTTTCTACTCTCGTTTGCTCAATTTGATCACACGTCTCAAGTAGTCGCAATGACAGCTAATGTAAGTGTGCTAGAGGTGGTTGTAAAGCTCGAATACGTCGTTCCATGCGGTTTCTTCGGCCGAATGTGGCCAATGGTGGTACAAGAGTTTTTATTTCTCTGGAGCATCTGCCATGGAAATATCTGTAGAGCAATGACTGGTCTGCAACTCTTCTTCTATGTTCCAGAGGGTGAAGGGTATCTGTGAGAGTTGAGCTGTTTATCAAGCGAATGGCTCTTTTCTGAATGAAATCTAGAAGATGAAGAGAATGCCTTGGTGCTGAACCCCAAATGTGCGAGCAATACTGCAGTAGAGGTCGGATTTGAGCCTTGTACGTCGTCAACAGTTGATCAGGAGTAAAAAACTTTCTGGCTTTCCACAGAAAACCTAGCCTCTGGCTTGCCGACTTTGCGATGTTAGCAACATGGTCATGCCAAGACATATTATTGGACACCGTGACTCCCAAAATCGAGATGGAGGGACTTGGTTCAAGGGTATTTCCGGACATTGTGATGGGATGATTTGAGGAATTCACTTTCTTGGAAAACGTGGCACTTTGTGTTTTTTGGGCGTTGAACTGAACAAGATTGTTGGTTCCCCACTCGACGATTGCTTTAAGATCTCTATTGATGGAATCAACCTGTTCCTGCCTGAGTCTATTTGTATCATTCACCGAAAGTGATCGATAGGATGTGAAAGTTGAGACAAGTGTGCTATCGTCTGCGAAACTGTAAATGGGGTTCGTGGTGGTTTTCAAGAGGTCGTTGATGTGTAAAAGAAATAAGGTGGGGGACAGGATGGAACCCTGGCGGACCTCCAGCAGTGGACGAGACAAGCTGCTGTATGATGATGATGAGTCTGTGAAAAATATATTGAAGTTCTTTTGCTACATCTTTAAAAGAAACACTAAAAGAATATGGGTTTAAAATATATATTTTTATAAATTCTAGGTAATGCCATTTCCAACTTCTTCACTGGAGGAAATAACCCACCGTCAAACTCACAAGGAGATGCAGGATCCGCGCCAGCACAACCCGGTAACGTCAACATAATCCAAAATATTCAAAATGCTATTCAAAACAGCCCTTTAAATCCGTTCAGGCCACAGAATGGACAAAATCAAAATCCCGCTCAAACTGGTAAGTTGTTAATTTTATTGACGTTGTTTCTTAACCAATTGCATGTTTAAGTTATATCGAGTTAGGTTAAAATATTTCTTTAAACATTAAGTTAAGTAAAAATATGAGTAATTTTTTTCCCATCAGACTTACATGGAGATTTAAGTGCCTATAACTTTTTAACTGGACCTTTTTAAATCAAACCATGTACATGTATGAATTCCACAAGCCACGCCAAATCGATTCCCATGTGGACCGTCTCTATATCTTCTTCTTCTTCTTCTAGCCGTTTTCTATCCTTTGGATATAGGCCTCTCTCATATTTTACCAGTTTTCTCTGTTCGGTGCCACTTGGTACCAGTTAAGTCTGGCTGTTCTTTTGATGTCATCGTACCATCTTTGCTGTGGTCGGCCGGTGCTTCTTTTCTCCCCCCAAGTCTCTATATGATGGTGGGCAAATACGAAAATGTCTTCAGTCACTGTACACACAATTGCCAACAATAATAAAAAAATTTGTATGTTTATAATATTTAATATATATTTTTAGCAATTCAAGGTATCAGTAACCAAGTTCAGCAACAATTATCTCCAAGTCCCGGAGTTAGCAGCCCAGTGGAGCCACAACCTGCTACTCCTGAAGATTCTAAAAAACCGGCCATCATATTGGTAGAAGTTCCTTTGACCCAAGAGGTCGCCCAAAACGAAAACCCAGCAAATGAGAACGAAATCGTAAAAAAGCAACTGCCATTGAACCCTAAATAATTATTATGAGTCTTCATGCTATTCGACTGCTATTTAGTTTATTTAAAATAAAATGATAGTTTGTAATATTTAAATTATTTATTGCGATAGTTCAATAAACGACTGAAAATTTCTTATTGTCTATTTTAAAATATTTGTTGTAACATTTACAGACGATTATTCCCTTAAACTATGACTTCTTTTTTTTTTCTTCTTCTGTAGTTTTCGTACAACATTGAAAAAATCTGTAGGCATTTTAGCGCTGGTTATTTCACTCTGTATACTTATATGAGTATAGTGAGAATAGTCATTTTGTTGAGAGCTTTTTTCACAAAATGAATAACTAGGAACGTGTTACTAGAAATCTTTCAAGAGAAGAGTGTGCTGTTTCTATAGATTTCCTCGGAGAAGGGCACAACGCATGGGAGTAACACAATCAACAATTTTCGGAGCATCGAGAAGATTTAGAAAAACAGGCAGAAACTAATAAGACAAGGTCGACCAACAGTTACTACAGATCATCAAGATCGCTTTCTGCGTCTCGAAGCTCTAAGAACGAGGTTCCTTACGAGTACTTTAATACAACAGGAATTTTTTGCTGCCACCAGTTTCTTATTAGTTGAAATTCAGTACGAATGAGATTGGCAAATCACAATTTGAGACATAATAGAGCTGCCACTGGTACGCTGCTCACCGCAGATTATCGTAGAAGGAGGCTCCAGTTTGCCCGAGAACACGTAAATTGGGAAGTTCATCAGTGAGATAATGTATTGTTTTCAGATGAGTCCCAACTTTGTCTATTTACGAATTACCGTCGTATGAGAGTGTAAAGACGTCCCGGATATGCTCAATTGTAGGGACAGTTAGCTACGGTGAAGGGTATGTTATGGTTTGGGGAGGCATCGGTTTTGCGGCTCGAACAGAGTTGGTGATTGTTCAAGAAGGTTGTGCCAGATACATTACGGACATTCTAGAGTACCATGTAGTACAATTTGCCCCAGTTGTAGGTAAAAATTTTGTATTAATGTATGACAATGCACAGCCACACGTTGCTAGAGTAATGCGAAATTACCACCAAGAGGTTCAAATACCAACAATGGATTGGCCTGCAAGCATTCCAGACTTAAACCCCATTGAGCATTTATGGGATGCATGGGATGACGTTGGACGATAGATGTCACCTTTGAGGCTGCCTACGAAGAAAGGATATGAATAAAGGATAAGATCGTTTACAAAATTACTAAGCAGGGGTAGGATCACAACAGTTTAGTTGATTTTGGATTGAAAGCATGTTCGTAAGGTGATAAGAAAATCGACACTATTTGTTTATTTATAAAGGCATACAAACAGTATTTTGTGTTACTAAAAGTAGTTATTGGTTTGACAATTTCATTTGAAACCAACAATATTAAATAACTAACTTACAGGTGAAGTTTTTTCAACTTCTTACCATTTTGGTAACATTTATTAACAACGTACAACTAAGTGATAAATATATTCCTAAATAAATAAATACGTAAACGTAAATATGCGCTACTTATTCTTCAAGGATTTTCTCTTGAAGCCTAAAACAATAAATGCAATTATTACATGAAGTTTAACAGTTTTATTTAAAATCATTAAATTATTATTATTTATTAAATTTATTTTTAGATTATCCATTAAAAAAATGTAATTTAATTCAGACATTTTAGCTTATAGTAAACAAAACATTTTTTGATCAATTTCTGTAGGAATTTTTTTTTAAAAATATCAGTCAAACATTTGAACCTAACCTCGTAATAGTCTTGTTCCGGTAAAATTTTTTCCGGTCTTGTTACAATCCCCCTGGTAGGTGGTTCCATGCCGTGAATGAGACGGTAAACTTCAGAACGTTGCAGATGGTCCAATTTTTTTGTAGGTGGAGTATACTTCATGAAATTGATCCTGCAAAATATCTGGGTTATAAAAGAATAGGATCAAATAGAGATAATATTGCTACGAATATTTACACAGAAATTTTTGTGGAGCAAGTGGTAAATTGTGTGATTTTTTTGAAAAATTATAATTGTCATAGCGTCATAAATATGATTTTACCGTGCTAGAAAAAAGTTGTTGTAAAATTACAGAAAACGCAGATGCCTGTTCCTTTTTAAATCCAAGGGGATATACAGGTACTATTTCTTACTCTTAAATGTCATCCTATCTCCTGATACACTAAGAAACTAATAAAAAAAATGTTTATTTAAAAGTATAACAAAAAATTTAATATTACATAGGTGTATGACAAATTCTTGCGCTTTCAGTGACAAATATTATAAAAGAGTTGACTAATTGGCTTATTTAGGAAAAAAATTGTTACATGTCTTACTAGATTGAACCTACTTTAAATTAAGAAGTTAAGGAAGTAGAAGAGAGGGGGTTGGCAAATAACAGATATCTGTGTCGTAACAATGTTCGCTTGGAACAAAAATTGACGTGTTTCAGCATTTTCTTAAATTCTTATGAATACTGCCAAATATCGGGGAGGCCCACTCTGTATTTAAATTTTACAAAAATGTTTATTATTTTGTAACAATAGGAGATGAAATGTCCCTAGTCAAACACAATAGTTGTCATTGTCATAGCTTACTTAAATTAATTTAATTAAATCATTCCTACATTTTAAGTACATACAGGGCTTTCCATTTAAAAAACAAATTTTTTTTGTATTCTCTGAAATCTGCACCCTAGTTACTGTACTGATAACAATAATAGTTAGTAATAGTTTTTTTTATCTTAACATCAAATGATTTAATTAATAAATAATGAAATTGAATGCACCGAATGATCTTAGCAAAAAATTTTCGCGCACAACATTTGTTTCGGTTTCATAGCAGCTAAACGATTAAAATCATTAGTAATTTTCAATAAAATTTGCTAAAAAAATACCTGTGGACTGGCTTGATTGTATCGCACCATGGCCAACTGTTGTTCCATTGGTTTACCTGAAAACATGCCAAATAAATGAACTTAACCTAAAAATAGTGCCTACCCTTTTCTCTTTCCAGATATGACCTCCAGACTACTGTCAATGCTCTCCATGATTTTCGCGTCTGTCATTTTGGGTTTCCTTGTTGGAACAACGTCGTCGGGGTCGATCCACTTTCTACCTCCTGGAAGCACTATAGGTCTGAACGTTGCTTTACGTCGATCCTCCATTTCCTAATGATTATTTTTGCAAACAAATCATATTGAGATAAACTTTTAACAATATTTCTAATACCCCAACTTTTCAACTGGATCTTCAGGAATATTCAAGCGTTTAAGTAACATTTCCGTTTTTTTATTAAATGATGTTTTTAAAAGCTTACATAAACATCTACTTCTTAGCTGTCAACATTTTAACAACACTAAAATTTATACATTATGATAAGACTAAAAACTAATCTATGTATAATTATTAGGGTGTCCAAAAAAAACAAATTTTTTTTTCAAGTCTAGTTCAAAAAATTAACATTTTAATAATAGTTTTATAATTTTTGATATCATTTTTATAAATTTTAAACACAACATTAGTCAATTATTAGTTATATTCAAATTCTTTTTAGTTCAATTTATTGAATTTATTTATTTATTGACCCTTTAAAAATTTTTTTTTTGAGCTGCCGTTTGGAGGGGACTCTTAAAACATTACAAACTGACATATTTTTGAACGAGACTTAAAAAAAATTTTTTTTTGGGACACCATAATAATTATATACCTATAAAAGTCCGTGTTTGTTTGTTCCCTAAGGACTCCAAAATGACCCAAACGATTTTGATGAAATTTTTAGGAAATACGAGGGCAGTTTGATAAGTCAGTGACTTTTTGAATTTCCCGCGCAGTTACTCCAAATGCAACAGTGCTGCTGTCAACTATAATCTATCAGTGGGCAACTTTCTAATTTTGAGCAAGCTACGTCGTGCAGTTGGTGTTTGATAGCCGTTCAAAGCAGACAACCTCGTGAATTTTTACGAAAATGGAAAAAAGTGAATTTCGTGTGCTGATTAATCATTACTTTTTACGTAAAAAATCCATCACTGAAACTAAGGAAAGACTTGATAAATACTACGGGGACTCGGCACCATCAATTTCAATGGTTAAGAAGTGGTTTACAGAGTTCCGTTGTGGTCGTACCAGCATTAGTGACGTCAAACGTCCAGGTCGCCCAAAAGAAGTTATCACGCCGGAAATCGTCGATAAAATCCATGAAATGATATTGGATGCTCGGAGAATGAAAGTGCGTGAGTTGGCTCATGCTGTAGGTATCTCAACTGAACGGGTACATCATATTTTACTCGAATATTTGGACATGAAAAAACTCTCTGCGAGATGGGTGCCGCGATTGCTCACACTCGACCATAAGCGCAATCGTGTGACCACTTCAAAAGAGTGTTTAGCGATGTTCAGCCGTAATCCGGACGAATTTTTGCGCCGTTTTGTTACTGTGGATGAAAGATGGATCCATCACAACACGCCAGAGACCAAGGAACAATCAAAACAGTGGGTTGCTCGGCGTGAACGTGGACCAAAGAAGGCGAAACAAAGTCTGTCAGCCAACAAGGTCATGGACCACAGGTTTTTGGGATGTACGCGGTGTCATTCACATCGATTACCTCAAGAAAGGTAAAACGATCACCGGCGAATATTATTCAAAGCTTTTGAACAGATTCGACGTTGATTTGAAGCAAAAACGGCCTCATTTGGCGAAGAAGAAAGTGCTGTTCCATTAAGATAATGCACGTGTGCACACTTGTCTAGTCACGATGGCCAAAATCCACGAATTGGGATACGAACTGCTACCCCATCCAGCATATTCTCCAGATTTAGCCCCCTGCGACTATTTTCTGTTTCCAAACCTAAAGAAATGGCTGGGCGGTAAGAGATTTGAGTCGAATATAGAAATCATTACCGAAACAAACGCGTATTTTGAAAGCTTTGAAAAATCCTATTATTTGGAGGGAATAAAAAAATTAGAAAAACGCTGGACTAAATGTGTATCGAGCTAAAAGGTGATTATGTAGAAAAATAAAATGTTTATTTGCGGAAAAAAATTTGTTTTATTCAAAAAGTCACTGACTTATCAAACCGCCCTCGTATTTAGATTAGCCCATCGGGTGATCTTGTGTAGTTTGGTAGCGATCAGATCGACGAAAGGGATGGGAAGGGGATAAAATATAAATAAAAACTATTAAAAAACGGCTTATATTAGTGACGAATTTTGTTAATTTGTATTGATTGCTCCAATTTGAGAGATAGGATAGTTTTAATCCCGATAAGCCCCTATAAAAGGAGTGAAAGGTGAAAGTCGATGCCTCGGTGAATAACCCGATGCCGTCGTATATTGGTGAAATGAGTTATACCTAATTATCAATGAAAAGATTAAATTCTTTTTCAATTAAATGAATTTGTGTACTTTTTTTCACAGCACGTAATTCCTTTCTTTATAAAAAAAAACTAAGTGAAATTTGTAATAATGTATGGTATGTAAACAAAAACTTACTTGAAAATAATTTTATGAACAAAAATCGTCTTTATAAAAACAATCTTAGTAAAAAGAGCTATCGAGAGTTTAGAACTAAACGAATTTGGCCCTTACGTTGCGTTTTTTTATAACACGAGCTTGGCAAATTATCAAATATTTTCATATTGTTTCGAAGAAAAACATTAAGAATGTTTAATTGTAGATTGTATATCTTAATAAACAAATCGTAAGAAACTATTTTAATGCGCAATTACTTCTCAAGGATATGCTGCCCCCCGACTGTGACGCCTGCTCGTTGTACACAGTATTTTGTTATTAAATCACATTAAAATTATAGATGCCAACTATATTTTTAAATTAGCTGTCATTAATTCTAATAAAATAAGAAAATAAAATCATTGTACGTGCAAGAAATTTATTAATCGATTAATAATAATTAAGTTATTTTTGTTCCCATGACCAAATCGTCAATATTATTTTTTTTGTTGTTGCCAAATTTACGAAGGGTTGGACCCTAATACTTTATCATATAGATGGTCTCTCTCTGGTCACAGTTCAAATCCATAAAATGTGGCTGCACAAAGAAGATCTTACATGCAAATAATGTGGCAAAGGGAAAAAAACAGTCAAACACAAACTGGCATAATGTGAAGAAATCCCGTGAAGAGACATGGCAGAACAAAACAAAATAACTCTGGTGGTGGTCCCAGAACACAGTGGCCTCAAGTACAACAAATTTTTTCAGGTTCGAAAAATTACAGAGCAACTACATAATGGAGAATTTGTTTGTAAACAAAAACTGTCAAACAACTAGTACCGGAATTAAAAGTAGAAGATCACAGGTAACAGGTAAAAATTTTTCAGCCAAGGCAACCCCCGAAGCATGTTATAGCCAACCTGTTCAAGTTTGTACAATGAATAATAGCTATGGAGTAAGTGTAACACCTAACTGGATTGCACGAAAAGTCTTAGAGGCTGAGATGTGGCTGGATCCGAAAAAAAAATGGAAGAGGATGAGATTTGTCATTTTTAATAAACCAATTTTTGTCATGAAGTATAGGAACATATAACATACTATATATATATATATATATATTTATTGTCAATAGAATTATTTAAGATTCAAATTTATATTTTATTTAAAAAGAAAACACCATATTTGGGAATTATGAAATGTACAAACCTTTTCCGTTTTTGCGCGCAATTCTTCTTTTCGCTGGGCTTCCAATTCTTCCTGATTAATTGTGTCAATGTCCTCCACATCTTCTTTGTGTTCATCCTCTTTTTCTTCTTCTTCTTCTTCTTCTACTTCTTCCATCAGTGATCTTTGCATGATTGCTTGTAATTCTTCTTCGGTTATAGAATCATCATCTAAATCGTCTACAACTATTGAATTAGTATCTGCACCACTTTCTGCTTCAGCTTTTTCAATGGAAGCAGTAGCTTCGTCTACAAATTTTAAGAGGTACAGAATGATTAAATAAATAAAAAACTAAAATAAAAATAATATTAATTTATTTTTCAGTCTACAAAGAAGATGTTTAAATTTATAATTCTACCCTAAATTAACTTCAGTGTTATTCATTTCTTTAAGTTGGTAGTACTCAAAACAAAGTCAATACTTTTAAATTTTCATGCTAAAACTATTTCTATTCTTACCAACATTATATATTTCGTCTTCATTGTCGTCATTTTTGTTATTTTCATTCGCTGAGTTTTCCTTAACGCTTACAATTTCTGCCAGTTGTTTGGAAACAGCATCCAGAGTCACTTGAACAGCAGATGGCAGCTGCGATAATGTTTGCAATTGTTTTTGCACTTCTCTTAGTTGATCTTCTAATGTCATTGCAGTTTCTGAGTTCGGATCAACTATTATTTCGGATATTGGTCTAAATTTCATACCAAGCGAATCTTCTGCAAGTGTACCGTTTAATATCAGTTTTGCATAATGATACAATGAAAACATCATTTCCGAATTAATTAACCTACCACCAAATACGAAGGTTACATTTTAAGTGTTACAAACGACCGGTAGATGGCGACAGTCCTGCTTTCGTAAAATTTTACGTTTTTTGAATTTGAAATATAGACAGTTTAAGCAGTAGTTTGTCCACTGCAACAACAAAATAGAGCAAGGACCCACGACGGCCAGACCTTCGTTATTTTATAAAAGCTGAAAGTTTTTCTGTAGATGTCCCCTATACAGGTACTATTTTATACACTTTTACTACCTGTCTACTTTAATATTTAATATCTACTCTGAATATATCTTTAGAGAAGCATTAGACGAAGTGGACCTTGGTATTAAGGTAAACAGAGTGACCGAGTTATGTAACGATTATGGGCTAAGACTCAATACTTCAAAAAACAAAGTAATGGTTGTCAGCAAAACACCAATACCACCAATACAAATCAGGGCATACGGGATACAGCTAGAAAAGGTTAACAACATCTCCTACCATTAAAAATAATTCCCTGCAACAAAGGAATCACTTTAAAATTAAAAATCAGACCAACACGCTGCTATATATTCTCAACATTGCTCTATGGAGTAGAGAGTTGGACGCTGAGCGACTTATTATTAAAGAGGCTGGATGCCTTTGAAATGTGGGTCTACAGAAGGATTCTACGAATAAGCTGGATGGACCGAATAAGAAATGAGGTGGTTCTACAACGAATGAGGAAAAACACAGAAATAATTAAAATAATAAAAAGCCGAAAACTCGAATACTTCGGTCACGTGATGAGGCATCCAGAGAAATATTACCTCCTTTATTTAGTGATGCAGGGTAAGATTGCCGGAAGTAGAGGTCCGGGACGAAGAAGATTAACTTGGCTCCAAAATCTTCGAGAGTGGTATCGCAAATCATCCGCTGAACTATTCCGAGCTGCGACAAACAAAGTTATTACAGCCGATATGATTGCCAACGTTCGATAATCGGACAAAACTTTCAGCTTTTTTAAAATAACGAAGGTCTGGCCGTCATGGGCTAAAAAAAGCACTATTTTTAGTTACAAAGGAAAGCCATTATTGCAGTAAAAAAGGGATATATTTGTCAAAAGTTATACGATAAAGATTAGCAGGTGGGACAGATTATTCCCTTAAAGACAAATAGTGCCCTTTTACCAATTTACTGATTAAGCGCTCTGTCGAAGCAGCACCGAGAACTGTCTGTTAGAAAACAAAAACATCACAATGATCGACGTTTTGACCAAACTGTATCGAGCATCTTCAGAAGGCAAAAATGACACGGAAACAGGTGAAGCTGATTGGGTTACCATGTTCTCTCTAATATCTTAAAAAAATTTAATACAATTTGGATGAAACTACGAGAATGTCTGTCCTTTTTTTTTGACAGTGAAAGCCTTTTTATCCTTATTTAAACTACTTACTTCTAATTCTCTCAAAATTATTTTCATTGTTAAATTCATTATTTTTATTGCATTCATAATCGAAATCGATGGCACTGATTATTTCTTCTTTTTCTCCTTCCCCCTCTTCATTTTCATCTACATCATAATAATGATCGTGGTTAATAGCTTTGTTTTCACCAACGAGTTCTTCCAATGAATCAAGCTCCTGTTGTGATCCTAAACTGTCTAGTTCTGGCGACTTAACTTCTGGAGAGTAAGGATTTTCTTCCGAAGATATATCTATTTCCAGCTGGAATGTATTAAAGTATTTTAGATACCGAGCAAAGAAGTGGATTCAACTACTCGAAGGCCGAAATGACCTTTTTCTATTTTATTTAAAAAATGTTAGTAAGTAAACAAAATTAACATTGGATATAAATTTGAAACTTAATTTCATAAATTATTTCAATATAGTGATTCGTGAGCCGATTCCAAACAGATATACTAAAATTTGGTTTTCAATTATTCGAGCAGTATTTTTATTTTATTTTCATTAGCAAATTTGAACTGCAGACCGCTGCAGAAATATTTAATAGTTTATTAAATTTCAGACATCCTCCAAATTTAAAAACACTAATTTTTTTTTGGTAAGTTGATAATCGGATTTTGGTGACATCATTTCAAACAGGTACTCGACGTTTTGTCGATAATAAGGTTCCTTCAAGACCCTTGACTAGATGACCCCAAAATTTTTTATTTTGGGTAGACCCCGCCTTCCAAATAGTAATTTTTTGCAAATTCATTAGAAGAATATATTTGCGCGACCACATAGACAAAATGGTCCAAGAGAGACTAGACACTATCGCTAAAGAGGGAAAACCAGCCAAATAACCCTACATGCAGGTAAAGAAAGTACGCGCAAATATTTTTAAGCGGGAATATGTAATCATGTAAAAGGAGGTTATAGGTGTGATTTAGTTTTAGCAGTTGTATGAGTGCTTGGGTGTACTTAAGAAAAAGTACACAAAGCACAAGTAGCTTTTGAAGGTAAGTAGTCAACTTTAAGAAAAATGCTTTTTGAATTACGTTTTGGTGGCAAAAAAACACCCGATAAAAGAGATGTACGAGGATACTTCACGAATTGTTATCCCTAACCTAGTTGGCGTTGAATGACAAATGCAAATAAAGTGCCAGGTAAAAGCTTATTGTATGACATTAGTGTATGCCAAATAGCATCAGCGCATCAGTTCGTGTATGTTAAATTTTTTTTTCCATTGAGGTGTGTGTTATCTCCACAAGAAATTTATAAGGACATGGTAGAAGTATTGTGTGACTCTGCTCCTTCGTACCAGATAATAAAGAACTGGTCACGAGATTTCAAACTGGGAAGAGAGTCCTATCAACATGCACCAGGTGCAGGAGCCCCCAAAACTGTGGTGACCAAAGTAAATGTAAATTTAGTCCATGACATGTTAATAAATGACAGAATAATTACAGTCAATGCTATAGCAGAGACATGTAGGTTTTCTGTTGGAAGCGTTGAAAAAGTTTAACATCAGGAATTGAGTCTTAAAAAACTCTTTGCACGTTGGGTTCCACGAATGCAGACCAGAAGCGTGTTCTCCAGGTTGCAGCGGTGACAAATTTGGAGATCATTACCAGGAATGACCAATGAATTTAAGCGAAAATTTTTTACGGTCAACGAAACACGGGTTCATCACTTCCAGAATCCTAAAAACAAAGCATGGAATAGCGGCGTATTAAAATTTATCTAATTTTGTTGATAAAAATGACATCGCATGCTTAGATACATTCAAATTTGAGTATTTGTACGGTAAGATAAGTAAATTTATTTATTACTTACAATATTTTTGTCGAATTGGACCTTTTTCTCGGTTGGTAAGAATTTTCTTCGGTACTGTTTTGTAATAACTATTTTGTAAACGTTTTCCTGAAATTAATATTTGAATTTTAATAAATGTATTGCTGCAATAATTTTGTGTAAAAATGAATGATCAAAGTTTTTCCAACTGTGTAGGTCTTAAATTGGTTGGAGTTGCAGAATCCATGTTGGCATCATCTCTTATGATTCCATTCAATATTGGAAGCTGTACTTCTTTTTAACTCTATCATGTTTTTTTTTCTATGAAAATAGTCGCAAAAAGGGTAGACCTATCGTGTGGGCCGCGGACGGCCCGTACTGCGACTATTATAAGGGGAAGGGATTATAGAAAGGAAATGATTGTGGACACGCTTTTTAAAAAGTTGCAGGTCATAGTTCTCTGGAAAAACTGATTTTGGAAGCTTATTCCATTCCGTAGCAGCCCTGTAAAAGAAGGATTCTTGATGAAGATTGGTCCTTGTAGTGTCAATCTTGTGAGACTGATCTGCGTGCCGAGTTCTTCGGCCGAATGTGGCCAATGGTGGTACAAGAGTTTTTATTTCTCTGGAGCATCTGCCATGGAAATATCTGTAGAGCAATGACTGGTCTGCAACTCTTCTTCTATGTATTGGGCTGATACTGATTTCAGGTCCCAGAAATATTCATAGATGATCTTACCGTTTGTTTCTTTACACAGTCCGGCTGTCGACTAGATCTCTAACTCTTCAAGTACCGTATTGACAAATAAACATTTATTTAGACGGCTTTTTTGTGTTATTAGTCCTACCTTATTTATTTTTTCCTCTTCCACGATTTTCTTGGACTTTGGCATCGGTCGATCGGGTTTCATTAAAAAAGTTGACCATTTTTTTTGTTTATATTTATCCTCGGTAGCAAAATAAGTTTGAGTTGAATTTGAAAACACCATCTTTTTATTACTACAATTCAAAAACTTAATGATAAAAACAATACAGACAAATTTGGTCTCGAGAAAAAGTTTGGGAATATAAACTGACTTTCGAAAAAATCCAGAGCTGATGATGAATTTTAATAAAACTTATACAGAATGTGTGCTTAGGTAAGCTTAAAAAATGTAAATAATTTTAAATGAAAATATTAAAAAATAACAAAGGGATTTAATAATAAATGGGCCCGCCACGATTTCTTATGCAATTATATGATTTATGGTGTTGAAATCACAAAATAATTCCACCATTTCATATCATTTACTTACACATTTAACACTTAAACAGTGTGTACATAAAGTAACGTAACATGCTAATATTTCGATTTCTGTTAGGTTAAAAAAAATGTTGAATAAAAGTTTTTTTCAAATAATCCAGGTAATCTGCATAAGTCGATTAGAAGTATCCACCCTGCACCGTTACTCCAAAATAACTTATTGACATAATTTTATAAATTTTATTTTTTCAGTTTTTCATAATCTATTAAACTACAAGTACAACTGTTAAGCCGCATAAGATATGTTCACCGAGGTCGACCCTTACGACTTGTCCATTCACACTCGCCATATAAATTTGTTTCGTCAATCTTCCTTCATCCATCCTTTCTACTTGTGCAAATTATTTAAGCATTCCTTTGTCTATCTTTGTAACCACATCTTCTTTTACACCACAACGTTCTCTTATCTGACTATTCTTTACTTTATCCAACCGAGTCACTCCGGCTATACTTCTCAGACTACTCATCTCCGCAGCATTAATCCCATTTTCATGCTTCTTTTGCCAAACCCAACATTCACTATGATACATAAGTGTAGGAACCAACACACGTCTATGCACAGCCAGACGTGCCTTTTTTAACACTTTCTGGCTGTTCATAAAGCTATGCCAACACACTTCGCTCAATGTCACTGTCATACTTTCCATCTGTCGTAAACTTTAAACCCAAGTACACAAATCCATTTACATGTTCCACTCTTTCTCTCTCAATCGAAACTTCACATTTGTTATGCTTTCTTCTCTTTCAAAAACCATTACTTTTTAATCTTTGAAACAATCGTCTATGTATAAGTTAAACAGTTATGACGAAGTCACACATCCATGTCTCACACCTTTTTCGATGTTAAACCAGTCCGTGCAAGCTCCGTTTATCCTGACACAAGCAGTGGAATCCTCGTAAAGTGATTTCAGTGCTCGTATTAAACTACCGCTCACCCCATACATGGACAATGTAGACCACAATCATTCCTCACCACTCTGTCATAGGCCTTTTCCAAGTCTTTATGCACACACTGTATAATAATATACCTTTTGTCGTTCGTTACTTTAGTTCTTTTATGTTGTCCAAATTCCGTGAAAACTGCAACAAATAAAAACGATAAGGTTACCTTAATGTGAAATTTATGGTTTTAAATATTAACATTACTTTCTTTTCCCAATTGCTCAACTAGTTCTTCAGCTGTTTCGATGATATCTTCGTCGACTGCAATTTGAACATCTCTCATTAAAACTTCTATTTCTCTACCTTCATCCTGAAAAAATCTGTTATTCGTTAGGCTTTATACATTGTGTTATTGTAATTAACTCACTTGCAATAGTTCCGGTGGGACAAACTCGCCTCTAAAATAAAACGTGGTAAGTACAAATTAATTAATTAGATGATTTATTATTCTTTTAAATGCAAATAATCAAGCTGTGGAAGAGAATAAAAAATTACAATTATTACGTTTGCTTAGACTGTAATTCATGATTTGGACTACATTTCTCTGACATATTAAGGATGGGTCTTTTTTAAATAAGTGTATTTGTGTACCAGACACCATGTACCAGGCACCAAGCATTGTTAAGCAAATTATCTGCGTACAGTCTCCCAACCAAATTGCGCCAATGACTCATGAGCTTCATGCAAGATCGCTCCTTACATGTGGCAGTTGACGTTATTTCTTCCGATGCGTTGAAAACCAATGCCGGGGTCCCCCAGGGTTCCATCTTATCCTCCCCCCTATTTCTTTTACACATCAACGACCTTTTGAAAACCACCACGAACCCCATTTACAGTTTCGCAGACGACAGCACACTTGTCTCAACTTTCACATCCTACCGATCACTTTCGGTGAATGATACAAATAGTCTCGAGCAGAAACAGGCTGACTCCATCAATACAGATCTTGAAGCAATCGTCGAGTGGAGAATCAACAATCTTGTTCAGTTCAACGCCCAGAAAACACAAAGCGCCACGCTTTCCAAGAAAGTGAATTCCTTTGATCATGTACGAAAATACCCTTGAATCAAGTCCCTCCATCTCGATTTTTAGAGTCACGGTGTTTAATAATATGTCTTGGCATGACCATGTTGCTAACATCGCAAAGTCAGCGAACCAGAGGCTAGGTTTTCTGTGGAAAGCTAGAAAGTTTTTTGCTCCTGATTAACTGTTGACGACGGCGACGTACAAGACTCAAATCCGACCTCTACTGGAGTATTGCTCGCACATTTGGGATTCAGCACCAAGGTTCCTTTTCTAGATTTCATTTAGAAAAGGGCCATTCAGTCGATTAACAGCTTAACTCTCACAGATACCTTTTACCCACTAGAACATAGAAGAAGAGTTGCAGACCAGACATTATTCTACAGATATTTCCATGGCAAATGCTCCAGAGAAATAAAAACTCTTATACCACCATTGGCCATATTCGGCCGCACAACTCGGCACGCTGATCAGTTTCACCCATTTACTCTCAAGATTGACACTTCAAGGACCAATCTCCATGAAGAATCCTTCTTTTACCAAAATCAGTTTTTCCAAAGACCTATGACCTGCAACTTTTCAAAAAGCGGTTCCACAACCATCTCCTTTCTATAATCGCTCCCCCTTTTAATAGTCGCAGTGCGGGCCGTCCGCGGCCCACACGGTAAGTCTACCCTTTTTGCGACTATTTTCATTAAAAAAAATATATATATTTAGTGTCACGCCGCCGTTATATTAGACTCCGTGTCTAAGGCCCCGTCTCCGGAAGGAAATCGTTAATCCTGATGATCTCGAAAAGGACAATGAAAAAAAAATTATTAAATTAGTGAATTGTCATCGTTCCTTGACAAGTGTGCAACATTTTGAATTATTCTGACCGTTTAAAGTGGGTAAAAATCGAGTTCAAAGATTCATTTACAGACGTACATACAAGTGAAGCTAATAAAAGCGTGTTAAAAAGGATCAACGATAAGAAATCAAATCTAAAAAAAAAACTCAGCTCCACTACTTTTATGTCAGCCATCTTATTTTTGCACACGGATCGCTAAAAGGATATTAACCATTTATTTTTTGTTAGCTTCTGGGGAATTTCATGTGAAGCATGAAATTCCTTTATTTTATTCAAGTTTTTAATGAAAGGATTTTCGGAAGCGGTTTTCTGAATTAAACAAATTTGCAATATATTAAACGTGCTGATTTGTATGGAAAATTTACTGTTTTTTTTTATTTTTAAATCAAATTCATGACTTAAATTTAAAATGTTAACTTTGAACAAAAATATAAGTAATACCTAGAATTTGAAACGTACAGACGACAAGCGAGAATAATGCCTGTTAAAAAAGATTTTATTTCCCTTAAAGTGGATGACGGAAACAGAGCACATATACAAGAACATCTTCTAATGTACAACATTCATCATCATCACGTAGCGCTACAACCCTGGGTGGGTCTTGGCTGACTGTACAACTTTTTTCCAATTTGTTCGGTCTTCCATCAACCTAGGGTCAAATGGAATGTTAATTTTCCGGAGATCTGCTTGGATGTTATCTCTCCATCGCATTCTGGGACGTCCGAGCGGTCTCTTGCCTGATCGTCATATTTTGTCCTATTCTGTCTCTTCGTGTCGTTCTATTTATACACATATATTTCGTCTTCTCTTCATTAATCTTCAGCCCTACTTCACTTGTTGCTCCTTCCACCTTGTTGAAAATGTC
Organism: Agelastica alni; assembly: GCA_950111635.1. Classification (NCBI taxonomy): domain Eukaryota; kingdom Metazoa; phylum Arthropoda; class Insecta; order Coleoptera; family Chrysomelidae; genus Agelastica; species Agelastica alni. Next base: position 6,818,327 of record OX467719.1, on the reverse strand, counting down.
TTTCGTGGATAGAATGGAGTCTCCAACGAGATCTATGTCATCTGCATATGCGAGTAACAGCTTGGGACCATGAACCGATAGCAATTCTGTTTTTATTTCGGCCGACCTCATGGCTTTCTCTAATACAAGGTTAAATAGTAGTGGAGATAACGCATCACCCTGTTTAAGTCCACTGTTGATTTCAAAGCTGCCAGACAGTTTATTATTTACACGTACTTTAGATATTCCACCCTCCATACAGACTTTGGTCATCCGAATGAGTTTCTTTGGTATTGAGAACTCCGCCATGGCATTCCATACTTGGCTTCTTTCTACGCTATCATATGCCTGTCGAAAGTCTATGAAAAGATTGTGTATGGGTCTGTTTTGTACAACATTGATGAACTTTATTAGTTAAGTAGTTATTAATAACTCCTTACTACTGCTCCTTAATAATATTTTTGTTCAAAATAAAACATTTTATTTTAATTTTTAAACAATTAAATATCATGGTAGACTATTGATAAGTTTAAAGAGGTTAGTACATAATACATATCAATTTCAACGTTACATATCAACGTTTCAATGCATTTTCTTGCCAACCAGCCAACCGATTAAACAGCAAGAATTCGCTCAGTGCGACACGTAAGTACTTTAATTATTCATGTATCTTCTAAATTAATATAACATATTTTAAATCTGATTTAAAAATGCAAATGAACGGTCGAGTATTCACGATCTAATAGATCTAAAATTAACAAATAAGAGAACCTCGCATTTTTTTCGCTGTCCGGTTCACATGAACTGCTCCCTTTGTATTATTTAGTTCGTTAAAAAAGAAAATTCACAAAAACTAATTGACAACAAATTTCTCTAAAAACTTTGGTTATTAGGACATAAAACAAATTTTTACTATAAATACCTTTTTATGCCGAGATTAAATTGTAGTCCAGCTAAAATTATGGATTGTTGTACTTCGGCGTGAGTTAAAGTTGAGGTACATTTATCATTTACTTTAACTATTATATCTCCTACTTTTAATCCGGCTTGCTCAGCTAGACTGTTTTCGTTAACCTAACAAATGAAAGATATAAAACGTTGTGGAAAACACCAAACAAAAATAAAAATTTGCGAAAAAAATATTAAAATCGAACGTCAATTTTGGACTTGGTCTTTTTCATGTCGTTTAGACCTCCATCAATTTATAAGCCATTATTAGGGAATATACAAAAGACGATCTTGTGTAATAATACAAGGCTCAAATCCGGCCTCTACTGGAGTATTGCTCGCACATTTGGGGTTCAGCACCAAAGCATTCTCTTCGTCAGAGCCATTGGCTTGATAAACAGCTCAACTCCCACAGATACCCTTCACCCTCTAGAACATAGAAGAAGAGTTGCAGACCAGTCATTGCTCTACAGATATTTCCATGGCAGATGCTCCAGAGAAATAAAAACTCTTGTACCACCATTGGCCACATTCGGCCGAAGAACTCGGCACGCTGATCAGTCTCACCCATTTACTCTCAAGATTGACACTACTAGGACCAATCTTCGTCAAGAATCCTTCTTTTACAGGGCTGCTACGGAATGGAACAAGCTTCCAAAATAAATTTTTCCAGAGAACTATGACCTGCAACTTTTCAAAAAGCGTGTCCACAATCATTTCCTTTCTATAATCCCTTCCCCTTCTAATAGTCGCAGTGCGGGCCGTCTGCGGCCCACACGATAGTTCTACCCTTTTGGCGACTATTTTCATATAAAAAAAAAAATCATCATATTTACACAATTCTTGAAAACACTAAATTATTCCCAATCCTGCAATTAAAAAAAAATCCGCAGAATATCCGTCGGACATTGACAAATGCCTCATAATTTTGTGACAAATTTCTCAAGCTCCTTGCTTGGTAATAGCCCTCAGCCTTCGGCTTCGATCTTTTACCAAGGAACGAGCTTTCGATTGCCAAAAAATTATCTATCGTCTATTATCAATGTCCTAGGGATATTACTACTGATAATTTTGTTTTAACGACCAAATTTTTGTTTTTTTTAAATTTCCGATTTATCTTATCATACAGCAGTTAAAAGCGTATGCCTAATAATCGGAAGAGTGCAGTTTCGGAACCCAGACAAAAATTGTTCTTAATAATTAATTTCGTCTGTGATTTAAAACAGAAAGTGAACAGTATGACCATAACTCGATGTCTCAGCTCTATTATAAGACAAAGTAAAACGATAGAAAAAATCTGAAAAAATATTCTTAAACAGGATTGAACTCACCACATTGGGCGATGAACAACAAGGATTCAGATCAGGAAGATCTTGTACAGATGCGGTATTTGTCCTGCGACAAATAACTGAAAAATCCATCGAGTATAACAAACCAGCCTTCATGTGTTTTATAGACCTGGAAAAGGCGTTTGACCGAATACAACTGGAGGACGTGGTACACCTTCTATACAACAGGCAAATCCCATACAACATCATAAAAATCATCGAAAATATTCACCAGAGAAACAAAATACAAGCCAAAATTAATGGCACAACTACCGAAGAAATTCCTGTAAATAGTGGTATTCGACAAGGAGATTCCCTTAGCCCCTTATTGTTCAACATCGTTATGGCCGAAATAATAAAAAGCACTCGTAACCTGAAAGAGTATAAAATGGGGAACAGAGACGTCAAAATCCTATGCTATGCCGATGATGATATTCTGATTGCAGAAAACGAAGATGACCTACAGAGATTACCATTCAAATTCAGCACAACGGCAAAAAGTCTAAAAACCACTAGTGCTAGTAAGTTCAGACGATTTGCGATTTTTCGAGCCCAAAAACAAGCAGGGTTTCCGATAATTGCAGAGAGATAATTTGTTTTGAAGTTCATGAAATTATTCGTTATGAAATCACTACCGGTATAGATGTTTGCAATATAAAAATCTGACAACATCGCACGGCAGTATGTCGATAATAACGTGCTTTTTATTTTCCTCTCTATTTGAAATTAATATGTAAAACTCGTATCACATGAAAATACATTTTTGAAGTGATAACTTCTTATGGCACGCTGTGAACTTTTTTGTAATGGGTAAAAAATGTTAAACTCGCGTCAGGACACGTGGCCTGATCTAAAATTCGTAAGACGGATGTATTTCACTGGAGCAATATAAAATGCGACTTTTCTTGACTGGTAACTTGGCAACCTTATTCAACAAACTGACAAATTACATTTTTTGTCATTTTGACAAATTAATTTAGTAGCTAAATTCAAAATTTAAGTGCTTTTCATTAGTTTATTGATTAAGTTCTGCTTTTGCTGCATTAAAATGGTCCAAGGAGAGGTGTCGTTTTTAGCAGATGTTATGGACACGTGTCTTAATGACTCTAATGGTTCTTCCCCCGACAAAATATTAGATTTTTTTTAGCATTAAAAACTGGACTGAAAGCTGGTTTGATCAAAGAGAACGGGGGAAGGTTTAAATTAGGTTTTGGTTTGCCGATAACGGAGGCTCGAAGACGAAGAAAAAATAGAAGCAGAAGCCGTAGACGACGTAGCTAAAAGCGACAAAACCGAAAACAAGGTAGCCGAAAACGAAAAAGTCGAGGTAGGAAGAAAAGCGCCATATTGAAAGAAGATCAAGCAAAAAGCGGAAGAAAGAAATCGAAAACATTCAAATCTGGTACTGATGTTTAATATATGATTTATAATAAAGCGTTAATAATCTTTCTACGGCGCGGCGAAAATGTATGCCTGCGCCGGCTGTTTCGTTTAGGCGGCGCAGGGCGCACAACGTTAATACTTAAGTTTTCACTTCTGCCGGCACTCCCAGAGTGCAACCCGTAAATTTTTTTTTATTTTATAAACAATATATAATGTAAAATATACAACATATTATTAACACATTAATATTACTGAAAAAAATATAAATATTATATTAACACTTTTATGTGTATCACTAGTAGTATCCATGACTGTCAAAATTTCAGGGTTATAAATTCAAATACACAACTGTGGGAGCGTCCGGACGCCAGGGGCCTGCAGTGTTGCCAGATTTTCTTCCGTCTACAAACGCAGTAGTAAAATGTAATGTTAAGTATTTTTTTTCTAATATTTAGTTATAAAAAATTTATTATAGAAATTATTTTAATTAACAGGAAATATCGCTGTAAACAATTTACTACATTTTATTAAGTTTAAAATTTAATTGGATGTACTACGTAATTTTACCTTCTACACACCTTTTTTTTAAATTTTAAATAGTGGTAAATGATAGTTTTTCGTCATTACCAAATGCGTGCGTTAGCGATAGCGACTCTCCCACTCACATTCTACGCCAATGTCGTAATCATCACGTTAGCATCTTTTTCTTATTTTGCATTATTTTCTGCGTGAGCATCATTCCATTATATCACTTCAATAAAGTAAGTTAATTTAATTATTTATAAAAAATAAATATATTTAGGAGTCTTATCTTTATTTTTATTTTATTTAAAAGTTTTGTCAATAATAATTTGTGATAAGGTTTGGTCAGTGACTATAAAAGTGTGGACCAGCCAAATGGAATAGATTAAGTATATCATCTTCTTCTCTCTCGATCGGTTTCAGTGTGAACGAGCTCCCCGACAGTTTGGATTCCCGTCCACTCTCTAATATTCCTCAACCAGGACAATTGCTTCCTTCCTATTCCACGTCTGCCCTCTATCTTCTTTTCCATTATAAGTTGTAATAGGTTATACTTTGTATTTCGCATGACGTGTTCAAGGTAGTTTGTTTTCCGCCTTTTAATTGTTAATAATAGTTCTCTCTCCTTTTTTATTGAATGATGAATTGAAATTGATGAAATAAAAATTCAACGGGGCGTGCGACAAGGGTGTTTGTTGTCACCACTTTTATTTAACATATATTCAGAAGAAATATTTAATAATGTGCTGTGTGATTCAATAGCAGGAATTCTTATAAATGGTAAACAAATCAACAACATCCGATTCGTGGATGATACAGTAATATTCGCTGACAAACTAGAGGACCTACAAAATATGATGAGCCAGCTTTCAATGCACAGTCAGGAATAAACAGGAATAAACAAATCCGTTGTTTATAAGATAATTCAAAATTTTTATTTGGAAACATAATCTTTGATAAAAATTATGATTTTTAAAAAAAAATTTATTGCACGAAAACGAAATTGTTAATTAACAATTTTTAAATTTTTGGGGGTTATTATTGTCACTCAAAGGAGTTTCAATGTAGGAATGATATTATTTCGTTGCGGGATGTCATTTTATGATATAAAATTGACGTGTTATTTTTTTTAATATGCAAGTCAAGAGAGTACCAACGACCGACGAGCATATATAAAAACGCAAATGAAAGTAGAAGAAGCGCAAGAACCGTAGCAAGTGAAAAGCAGCGTTCTCTGCCTTCTGCTACGGAAAGAGGCGTATTTATGTATGCTCAATAATTAAAAAAATTAATATATTACTCGTACATTTGTCTGTTCCATACTGTACGGGCAAATAAACTGAATTTAAAAATAAATCGTTGCCGTCAAAAAAAAAAGTTATTAATTTGAAATCCTGTTATCAGCACAATGATGTTGTAAATGTAAATAATTGTATTTTTAAATTTTTTATCATTGTTTATCATTATGTAAACTTACCAGAATTTATTCAACAAAAAAAATGTATTCACAAATTTAGTCCCATTCTAATAAACTGTATCTGCTAGATTATTTACCTTGACAACAATTAACGGCTGCTGAAAATCAGCTCCTCCCACTACTCTGAACCCCCAATTGGAGGACGTGTCTGATTTTGAAAATTTCAGGTCTATTGCCATCTGAAGACAAGGCCACGTTTATATGTTTTAACTACTATCGACTGAAAACTAAGTACTGAAACCTGGAGGTACCCTTAAGCTGAAATCTATTTTCGAAAATTAATGCAGATACCAACCGGCCCATCGTTTTCGGTTTATCTGAAAAAAATACCCAGATCATTCGGCAAACCAAATCTCACCATTTATGCTTATAAAGCAGTTCTATGTGGAACTTTTGTAGATGCACAGACATTTTTTTTTGGAAAAAAAATATTTATTATTAAAGTGAAATTTTATATGGGTGGGCTTTGAAATTCTGACCCGCAATCTTTTTGTGTGGCGGTAATTGGTGGGAATAAAATGGTCAAAATAACTAGAGACAAGTCGCCCTTAGGGCGCCGAAGCATTGGAAGACCCCGCAAGAGATGGAGCGACAACCTTTCTAACAATTGAACGGCAAAGGATACGAAGAAAAACAAGCAAATTTCTTACATTAAAGAAGGAAGAAGAAGATCTGAAAATTGATATAGGGACTATATAGGCAAAGATAGAGAGTGTGCTATGAAAAAGGCACCTCTGATGTGCAAGAAATACACCCCAAAAAAATAAAAAAAATTTGTTGTAAGCAAAAAAGTGAAATCCCACCAAAAACTGTAAAATGTTGTCACGTCGAGACCATGCGGCTCGCACTGTCAAAAAGTTATTAAATCTTATGTAGAGCCAAGCTTCTAACTATACACGCCTTAACTGTACAAGCTCTAACTTTACAAACTCTACACCTTAGCCAGGGCATCTGCTGTCTGCCCACTTTTCGTTATCCATTTATCCTGCTTTCCATAATAATTCTGAGGGAGTATTTCTCACCACGCTTCAGAAATACAACCTTTCTAACCGTAAAAGAGCGCAAGATCTGTCCGAGCTCTTCTTTCTTTATCATCGGTTATTATTGTAGTCCAAGGAATTTTCAGGATCCATCTCAGGCATTTGTCATTCCTCATCACATGACCAAAATACAGCTCCTTGCAGAAGGGTAATTAAACTCCTGGAAATGAAATTATCCAAAAAAATAATTCATCTCTTTGTCACAAGTTTTTAGAGCCCTTCTAAACAATTAAATCCAGTTAATTTCGATCAGTCCATCTCTGATTGAATCTAATGATCTAATTTTGATTGCTGCCAATTATTTAATGTCGTAATGCTGACGCTTGTTTAATGTTTCGAATGTTTGGAGGGTCGCTATTTATTTCCATATTCAAATTCTTTATACAAGGCGAGCGATTTGTAATGGAGACATTGCTTTTTAAATTGGTTTAAGTGCGAGAAAAGTTTAAAAGCAATCGAACTACGAGTAAATTCAATCAAAAATAGGTTTGTAGGTTTAATAAACATTTAAATAAAATATAATTTTGTTATATTTTATGAACACGAAGCTCGGCCTTTGATCTGGTGAAAGTTACAACGAAATCGAAATACTACACCTACCGCAGTATTTCTTTGTAAACAATATTTTTTGTTTTTCCTTCGGGTGCTAGAATCACCCGGCTACTCTGTGGCCGTGGGAGAAGCAGCTTTTTCTCAAGTCTAATCCCGCTACCTTAACAGTTTGACCTTGAGCTTTGTTTATAGTTATGGCGAAGCAGACTTTGATGGGAAACTGCTCTCTCTCGAATTCGAAGGGGTAATTTGATGATGTTAGGGGAATCCTAGGAATAAATACAGACTCTCTTTGAAAACAACCTGTTAGTATAGTGGCCACGATTACATTGCGATGCAATGTTTTTACTTGCAATCTGATTGCATAATTTTGGTGGATTTATATGGCGCAGCAACATAATTAGCGAGCCAACTCTCAATATTAATACGTGAGTTGGGAGTCCGGGAGGCTTCAGTGTATTTAGGAACTCGACGGGATAATGAATGGCATCATCGGTGTTTATTACTGAATATATTGATATTGGACCCCTTCGAATGATCTCAAAAGTATTTCATTTATGACTGAGGCTTGTTCGTTTTTTGGTGTTAGGGTGGCTCGCTCGCCTAACCATTCTGCAGGTTTATTGTAAATATTATTATTGTTTATACTCCAAGAAAACATATACATATACAGGAGACTCATGAAAACAAGCAGAGTTCAAATATAAAATAAAAATAGGTGATGCATTTAAAAAAAAAGTATATTTGCCTAGGTTTAAAGTTATAAAGCTATACTTATAAATTTTGAATTATGCAAGTAACAATTTTGCTGTTATTAAATTTTCGTATTTATTATAATAACGGAATACAAGAACTTAACCTCACTATTTGGACACTCTATTAATAATTACATAGTTGGATTTTTCTACATTATCAAACAAATAAATTGTTGAGAAATGTTTCCCGATCTAAATTATTCCATCCCTCTCTCTCTCTCTCGATTTTTAAGTTTTTTTTCATTTAAAATTATTTTAAATATGGTAGGTATTATTCCATGTTCGAAGGCGCCCTATTCCTGGAAATCCCAATCAGAGAAGATCGGGCCGAGAATCTAGTTAAACCTCAGGAAGCAGTATTTTATACGGACGGCTCTAAACTAGAGGGGAGAGTAGATTGCGGTGTCTTCTCAGAAGACCCCTTACTTATTCTGTCATTTCGTTTGCCTAATTACTGTAGTGTGTATCAAATCACTAAACTCAGTCTACTTGACCTCTAGGGCAGCAGTGCAATGCGAGCCACCCCGAATGAGCTAGAAGCTAAGTTTAGAGTTCACATTGTCTGGGTACCCGGACACAGGGACATACCAGGCAACTGTAAGGTGGACAAGCTAGCAAGAGAGGGCACCACGCTTCCACCTGTATCTGTCTCATCTCAGCAAGGAGAACCGACTGCAAATTGCCAGTTCCTGCACAGCAAAGTAGTTCAAAAAGCCAACTTGAGGTGGCAAAATGAACCCACATGCACATCATCGAAACAGATCTGGCCTAAACTAGATCTACGTCGAACTAATAATGTTTTAACTCTATCCAGGAAGTCCATTGGAAATGCGATCGCGGTCATAACACTGGGCAGGTGGATCCCATGTACGGCGCATGGGAATCGCAGAGCTACGACATGACTTATGTGGAAGCTGTCACGATGAGGAAAGGAGGAAATAATGGTACGTCTTCTCTGCCACTGCCCTGATATGTGCAGAAAAGGGCTTTTTATACTAATCTGATCTCAGCTCAGTTAGCATCAAAGACCTCACACTTTTTATTAAAAGTTTTAATTGGTTCTCATGGTAGAGGGAGTAGAGGAAGAAGGCACCGCCGTCCATCACGGTATTACAACGGGCCAAAAGGCCTGAGTGGGTTCCTTCCGAATCGCCGTTTTAACCTAACCTTACCATTTCATTTCATTGAATACAAGAATTTTACCGCGCTATTGGAACACCCTGTAAGTAAAACGTGATAACTTAGATCCCGTGGACACTCACTAAACTTGCGTGTCCGAATCATCTAAGCATTCCTTTATCTATTCTTCATATGAGAACGTTTACTTATCACACTATTCCTTACTTTGTTTATCAGAGTCACTTTTAGCAATAATTATCAGACTACTCTGTGCTTTTTTTGACACGTCCCGGCTGCTTATAGTAATGAAGGGTCACATTTATTTGTTTCCCCGCCAACACCCTTTGTTCAATACCACAGTCATACTTTCCTTCTCTCGTATACTTTGAACCCAAGTATACAAACTTATTCACTTGTTCCACTCTTTCTTCTTCAATCAGCACCTCGCAGTGTATCATGCTTTCTTTTTATGGTTATTATTCACCATCGCAATGTTTGTGACAAAAATAAATAAAATTTTTGTTGTAGTTTGTTTCAAGTTAGATCAGTTTAGGTTAAAATGCATAAAACAAGTGTCCATAAAGTTTTTAACAGTTGTATTTCGTGAAAAAAATGTTTAATTATTGTTATTGGAGCGCTTTCGACTACTCAATAGTCATCTTCAGAGCGTCCTTGTCAGGAGGTACAGAAAGACTTCCAACATATGAGTTAATAAAATCGAGGAGACACAAGGTACAAACATATTATAAATCAAATTTAAAAGACTTAAAATTTTTCCAAAAGAGGGTATCTGCTAATTGTTAAACTCTCTTTTATTCTACCATACTGTAGTCAATAAATTAAAATTGTCAAGTCAATAACGACCATAGAAAATTTTTTTTTGTACATATTATCAAAACAACAAATGTCACCAAAAGCGCATTTCTCAAAAAAATACTTTTGCTTTTAAGTTAAAGTTTGTTTATTATTGATGTAACCTGTATATTTTTAATATGTATACCTATATTTTTTTTCTATTTTGTTGCTTAATATTAGTTATATGTAAGAAAACTTTTACTATAAGGTGTAGATTATTTATTTCGTGTGTGGAATTGACCTTGAGCTGGATTTATCATCTCGCTGCAGTAAATTTGCCACTTTCATTATTTGTTCAGTTGTTCGCTTTCCACAAAGGAATCATGAAAGTTGCAAGAAAGTGACATTAAGTTTGTGGTGTATTTTCGGTGATTCCATTTACCAAATAGGTGATACACCAAGGTAAAAAGCATGTAGCTTTTAGTATCTATTTTAACTACATCTCGCGTGTAATTTAAACCAACTGGTCGAAAATGATAGGACAAATTGATAGGTTTTCCAAAAATATACATGTATTAGGTTATAATTAACAACGTAAAAATATGACAGAGTGGTAGGTAGTGAATTGTGGTCGACATTGTCTATGTATGGGGTGAGCGGTAGTTTAATACGAGCACTAAAATCACTTTACGAGGATTCCACTGCTTGTGTCAGGATAAACGAATCTTGCACGGACTGGTTTAACATCGAAAATGGTGTGAGACAGAGATGTGTGGCTTTAACTTATACATATGTTTTATAAATAATATTTGTATTTACATAAATTAAATATTAGCAAATAAATTAAACAAAATTTTGAAACGCCAAAATAAATACGAAGATTTAAAATAATTTTAAATAATATAAAATTTTCAAACGCCAAAATAAATACGAGGATTTATAATAATTTTCTGTTATTTATTTTTTATCTTAAAAATGTTAGTATATTTATTTTGTACTCACTGTTGTACTGCACAATGATTCTACAGTTAAACAATTCAAACAATAATTAAACAAAACACTATACAAGAATGCACTGTATATACACATTGAACTATTCACTAAATCCATTCAATTTCACTTATAAGATATACAAAGCACTAATGTTGTACAATACGTCAGCTGTACAGCTACAGATATACTGCTATAAGCATGTCGGTGACGCGAACGAACGAGATATCACCTATCCAAAAAGCGTCTAACGCGCACAGCACACGGCCGCTTCGCGTGCGTCAGTCATGAGTATGTCGTTGACGCAAGCATGTTGGTGACGCGATCCCATAAGATTTTCCCCTACCAAAAAGTGCCAAACACAGCCGCTGCGCGTGCGCCAGTCATGAGCATATCGGTGACGCGGACCCATAAGATTTTCTCCTACCAAAAAGTGCCCAACTCGGCTAAAGAAGTTTTCACTTCAAAAAAGGACAATGAATATATGACCAATCAAAAGGTAAAATTTTCGTTTCATCATCAGTATAACTCTTATTTAAATCCTGATATTTTACTTACATTTTAAACCTAATGATTTTTTTTTTGTCAAATATTCATTTTATTGACTATTTTATTAAATTACAATCTGGTCAAAATAGACCAATGAGTAATTTTACACTTAACTTAACATGTAATAATGCACTATGCTCTGCTTTTAATACTTTTACTTCACTACTCAAATGGTTTGGTCCTTTTAAGTCTTCTTTCTATTTCTGTGTTGTCTAGCAGCTGGATTGCTTCGACGTTCATATGTTGATTAAGCCTTTCGTGTCTTTTGGCTAAATTGATAATAGTTTGTTCAATAGTTAAATTATTTTATTATAATGGCAACAATAAATTGTGTGTTATGTTGAGAACGTTGATGCGTTATAGTTTTGTCTGTGCTCGGTTGTCAAATTGTCATCTTTGTGATTGTCGCCTTTCCGTCAGCCATTGTGTGCATCACTGTATTTCTGCTATTTTCCCGAAAAAGAAAAGTAAGTCTTTGACTGATCTACAAATCTACAAGAAAGGCCGCTGTTAACCGGTCTATATTTGATGTAATACTTGTAGACGGTGCTTTCATAATTATTGCGCAAATACCAGTCGACTTCATGTACCTACTTACTCTAGGTCAATGTTCTGGTGCAAATTGAATTTTTTGTCTGGTCATCGCGTCCTTGTCTACATCTGGTAGATTCAATGTTACTGCGAAGATAAAAATATAAATATTTTTTTTCGGATTTAAAGTTTCATATTCATTTCAGTTGTGGTACAGCTTTAACTCCATACAGTGCTTGCTTGCTCCTTAACCAACGTTTACATTTACGTTTAATGAGTTAAAAGCAAAAGAGTATCTTTTACAAATAAAAACGTTGTACGGGTGAGTCAACTACTCGTATTGCATGAAGTATAACATATTTCACGAATATACGGTGGTAACCGATTATCGTTAGAAACTCGACAACTAGTATTCAACTGTACATTTAAGAAGTACGAAAGTAAATTCCCCGAATATTTTTAAACAAATTTTGTAGGTCACGAATTTTGTTTTATAAGGGACTTCTTGTTTGGAAATTAAAAGTCAATATTCTTATTTGTTGGCATGGTTAATTTTGAAACCAAATCTTTTTTTAATGACTTTATTCATTGTACATAACAAGGTAAGTAATCCAAACAAATTTCACTAATTAACTAAATTATTAAGCTTTAATTTAGCTTGTGGATTCATTTTTGTTAAATTTCTAGAAAAGTTATTAGTAATTCTGGGTTATCATTGTAGTGGGTACCTACATTAAAATCGTATAGTACCGATTGTAATTTCAAGTAGTGTATGTATACCTAATAGACTGCAAAAATGCCATGACGTGTTTTAGATGTAAATGCATTCATATTAAATGTACACGCTTATTTTACTGCGGAAGAGAACAATGAAGGTCCATTGCTACCAGTTTTATCTATACGTAAGCGTGTGTCTGATGCGATGGGTAAAACAAAATTAACCATAGTTTTAAAAAGTGTGAAAGATGGAAATGATGAACAAAAAAATACAAAATATAAACCCCAACTACATCCAAAGCCTGTTGACTTTCCCGAAGCTTAAAAATTTGAAATTCGCGACATCTTGTACAAAATGTGTAAAAAAAAGAACATGACTCTTTTTAGATTTATAGATTTATATAGAGATTTATATAAAGGTGGAACAAAAAGAATTTGGTAAGACTCCTGGATGGTACACAAAATAAAAGAATGGGTAACGAACGAAAATATTTTATATCCACAGTATTGCTTCAAGCCGGAATTATTATCGATAGTTAAAAGACACGAAAGAGAAAAAATTTACAAAGTGGGGATCAAATTATACTCAGTTCTGGAAATCGTGTGCTAAGACTTTCGCCTTATCATTACCAATTTAATCCCATTGAGTGTTTTTGGGGAATATCCGAAACTTATTATGACAATCACATTGGATCTAATGGCTACAGTGATAAGGCTGTTTTGGAAACCTGGCAACGAGCACTTAATACTGCCACTCCTGAAATTTGGGAAAAATGTGTCACAATATGTGAAAATTTAATAGAGGAAAGAAGATGGGTTCGTGAAAACCGCATCGAAGCAGTTAATCCCGTTATTATTTACAATCCGAATGAGGATAGCGACTACAGTGATTCCGATTATGATGACTATAACTCTGATGCTTGTTAATACGACGACGTCGTACTTTTTTTGAAAACTGTGCGCTTGGGTATGTATGGTGTCTTTGTGAATATATATTTATAGATATATTAATAATAATGATATATTACTATAAAAAGGGAAAAATTGAATCTGACCTCAGCTATATAGGACATGTATGACAAAAGTTTAAGGTTTCTTAATGGTTCAATAGAAAAGATAAAAATATACAAGTAGTTTCAATAAAAAAACCAAAATTTTGTCATTTTAAGATTGTGTTTAAATAAAGTTTTGCACACCCTGTATTTCATGTGCCAAATATTACATAAGAGATGCTTTAATTTGGGCTTTTACTCTAACGAAATCTTATTTAACTGTTTGTTCAATTGAATTAGGTGTACTATCTGCTGGTTATGACATGCCTGAATTTTTTTTACAAAAGTTCGTTATAAGACCAAAAAACAATTTAAGTACAGGGTGTTCCATCTAAAAAAATATAACTATATGCTGCTCTACCTTTTTAAGACACCATATTAAGTTTTAAATAATTTTATAAAAACGATTTGTGGCAAATAAAGATTTTTACTATTTTTACCTTCTACAAAAGAACTTACTTCATGCAGTCGTTGACTCACCCTGTACATATATAAAAAGATCAATTATATTCAAATTTTCGTTACTTTTTTTCGTATGGACATATTTAATTTACAGATTACAAGTAATTATATATTTAAATAAAATAATTAAATCGTACTCAAGGTTTGTGTCTAGTTTTAAAGTACTGCACACACGGCGACGAATGCGGTCACCATCACGTTTGCAGATAAAAACTGAAATGTGAAACGAGTGCTAGATCGCAAAAGTGACAGTTTCTTAGAGGAAAATTATTAGAAGTGTCAAAAAAAAAAGATCTGTTTTCGCTCTACATTGAGCCAATACAAAGAGGTGATTTAAAATTCTCCCAAATGCGTTGTAGATTAAAAATTGTGGAGTACCCCAAGTTTGCGATATTTTATCAATAGTTGGAGCATAACCTCGATAATCACCAGTACAACAGGTAGAAAAATACAAATAACTCGGTACCATTATCAAAAAAAAACGACTTATCCCAGGAAATAAGAATTAGAATAGAAAAGGCAAGATCAGCGTTTATGAAAATGAAAAAAATATTCTGCACAAGAGATATCAGTTTGGCCTTGAAAATCAGTTTGCTGAGATGCTGTCTGTACTGCTTTATGGCATGGAGGCATGGACCCTGAAGAAAGAAGATATAAGAAGACTAGAGGCTTTCGAACACTGGACATACCGGAGAATCCTAAAAATTAGCTGGATAGACAGAATAACTAATATTAAAGTGCTAAGACGGATAAACAAAGAAAAAGAAATAATTCTGACCATTAAAAAACGAAAATTACAGTATCTGGGACATTTTATAAGGGAGTAAAAATACAGCTTGTTACAACTGATAATACAGGGAAAAATTCAAGGAAGAAGTGTCGGAAGAAGACGCCACTCGTGGTTAAAGAATCTGCGTGACTGGTACGGATGTACAACAAATCAGTTGTTAAGATCTGTTGTTTCAAGAATACGCATAGCATTGATGATTGCCAACCTTCGCAACGAAGACGGCACCTGAAGGAGAAAAAAACCTCCATAATGAAAAGCTTAATACAAACAGAAGCCATACAATATGACAAATTATCTCTCTTTTGTGACACATCCTTGAGTTTTTTATATTTTACAGGTACTTTCAAAATAAGATATTTTCTATTTCATAGGAAGATATTTTTTCCTTAACTAGCTGTTAAAAACTATGAAAAGGATTAATTAAATACATTGTACTATTCAATTTTGTTAAAAATGTTAGGTTACTTCTGAGCTCGTGGCTTCTAGGGCATGGAGATAAGTAACACGTGACATCGCCATTCGGATGCCCGTTCGAATTTTTGAATGTCTGGCGCTATCGAGTGCTACATTGCGCTTAAAGGACGTACCTACGCGGAAAATAGACATAGACAGTTGTCTTTATAATTTTCCGAGATAGTATTTAATACGGATTCGTCAAATACGGATTCGTCATGCTTACGTGAAACACCAACAAATTTTGTTGTTCCTTTGTAAGAAGAAACGTGTCTGGAAAAGCCTCAGACCGAACATCTGCCAATGTATGGCCATTAGATACTTCTGAAGCTGGACCAGGCAATGAACAAACGTTTTCAATAGAATCTACTGATAAAAGTGTTATAAATATTGAAGAGGGTTTAGATACAGGACAAACAGGGGAGAAATTAAAAGAATTTCTTGACCAGATCCAAAACACACTATTGAAGAATTTGGAAGACGATCTAGAACACTTATAACCGGCTATAGAAGTATTAATGAAAAATTATCACACAAACGCTAAAACACCACTTCAACCATTAAGTTTATTGCAAACTTCTTTTAAAAACACGAAATATAAGCCAAGTGATGCACCAAAATACTTACGGTCCACAATAACACCCGACAACGATATGAGTGAAGAAATCAGAGAACGCCCAAAGTTAGCCAACAGGTGCTTATAAGCCCTAAAGGATATACTAGATATCCAAATACGTGACTAGGAGAACGAAAATCAAAACGTACCAGACCATGATAAGACCCGTGGTAATGTACGGCTGCGAAATCTGGACTCTTACGGTGCGAAATGAGGAACTTATTCGAAGATTCGAGAGAAAAGTGCTAAGGAAAATTTTTGAACCCAACAAAAACCAGGATACGTGCAGCTACCGAATCAAAACATATGCAGAACTAGAACAAATATACAATCACCCAGAACTGATTAACCTCATAAAGGCACAAAGGTTGAGATGGGCAGGGCACGTACGAAGACAGCCAGAGGATAGAATGGTCCGCTTAATATGGGACAGAGCACCAGAAGAAAGACGACCACTTGGAAGACCGAGATTAAGGTGGCGTGATAATTAACATTGGACCTCCGGAAAATGGGCATCGGGAATAGTCTGGAAGTTATGGAAGACCGAGATAAATGGAGGCAAATTATTGCCTCAGCCAAGGTCCATCAGGGGCTGTAGCGCTACGAAGCAAGTAAGTATACACCAACAACTAGAAAGGGAAAGAAGATATTAGTGCAGCCCACGGCGATAGAAAGAAGACATTCGAGATATGTAGGTATGGCTAATAAAAATACCAAAAATATATTGAGGTATATATCACTTATTTTTATTTTCTCTTGGAAAAAGGAGATTCCAAGGAGGTAAAGCTAAATGGTGGAAGAAAAACGCAATTGCAGCACATTCTCTTTGCAAATGTGTGACAGAAAAATAGCAAAATAACTGCATATTCGCTTTATTATGGCACTCACATTTTAATAATTTTTTAAATGGTTTTTCTAAATAGTTATCCAATCCTATTTTGCTCACAAGGAAACTAAATTGCATGTCGGTACATTTCATAATCATACACAATAGGATTAATAGCTAGGAATTCACAAGAGTACAGTTATTTCCTATGCTTATTCCCTATTGATGTACTTCGTAGAATTGTCTAAAACTTTAATAACTTATGCGAATACCATTATCGATTGCGCCAGACGGACACCCAGCCCGGGTGTTACATTCAAAAACTCGAATGGCGATGCCACGGCCTGGGTCCGTGACATTTTGCCAGCCCTGCCACTCTATAGTTACGCCACTGCCTTTATTCATTTAAACACCGCTGTACTGAGGAATCGTCTTTTAAATAAAAACAAAAATGTGCGTCAAGTTTCATCCAAATTGATTGGTTTGTGGTTTCTGTAGCTGTGCTGGTGATTGCATCTACATGTTATTACGAGGGCAGTTTGATAAATCAGTGACTTTTTGAATTTCCCGCGCAGTTACTCCAAATGCAACAGTGCTGCTGTCAACTGTAATCTATCAGTGGGCAACTTTCTAATTTTGAGCAAGCTACCTCGTGCAGTTGGTGTTTGATAGCCGTTCAAAGCAGACAACCTCGTGAATTTTTACGAAAATGGAAAAAAGTGAATTTCGTGTGCTGATTACTTTTTACGAAAAAAATCCATCACTGAAACTAAGGAAAGATTTGATAAATACTACGGAGACTCGGCACCATCAATTTCAATGGTTAAGAAGTGGTTTATAGTGTTCCGTTGTGGTCGCGTACCAGCACTAGTGACACCGAACGTCCAGGTCGCCCAAAAGAAGTGATCACGCCGGAAATCGTCGATAAAATCCATGAAATGATATTGGATAATCGGAGAATGATAGTGCGTGAGTTGGCTCATGCTGTAGGTGTATCTCAACTGAACGGGTACATCATATTTTACACGAATATTTGGACATGAAAAAACTCTCTGCGAGATGGGTGCCGCGATTGCTCACACTCGACCATAAGCGCAATCGTGTGACCACTTCAAAAGAGTGTTTAGCGATGTTCAGCCGTAATCCGGACGAATTTTTGCGCCGTTTTGTTACTGTGGATGACACATGGATACATTATAACACGCCAGAGACCAAGGAACAATCGAAACAATGGGTTGTTTGGGGTGAACGTGGACCAAAGAAGGCGAAACAGAGTCTGTCAGCCAACAAGGTCATGGCCACAGTTTTTTGGGATGTACGCGGTGTCATTCACATCGATTACCTCAAGAAAGGTAAAACGATCACCGGCGAATATTATTCAAAGCTTTTGAACAGATTCGACGTTGATTTGAAGCAAAAACGGCCGCATTTGGCGAAGAAGAAAGTGCTGTTCGATCAAGACAATGCACGTGTGCACACTTGTCTAGTCACGATGGCCAAAATCCACGAATTGGGATACGAACTGCTACCCCATCCAGCATATTCCCCAGATTTAGCCCCCTGCGACTATTTTCTGTTTCCAAACCTAAAGAAATGGCTGTGCGGTAAGAGATTTGAGTCGAATGAAGAAGTCATTACCGAAACAAACGCGTATTTTGAGAGCTTTGAAAAAACCTATTATTTGGAGGGAATAAAAAAATTAGAAAAACGCTGGACTAAATGTATCGAGCTAAAAGGTGATTATGTAGAAAAATAAAATGTTTATTTGCGGAAAAAAATTTGTTTTATTCAAAAAGTGACTGACTTATTAAACCGCCCTCGTACATTGCCGGATTTATAGTGGGAATGTGGAAAGCTATCATCTTTAATTAAAACAGTACATTTGGTCATTTGGGAAAATCATAACGCGCAGTTGGAGAAGATTGCTCAGTTGATGTGGTAAAGTACTAATAGGATCGCGTCAGTGTGTGTACCGAGCTTAAGTGTTAATGCTTTTACGTTTTAAAACTGTTTTTTTTAATAAAGACCATTATCTACTTCTAGCTCGTACCTACGCCGTATTTTATGAACAGACGATTCGGCAAGTCAAAACATCAACATGATATTATATGAAATAATAACAGTATTGCTGATTTCTGCAGTTACGTATTGGTTTTTGAAGATATACAGGATTAGATCTAAATTGAAATGGATACCGGAAATAAAAAGATCATTTCTGGTAGGGAATGCTTTAGAACTCAAAAATCCGAGAGGTACGTCTACTATTTTTTTTATTTAAGTAATTATAATGATAATAAAACCTTTTTTAAAGGACTGTTTTACATTAAATAAAATTTCGTTATTGACCGCGTGTATGCTTGATTACAGTAGTCACGCCTTTTTGCAAGTAATAAATAGTAATTGTAATTATAAAAAAAAAAAAAACCTGTTATTCCTGAATTCGTTGTTAGTAAATTGAAACGTGTTGCTTTGGTAAAAATTATAATTATTAAAGGCAATAGCACAAATCGAATAAAGAAGTAAGTAAAGAAAAGCATATCAAGTGACCAATGTAAATAGTACTCCTGATTAACTGTTGACGACGTACAAGGCTCAAATTCGACCTCTAGATTCCATTCAAAAAAGAGCCATTCGCTTGATAAACAGCTCAACTCTCACAGATACCCTTCACCCTCTAGAAAATAGAAGAAGAGTTGCAGACCAGTCATTGCTCTACAGATATTTCCATGGCAGATGTTTCAGAGAAATAAAAACTCTTGTACCACCATTGGCCACATTCGGCCGAAGAACTCGGCACGCTGATCAGTCTCACCCATTTACTCTCAAGATTGACACTACAAGGACCAATCTTCATCAAGAATCCTTCTTTTACAGGGCTGCTACGGAATGGGATAAGCTTCAAAAATCAGTTTTTCCAGAGAACTATGACCTGCAACTTTTTAAAAAGCGTGTCCACAATCATTTCCTTTCTATAATCCCTTCCCCTTCTAATAGTCGCAGTGCGGGCCGTCCGCGGCCCAAACGATAGGTCTACCCTTTTTGCGACTATTTTCTTAAAAAAAAAAAAAATGATCGAGTGGTAGAGCCGGCAGTATAGTGACTCTCCCTCTTCCCCGCTTCACCACCACTTTAAAATGAAATTGCTCACTAACTCGCTCAATGAAAACACTGAAGTAAAAAGTGATCAGCGGCTAGTTGAGTAGCAAGTCAATATTTTTTTTTTTCTTTTTATGTTCTGGTTCCCACGAAAAGGGATATCCTGTAATGTTCAGAGAACATCGTGGAAACCAAGGGAAAGAAGGTAGGAGTTGGTGTTCTTCTTAAATTTCTGGAGGTTGTATGCCTCGGGGAACACCTCCCTAGGCAATGAGTTCCAAAGCCTCGCAATTCGTTGGATGAATGAGTCTTTGGAAAGTGATGTTCTGCAAGTCTCCAAAGTGACCACGAAGGGGTGTGAAGACTGAACTTGACGGGTTAATCTCGAAGAGACTGCCAAAGGAGGAACGATTGTTGATATTTCAGAAGAGCATCGCCCATGAAAATATCTATAAAATAGAGACAAATCGCCAACTTTTCTACGGTGTTCCAGACAAGTGAGCGAGTTTGTAAGCGAGGCATCACCGACGAGACGAATTGCCCTTTTTTGGACAGAATCCAGTAGCTTCAGGATATGTTTAGGTGCTGCACTCCAAATATGGGAACAGTACTCCAGTACAGGTCGGATCTGTGCCTTACAGATCATAAGCAGCTGACTGGAGGTGAAATAGCTCTTGGCACGACACAAAAAACCAAGTTTTTGGGATGCACTTTTGGCAATGGACCTCACGTGATTTTCTTAGGAAAGGTTATTGCTGATAGTAATACCAAGCATCGATATGGATGACTTCAGTGGTATGGTTACTCCTGACAAAGTTATGTTAGGCACAGTGAGATCGGCTTTTCTAGAGAAAAGACATGCTTGTGTTTTGTTTGCATTGAATTCTACCAAGTTATTGGATCCCCATTCGAGAATTGTTGATATGTTACTGTCATATTAAAATGTTGCCGAGTGAAAAAAAAAAAAAACAATAGTACGAGTCGAATACTAGCCCCAGTTACTGTACGCAATTTACTAAACCGAGTTACTCTACCAATATAAACACCAACATGCATGCTGCCAACTACGATTATGGTTGTGTTCGCAACGTTATAGTACGCCTTTGTCTTTGGAAGACTAAAAACATGGTAAAGAAAATAATAATAATAACAAACTCTAGACCTAAAATGAAATAAAAACCATGCCTCGAGGATTGAATACCGGTGCATAAAAATTCGGGCACCGTGGTCACAATCTATTAGTGCGCTATAGCCCTACAAAGACCATATAAATGGAAAGAAAAGAAAACCGTAAAAAAAGAACGAGGTTTAGACCTTAAATAGAGGAAAAAAATGCCTCAAGAAATGACTTATTTAAATTACTACTGACAATTAAATGAAATAATACAGCAAAGGTGGATAAAATTGATCCTTATCTTTGTATTTGTCCAGCTGAATACTATCTCAATTAATTAGGGTAGATCGAGGATTGTTTCTATTTCAACTGTTGGTTTAGAATGCTGGTACCACTTAAGACGACTGATATCACAGAGGAATCAACGATAAAAACAACAATTAGGCGAGAAACGTGTCAATTATTTCCCAATGGACATACTGTCCTCGGTTTTCCCTACCCAAATAAATAAAAAAAAATTTTAATATAAATGTATTAGCGTGATACACAATTTGTTGTTTGATTTTCGACAGTTGGGTGATAACAATTGTTTTTCATTGAATTTATGGTAATTATTTGTTTAACGAGCACTGAAATCACTATACGAGGATTCCACTGCTTGTGTCAGGATAAACGGAGCTTACACGGACTGGTTAAACTTTAAAAAAGGTGTGAGACACGGATGTATGGTTTCGCCATGGCTTTTTACCTTATACAGAGTCGATTGTTTAAAAGATTTTAAAGAGAATGCGTATGGATTGAAAATGAATGATTTGATCGTCAAATCTCTTCTTTACGCCGATGATCAAGTCATATTAGCGTCATCTGAAAAGAAGTTGCAGGCGATGGTTAATGTTATGCATGATGCCATGAAAATCAAAGGGATGAAAATAGATGCAAGCAAAACAAAAGTAATGGTTTTTAAAAGAGAAAAAAGTATGACAAACTGTGAAGTTCTGATTAAGGGAGAAAGAGTGGAACAAGTAAATGAGTTTGTATACTTGGGTTCAAAATTTACGAGAGATGAAAAGTATGACAGTGACATTGAGCGTAGGGTGTTGGCAGAAAAACAAATGAATGGGGCACTGTATAGATTTATGAACAGCCAGAAAGTGTCAAAAAAGGCACGTCTGACTGTGCATTTAAGAGAGTTGGTTCCTACACTTATGTATGGTATTGAATGTTGGGTTTGGCAGAAGAAGCATGAAAATAGGATTAATGCTGTGGAGATGAGTACTCTGAGAAGTATGGCCGGAGTGACTCGGTTGAATAAAGTAAAGAATAGTGAGATAAGGGAACGATGTGGTGTAAAAGAAGGAGTGGTTACCAAGATAGATAAGGGAATGCTTAGGAGGTTTGAACACGTAGAAAGGATGGATGAAAAAAGATTGACGAAACAAATTTATAAGGCGAGTGTGAATGGACTAGTCGGTAGAGGTCGACATATCTTGATCAGATCGAAATTGTTTTAAAGAAAGGCCAGATCAAGAGTATCAGCAACCGACGAGAAAGTAAGAAAGCGCATGTATGAGAGCACTGATGAAAGTAGAAGAAGCGAAAGATGTGTGTAAGAACCGTAGCAAGTGTAGGGAAGTGGTCTCTGCCTACCCCTACGAGAAAGAGGCGTAACTATATGTATGTATATGTATTTTGTTTTGACGTTCTTGTTAACCAGTTATGGAGTTAATTTTATTTTGTAGAAATACTGAAAGTGTTTAAGAAATATGCTGAGCAGCATGACGGGCTATGTACTATTGAATTGGGCACCTACAAGTTTATTCTTGCATCAGATCCTACATTTTTGGAGTTCTTATTGGGTAAAACGGAGATTCTAAATAAAACGGACGAATATCAATTTTTAGGCAATTGGTTGGGAACAGGACTTCTTACGGCAAAGGGTAATTATTTATTTATTTTATTTTTTTTATCTTTGCTTTTAGTTCAAAGAATTTCACAATTATATTAAAAAAAGTTTACCATTTTTTTCAGTTTATTGATTTTTCATAAAAAACACCTTGACTGATTTTCCTAAAAATCTAGTTTATTCTTAGTTGCGTAATTATGCGTCGAATGCAATTGGTCCCACGTCGATATCATTTTTAGTTCTCGAGATAATCGAGACGAAAAATAATTCCGAACGCACATACGAACAATACTAACATACGAACATACGCACATACGTGCATACACACACAGACGTCCACTTAAAAAGTATTGTATTCGACTCTGGGAACCTTGAAATGTGGAGATATGTCAAAATTTGGGTGTCGCAAAATCGGACCCATTACTATAACTTCCACTGGGAAGTTAATTTAAATAAAAATGTAGGATGGTCCTTAATTTACAATTTTTTATCATTTTGTTCACAAAATATTCATAAATATTTAATTTTCATCTTACCTATTTTGGTCGTAATCGGGTAAAAAGTTATAGTAATGTTTTTTTTTTAATTAGAACAAAAATGGAAAAAAACTCGAAAACTTTTAACTCCATCTTTCCACTTTTCTATACTGGAATCCTTTATGGATATATACGAAAAAAACGCCAATATACTAATAGAACTTTTGGATAAAGAAACTAATGAAGATAGTGTAGACATTTTTCCATATTGTGCAATGAACACGTTGGACATAATTTCTGGTAAGTTTAACAGGAATAATTATCAATTATGTAGGTACCACGTTAATCCCAGAAAGTCCCTAACAAAGGAAACACAAAAAAATTTGGAAAATATCTTTATTTTTCTGCATAATCTACATAGGCTTCGATACCCTTTTTATAGTGAAATTTGTCCAGATCTTCAAAATAGACTTCGCCTCTTTATTGCTGACAAATCTTTTGCCACCGAGCCAGTTTTGTAAGTTTGGAAAAACAGAAACCTTACCTGCAGATGAAGTTGTCTTCGTCTTCTTTATGGCATTTTCTTCCCTTTTAGTCCATTGTTTTGACTATTCCTTTGTCTCAGGTGTGAAGTGATGGACCCTTGTTTTATCAATAGGTATGTATACAGGGTTTTTCATTACTAATTGAAAATATTTCAACTATAGAATCCTGAACTCAAAATATAAAGATTCAACCCAAATCATCTAAATAAAATGTGTCTCCCGTCTGAGTTACAGGGTGTTTTATTTGAAAATTTAAAAATTATTTGTGCACAGTACTTTAAAACTATTAGAAGTATTTTTGTCATATTAAGTGGGAAGTGTTAGTACTATACACCCTACTAAATTATGTTAAATGAACGTTTCTGGCCACTACCAGAGGCGTACGACAGGGGCAAGTGACTGACTGATCCCTCCCAAATTCTACGTCACTGGCGAAATTGCAATTTTATCACAATTTTTTCCATTTTCCAAACTTTCTACGTGAATATTGTACTTTTTCTCCATGGTGATTAAGTTATTATTTTTCGAGATATTTCGGGTTAAACATGAAGCTGCACAATTATTTTGATTTCAACTATTAATTATGTTGGTGTTTTGGGTCATTTGATTGCATTTATTACGGATATGAAACTTCAATCTCTATTGACAAAAAACATAATTTTATTTATAGAAATTTTTTCAACGAACAGATGCATTTACAATATTAAAATGAGATAAATAAATGCGATTTAAATCATTTCTTCATTTTATTTGGATAAATGCTTTCATGGTATTAAAGGGCGTAAGAATAAATAAACTTATTGAGGTAAACGGGGGTCGCATTGAATATTTGTTACAGAAGGTTTCTTGATTTTGTTTATGTCCTTTTTAATATTTTCTTCTTAATAAAATTGTTTTTTTATTTAGATAATAACATTTTTAAAACCATAATTTGTTTTTAATTGTTTGATGCATCTAAAGATTGAAGTTTCATTTGCGAAACACATGCAATCAAATGACCCAAAACACCGACATAATACACATTGAAATCAAAATAATTGTGCAGCTTCATGTTTAACGCAAAATATCGTAAAAAATAATAACTTTATCGCCATGAAAAAGAGTACATTATTCACGTAAAAAGTATTCTTACCCTTACCTTACCAACAGGCGCTACAGCCCGGTGTGGGCCTTGACCTCCTCCGCAATTCGCCTCCAAGCAATGCGGACCTTGACTGTGGTTCCCCAGCCGGATATCCGCATTGCCCTCAGGTCACCCAGTACTTGGTCCATCCATCTGAGCCGTGGTCTTTCTCTTTTCCTGGTAGCATAGATTTTAATGTTTAGAATTTTCTTCGGAATCCTGGCGTCTTCCATTCTTTGAACGTGTCCAAACCAACGGAGTCTCTGGGATTTTATAAATTTCACAATGTCTTCGCCGTTAAGGATCTCTGTTATTTCCCGGTGGTTGCGTATGTGCCATTCTGCTTCGTTGATTCTGAATGCTTCATATAATCTTCTGATTATTTTACGTTTGAATCTTCTTATCTTCTGATCTTGTATCGTGAGTTTTCACTCCCATAGGTTATTACTGGTCGAACTAATGTCTTGTAAATTTTTAGCTTTGTCTTTCTTGTAATCAGTTTGCTTTTTAAGATTTCAAGTTGGCACAGTAGGCTCGGTTGCCTCTCCGGAGTCTTTCTTTAATGGCGGTGCTGGTTTTTCCCTCGTTGCTGACGTAAAAAGTATTGGAAGATCGAAAAATTGTGATAATTGCAATTCCGCCAGTGGCGTATAATTTGGAAGGGAACTGGTTGATCCCTTGTCTTATGCCTCTGGTAGTAGCCAGAAACGTTCATTTACCATAAAATAGTAGGGTGTATAGTACTTACACTCCCCACCAAATATGACACAAATAATTTTTAAATTTAAAAAAAAAAACAACCTGTAACTCGGACAGTAGACACATTTTATCTGGGTGATTTGGGTTGAATCTTTTTATTTCTAGTTCAGGATTCTATAGTTGAAATATTTACAATTAGTAATAAAACCTGTAGACGCGAAAACTCTTTGAAAATTTGCCAAACACTTGATTGATACTTTACTGTTGTAAAAGACTTCCTCGTAGTATAAACTAGGTCCACTTTGACTAATGACTTTTAAATGAAAGTATTGTTAAATTTTATAAGGTTGGTACTTCCTTCCAAACTTATTCGATTATTAACCGCCATCTATACGTCAGGTCGGGTATTTCTTCAATTATTTACTGATATTTTCTTTAATTTTTAATGAAGAATCACTACTTTAGGTTTCAAAGCACTTAAGTGACCTCATTATTACAGATCAATGACACGATGAGTTTTTGTGGCTTAGCAGCCTTACTTTTTTTAAATAAATTTTTCCAAATGACAATTATGTTTATTTACCTCCCCTGTAAAAACGATTACAATGAGATTCCGTCTTATTCGTTGGGGGTGTCGAAATGTACGTACACGTTATTAAAATTAATTGGTATGCTTTATTCTAGAAACTGCAATGGGTGTTTCTATAAACGCTCAGCGCAATCCAAAATCGGATTATGTGCGTGCTGTCGCTGAAAAATGCAGGTTATTGATAGTCAGAACGTATTCCCCGTTGAAAACGTTTTCTCTTTTGTACAAGTTAACTGCGGACTATCAAGAGGATACAAAAAGTGTCGAGGTTCTCCAGTCGTACACTTTGAATGTGATTAATTTTAGAAAGGAGGAACTGGAAAAGAAAAAGCATCAAAAAATCGAAGACATTTCCGACGATGTGGGATATAAAAAGAAAAAAGTATTCATGGATCTGTTGTTAGAAGCCAACGTTGATGGGCGTCCGCTTACAGATGATGAAATTAAAGATGAAGTTAACACGTTTATGTTTGCTGTAAGTTATTTATACTTGGTGCCTAAACTGTCGCTATAACACACGTCAATTCTTTCAATCACATTTTAAAATTTTAAATTTTTTATTAAATTATTTTTTCCTCCAACATTAGATTAAGCATGATATAATGAAAAGGGTAATGTTTTATATGAATTACTAAAATTGCTAGTTGTAATCAGTACAGATCACCACCCAGCTAACGAACATCTTGAAAAGATGGGCAAGGTGAAGAATGATTCCTGCAGATTCTGCGGCGAGGACTAAGAATCTGTTTACCATCTTCAGATACAATCTAAGGAACTATCACAAAACTACCACCATTAATTATTTTTAAATGTTATGAATTGTTTCTTATTGTCATTAGTGAAAGGTGTTTATTGTAATTAGTTACTTTGTTAGTATGTTTACCGAACAGGAAATAATAATGATTCTTATGATGAGAGGTTACGGTGATCGTAAAAGAACTTATGATGAGGTAGCTTACTGATTTAATGATACGTATTCAAATCTTAACCAAATTACCAAAACTGCAGTTCGGAGGATTGTGATAATTTTTGAAGAAGTGGGTTCAACTAAAAATCGCCCTAAAACTGGCCGACCAAAGGCCGTAATTAATGATAAAAAATCCTTGGACGTTATGCAAAGTTTTGTAAAAAATCCTTCAGCATCCATTCGGAAAAATGCATTAGGACATGATGTTAGTATGGGATACGTCTGTAACATTATTAAGAAGAATAAGTTTTATCCAGCAGCAACGGCAGTGAAAAATCTCTACGCTAATTCTGTCTCAATCAGTAAGAAACTATCATAACCCTTTAATACAACAAAAGACCTCCGACAAGGGTGTTGTATATTCCCAAAATTGTTTAAGATATACATTAAAGAAGCACTCACAAAATGGAAGAGAAAATGTTCAGGAATGGGAGTACGACTAGAAAATTCAACAATATACAGCTTACAATTTGCTAATGACCAGGTAGTTTTGACAAAAGACAGAGAAGACCTCGAATACATGACCCACAAACTAAAAGACTCTTATAAGGAATGGGGCTTTCTATAAACATCCAAAAAACTAGATACCTCAGCGTTGGGACGGAAAACCAGAACTTACAACTAAACAACTTAGATATTGTAGAAGCATGTGAAGATTACAAATACTTAAGAATAACATTCGATAAACCGTGAAATATGAGAAAAAATAAGAGCAAGAATAATATAGGCTAGGGAGGCAATTAGATGGCAGATAAATGGAATTGTCTGGAGTAAACAAATAGCCAGACAGAGAAAATACAACATATACAACACAATAATTAAAAGTAGCCTACTCTATGGTTCAGAAACATGGAGAATGACCGAGAGGAATAAAATAATGCTAAAAGCTACAGAATGGATGCACTTAGACGAGCAACAAGCTACAGAATGGATGCACTTAGACGAGCAACAAGAATTTCCCGTGCAGATAAAGTGAGAAACGAAGACATCCGACATCATCCTTATAAAGTAAGGCTATTGCAAGAATTATCTGAAGACTGAATACCAAAGTATTTAGATTTGTTAAGAAATCAAATAGTTCCTGCAATAAAAAATGCAGTTGGTAACAATTTTAATAAAATTTGGTTTCATCAGGATAGTGCATTACCACACATTAGTGTTGCTGTTCGCAATTACTTAAATAAAGTTTTCCAAGACAGATGCATTGAAAGATCTTCCGATCTGATAATCGGGATGAACTGAAACGGCCCGTCAAATAACAAATCAGCAATTGCGTAATACCATATCAACTTCTTATAAAGGACTTGAATACTGTCAAATAAAAAAAGGAAGACAATTTTAACATCTAATTGGATGAGATTCATAAGTTATTTGTTCCTGTTAGTTATATTGGTATTTTGTAAGTTTACGTTCCGTAAATTATTTATCTCAACAACTGTAGAATAAATAAGATTAAAATTATGCTGTCTTTGCGGTTGTATTTGTTATTTAATAGATTATGAAAAACTGAAAATATAGACATGATGTAATATTTAAAAAAATTATGTTAAGTTATTTTGTACTAACGGCGCACCCTGTATACTGTTAATCGACTTATACATATGGCTTGAATTATTTGAAAAAACTTATAATTAACATTTTTTTTTTGTAAACCCAAGAGAAATCAAAATATTATCAAGTAACGTTACTTTATGTACATATTGCATAATTAACAACAAAATTAAAAAGTACTTTTTACTTTTAGGGACATGATACCACTGCATCAGCAATGAGTTTCTTTTTGTACTGTTTATCGACTCACAAAGATGTTCAAGTAAGTTATTACAGAAAATTGAATCAATTATTGATACAATACGTAATTTATTTCAAATAAAAGGTAGAAAAAAAGTGGAAAAAACCTCCTGGACAAATTAACGCAACAACATATTAACTCACTCAATAACAGCATTGATGCATTTTGGTGGGTATGCTTCTAATTAAATTTTGGATAAAATCTTGTGGAATTTGTTCCCATGCTGTGATAAATGCAATTTCAAGTTCCCTCGGGTTTCCAGATGCAGGTACTTGACGTTTAACATTTTTTCTTAACGTGATCCTATAAATGCTCAAACAGATTCGAGATTTTTGATAGTCACTGCAAAACTGGTATACCAATTTGATTAAGATAATCGAATACCACCCCAGCTATGTGAGGTCGAACGTTGTCTTACATAAACAGGAAATCGGGTTCGAAAAATGGACCGAAAGGCATCACATGTTCCATTACAATATTCTCGAGATAGTAATTAGCATTCATGGATCTCTTACGTCGAGAATGCAAAATAGAGTAGATAAACTTCAAAAGTAAAACTCTCAATGATACCTATAAGGGCTATAAGTGAATGTAACAGTTGCAGAATGCTTATTTAAATTATTTTTAGGACAAAGTTATCCAAGAACAAAAACAAATCTTCGGCAATGACAAATCAAGGCCGGTCGCAAGTCAGGATCTCAGTGAAATGAAATATCTAGAAATGGCGATTAAGGAATCGTTAAGGTATTTAACGCTTATTTTTGTTAAAGAATTAACTGCATCATGGTCTGCTTGCTTTTTCTAAACAATGTCACTGTCATACTTTCCATTTCTTGTAAACTTTGAACCCAAGTACACAAATTTATTTACTTGTTTCACTCTTTCTCCCTTAATCAGAACTTTACAGTTTGTCATGTTTTCTTCTCTTTCAAAAACCATTACTTTTGTTTTGCTAACATTTATTTTCATCCCTTTGATTTTCAGGGCATCATGCATAACATTAACCATCGCCTGCAACTTCTCAAAGAAGGCATTTGACGATCAAATCATTTATTTTCAATCCATACGCACTTTTTTTTAAGTCCTTTAAACAATAGTCTATGTATAAGTTAAACAGCCATGATGATGCCACACATCCGTGTTTCGCACTTTTTTCGATTTTAAACCAACCAGTCCGTGCAAGCTCCGTTTATCCTGACGCAAGCAGTAAAGTGATTTTAGTGCTCGTATTATACTACCGTTCACCCCATACATAGACAATGTCGACCTAATTCACTTCTCACCACTCTGTCATAGGCCTTTTTCAAGTCTATAAAAGCGCAATAGACCTTCTGATTTCCAGCCAAAAAAATTTCGACTATACCTCGTAATGAAATGACCTGATCCATACTGATCTCCTTCCTCTTCTAAATCCTGTTTGCACATTCCATATCATCTTCTTAATTTCATTCGTCACTCTTTTAATCAATATCTTTGCATACAGTTTGCCGACTATGCTGAGTAATCTAATACCCCGGTAGTTTTTACAGTCCTGCTGCGAACCTTTTCCCCTGTAAAAAGGCACGAATTATTTATTTAAGATAATTAGATCAAAAGTTTTTGAAATTATAATTTGATTTATCGCATATTAAATGTTGATTATTTCTAATTATTTTATGTGTTAACTAACTTCTAGGTTATTTAAAAGTAGCTACTTTAATTTTTTTTTTTGTTTTATTTAATTTTAGAATGTATCCTTCGGTACCTTATGTAGGACGTAAAGCAGATAGAGACATTACCTACAAAAATGGAGAGATCATACCAAAAGATACAGCAATCCTAATATTAATATATTGTGTTAACCGAAATCCAAAATACTTTCCGAATCCCGATCAATACGATCCAAACAGATTTGACGGTAACAACGTTCTTCCACCATACACATACCTTCCGTTTAGTGCAGGACCCAGAAATTGCATAGGTAAGATGTTGCAACAGTAAATAAATGCATACTGGGTGTCCAAAAAAGTCTCTGAAAACACCTAAATAATTTCCGAGGTAAATTATTTTTGAAAAATGTTAAGGTCATTCTCGGAGTAACTTTTTACGAGGAATTCAATGGTGACCTTGGATTTGACCTTGACGATGACTTTGAAGGTTATTTTAAGATCATCTCGATGTTTTTTTGACGTCAGCAATCAAAAAAGGGGAACATTTTACGTTCAGAATTTAGTAGATTTGGAATCTTGGGGTTTATTAATTTTAAAAACGGTTTCAGTTGAAATTTAAGGATTTGCATATTTGACCTTGGTTTTTATTTTAAGGCCAAAAGTTTGCATGGAATTTGATGAAGTCCGTTATTTCCAAGTTTTTGAGATACTATGAAGTGTTACCGTGCGGACACGAGCTCATTCTAGCTGCAGAAACCGTTCTTAGGTCAGAAAATGGAATACGACTCAAACTGAGAAAAAGAGATTGGGAAGTAATATAAAATTTGCCGTGGTATCGTTTCTGTATTGTATTTGTTAATGTTATTTTAATTAGTTTTTTTACTAAAGCCGTGTTTAAATGTTGAATTGACTGTATTTAAATATGTACCCTTTGTATTTGCTTATTTTAAATAAAAAAATCTTAGAGGTTATTTGTTTTTTTAAGTAGGTACACCTACTAAAAGTTCAGAAAGGTACAGAAAACTTGCAAGCTAAAAAGAAAGAGATTGTCAAAACAAAGTCCTTAAAAGGATTTGTATGAAATGCAGCAGTCAAGTTGTTGTTGGTGCAATAAATCAATTTAAAATGAACACAAAAGTGTCAAGTCTTCATGAACAGCAAAAAATCCCTTAGCTTTAATTGGGGTCGACAATGGAGGTGTTGCTATTCATTTCAAGTTCCAATTCTGGTTCCCTGAAGTGTCTTTGTCTGTGATCTAAGAGTTCCTCGTAGTAAAGATGAGTCTCATCCCCCTCTTCACAAGATGTAGCCAAGACCGTGTTCTCAACGGTAAGGCAGTCGGAAAGCTCCGACCAGGGCGGTTTGGCCACTCGGTGAAGCCAAAGTAGCTTACCGTTGGGGACGCGGTCTTAACTACATTCTCTGAAATTTCTAGCCATTCTGGAATACTCACCAAATCTACACTTGGCCTTTGGACTACTACAAAGCAGGCTTTCTGTAAGTGTTCTGTGAAAATTCTTGTTGCATGCATTCTTTTCTTTAGCCCAAGCTTTAGAAATTTTTTTGTCGTTTTTCTAGATGGCTTAGATATTTCAAATGTCTTATGTCCAGGATTTGCGGTGGTTGATTTATAACCAGCTTCAAGTTTCCTCCCTAGCAGTTCCGTATGCAATACTGCAGCTGACAACCTTACCAAAAACTGCAGCTGCATACACAAAAAAAAAATACCAGCAACTGAGCAAACTCTTTATTTCGAATGTACTACAGTATATTTTCATAAATCATACTTGCTTAATAAATTTGGTAAAACGCCTAAGCTTTCAGCTAGTTTATGAACTCCAGCAGAAAATTCGTCAGGAACTGGAAACGGAATGTCTCTCAACATTTCGGTGCTTGATTGCGGTTGATCCTCTTCTAGTAATAAAATTTTCGAAACGCTCTCGTTAACTTGTTGATAGGTCGAATTCGATTTCTCTTTTAAAACTAGCAACATTTCTTTATTCTTATTGTTAATCGTCGGACTGAATTTTTGATTAGCAGTTGTGCTATTTTTCGATGTTATATTTTTCGATTTACGGGATCTTACCTTCTTTCTCATTTTTCTGAATTTCAAGTAACAAAACACAGCACATTTGGATCTTTTTGATTGACGATATATTGAATGCATGACTGTGATAAAATTTCAATGTGACATGTTGAACGGATCCATTTTGGACCGTAGTTGGGACTTACAACCATGACGGAACGTCTATTATAAAAAACAGGACCGACCTCAGTATTTTTTTATTATCTCCAGAAACACAATGATACGCTATTAGACTCCACCAATCCAAATATTTCTGTAGTTAACAAGGTATACTTCCTATCAATAACGAAACTTATATAACATATTTTTATGTTATAGGATTTTTACGTCATAATCAACGATACAAAGTAATAACCCTATAAGGAAGGGTATTCTTTAACGAATAAATCTTCCCTGTACAAAAATGTTATTTCATCTCATTTGCAGTAAATCATATTGTACAAATGTATTTTTTTTAATCACCTATTCAGATTATACCTGCTCTACGAGTTATTTTTTAATGTTTATAAGGCTATTATTAAAATAATTTAAATTTTAACGTAAGAAGGTTTCGTTTTAAACAAGTGTGTAAATAAGATGAGTGGATAATTAAGGAAAGAACTCGTGAACTTTAATACATTAATTCAAATAACATCTATGAAAATATCCAAATTTTGATAAACAATGCTTTTTTAAAATGTTACTGTTTTTGAGTTAATGGTAGTTGTAGATTTAAAATGTAAAAGGTACCGTAAACTTTCTTTTTATTAAAAAAAAGAAGACGAATTTAACCTATACATTGTTTTTCACGTTATCGTTATA
Organism: Agelastica alni; assembly: GCA_950111635.1. Lineage (NCBI taxonomy): Eukaryota > Metazoa > Arthropoda > Insecta > Coleoptera > Chrysomelidae > Agelastica > Agelastica alni. The sequence continues at coordinate 6,784,603 of OX467719.1, read as the reverse complement.
CACCATGTGTCCATTGTGTACATTTTAAAACATTTATAAATAGAAAACCAAAATGCCAAAAGTTAAGGTGGAAAAAAAGCGAAAATCACAAAATGGTGTGGTTAAACAAGGCATCCTCTTCAATAAGGACTTTGGTCAACATATTTTAAAAAACCCAATGGTTATAACATCAATGATAGAGAAAACTGGGTTAAGGCCTACTGATGTAGCTCTTGAAATTGGTCCAGGAACTGGTAACTTGACTGTCAAGCTATTGGACAAAGTTAAAAGAGTTATAGCTTGTGAAATAGATACTAGATTGGTAGCAGAATTGCAAAAGAGGGTGCAAGGTAACTATTTTATATACATAACTTCTATAGATTTAAGGTATTTGTAAAGCTTGTAATAAATAAAATACTGTAAATTAAAGTAAATAATTAATAAACTATTATATTGATCTATGACTTTTTTTTATAGGTACACCCTTTCAATCAAAGCTGCAAATACAAGTGGGAGATGTCTTGAAGAGTGATCTTCCATTTTTTGATGTTTGTGTAGCAAATATACCATATCAAATATCTTCACCATTAGTATTCAAATTATTACTTCATAGACCATTTTTTAGGTGTGCTGTTATTATGTTTCAGCAAGAATTTGCTCAAAGATTAGTAGCAAAACCTGGCGACAAGTTATATTGTCGTTTGTCAGTTAATACACAGTTATTATCAAGAGTTGACATGCTTATGAAGGTAAGTAATGTAAGGTTAACGAAGCAAATAAACTTTATCTTGCTTTTAAAATTAATCTTAAAGAAAAATTTAAAACTTTATAATGCCAACCAAACTGGCAATTTTGGAATTCAATATTTTTGCTAAAATTGGCACGGATTGTTTGCATCTATAACCAAATTACATTTATTAATTAAAGAACAATCTTAAAAATATTAGAAATATGTAATGAGAGCAAATAAATGCAGATTTTTTATGTTGCATCAGTAACTTTCTTTAACTAAAAAATATTCGAATACTATTTTGATAAAGTTACATTCAATATTTAATTATCATGTGTCAAGCACTTAAATCATTTTATGAGAATTCCACTGCTTGTGTCAGAATAAACGTAGCTTACACAGACTGGTTTACATTGAAAAAGGTGTTAGACAGAGATGTGTGCCTTCGCAATGGCTGTTTATTTTATACATAGATGATTGTTTAAAAGATTTAAAAGAGAGTGCATATGGATTAAAAATGAATGATTTGATCTTCAAATACTTCCTTTATGCTGATGATTAGGTCATATTAGCATCATCTGATGAAGAGTTGCAGGCGATGGTTAAGAGAGACAGATGAAAAAAGATTAACGAAACAGATAAGGTAAGTGTAAATGGGCAAGTCAGTATAGGTCAACCTTGGCAAATGTATCTCGATCAGATCAAAATTGTTTTAATTAAAGTCCTGGTCAAGAGTGTCTGTAACTGACAAGCATATATAAAAGCGTAGATGAAAGTAGAGGAAGCGAAAGTCATGTGTAAGAATGGTAGCAGGTGGAAAGAAGTGGTCTCTATCTACCACTAAAGAAAGAGGCATGAATAAATGCATGTATGTATGTATTTAAATTGAAATACGTAATCTTTAAAAAATATTTACTATTTAATTGAATAATTTGTAAACAAAGATATTTTAATGTTAAAATAAACAAACCCCATATTGTTATTAGGTTGGCAAGAATAACTTTAGACCCCCACCAAAGGTAGAATCAAGTGTAGTCAGAATAGAACCTAGAAATCCACCTCCGCCTATAAATTACACAGAATGGGATGGGTTAACTAGGATAGCCTTTACAAGAAAAAATAAAACATTAGGAAGCTCTTTTAGACAAACTGCTGTGTTAGCTACTCTAGAAAAAAATTTTAAACTTCACTGCAGTTTACACAATAAAGTAAGTAAAGTACTCACAATTTTACACAAATTATTTAAAACAGCAATTAGTTTTTATTAACAAAGAATTTATCATATTGGTTAAACAGAAAATAAACAATTATCCTTATTTGTAGTTTGATCACAAAATTATCATTTTTTTTTATAAAACAAAACCAGCTAGGAAACTTTTTTCTAGAAATTAAAATTTATTTTCGTGATACTTATTATTTTGTTAGTTTTAAACAAATTTAAGAAATATGTTACAAAAAAAGGTATATGTTCAGTTTAGCGATTTTTCCCAAAAAATATATATATAAAAAATAGCTTTTAACCTTGTTTTTTTAGATTTCACAGTCCGAATGATGTTTTTTCAGGATTAAGTCTTGTTTTGTGGCGTTTATTAATCTTATCGTTAAATATGGTTATTGTGCTAAAATTCTTTAACATTTGGGGGGATGTCCGTTAAATTGGATTAATGTATAAATATTAGTGAAATTTGACAGATAGCTGTAATCGAGTTCAATTTGATTTATCATTTTCAAGATATCTCGTTAGTGTAGATGCCTCGTGCAAAAAAAATCGTCACTTTTGTAAAAAGTTTACCAAAAAGTAAAATAATGAAGTAGGTTTGAAAAATAGGTGTAAACATGTAATAGGTACTTTGTTTTTATGAAGAAATAAAAATATTTTAATTCTTTACCGCTGGTAAAGCTCTGTTGAAAATTTTAAGCTTTGCAGAAAAATTTTAAATTTAAACTTCAATAGTGCATAAATGGGTAAAATGCACGTGATGTTGCACTATGTTTTAACTAATATACTGAAATATCTCAAAAGTGGTTGGATTTAGGTATAGGGAATATCGATACCAAATGAATTGGCTTAAAAAGTACAGAGGAAAATGTCATAAAATACAAGGTGTTTTATTTAAAGTAAGCAACTAATAAATGATTTAAATTGTGATTGTTGGCAGCTAGGTTTAAAACAACCTGTATGAAATATCAATGAGTTGGACATATGGAGATAAGGTGCACGTGCTTGTTTATTGGTTACAATTTCACGTCACTAGCTTTGTTATTAATGAATATCGTTATTCAATGTGGACTAGGATTTTTTTAGATTTTGAAAAAAATCGAAATATCTCGAAAATACTTCATTTTTGGTATAGGACATTATGCACAAATTTTATCTTAAATTTCATGTAGAATTCGAAAATAAAATAAAAAATATTAGGTTCTATTTAAAAGAACAAAGTTGACGTCACATTCAGGACAATATTTGAACTCAGTGTCATCCAAAACCTACAACTTCGTAATTTCAGATTTTTAACATCACTTTATCCGCCATTATTTTTAGTCAAAACTTTTCGCGTCACACCCTGTATACATGTACAATGATTTATTAACCTTTTTTCTAGGAATTACCAGAAAACTTTAATATTAAAGAAAAAATAGAAGAAATTTTAATAAAAGTAGAAGCAGATAAAAAAAGAGCAAGAACAATGGACATTGATGATTTTATTCAGTAAGTAATTACTTAATTTAATATTAATTTTTAAATTTGTTGGACTTTCTTCGTCACATAAGATGTTGTATTTGTGGGTGTTGGTCACAGCAGGTAGCAGGTAGACCCTTTTGTCCGTAGGTAAATTCCCTCCCAGCCATATTTATCAGTATTAACGATATTGGGATGATTAATCTCTTTTCGTAGAAAGAAGTAATAAGGAATTACCTGTGATCTTTTAAATAGATATATATATATATATATATATATATATATATATATATAAATATTTGAAATTGGTTAAAATATTCATCATTTGTATATTTATTCCCAGTTCAGTTATTAGTCGAGTCAAATGTTTTTTGTAACGATGGATCTTAATATTATTTTGAGCAAACTTTGGTCTAATGGAGATTTGCTGGCTTATATCACTCAGCCCTGGACAAAGACTATTGAGAAGTTTGGTGAATCTCGTGCAATAGCCTTGGATATATCTAAAGCCTTCGACCGCGTTTGGCACCAGGCATTGTTAAGCAAATTATCTGCCCTAATTAGCGTGCGGGTCTTCTGAGGCCCACTCGATAGGTCTACCCTTTTTTCGACTATTTCAGTCAGAAAAAAAGAAAAACTTTTATTAGTTATAAATAACTATAAGTATAGTTCTCAAAAATTATTAAAAAGTGGTAAAAAGCGGTTAACTTGCATATCTAAATAAAAAGCGTAGATCTTTGGTGCTTAGTGTGGGTGAAGTGGTCAATGCAGCTGTTATAAAGCATGTAAAGGAACATTGCCACATTGCAAATATAAAACAGTTAAACCGCCAAATTGTTATTACTTTTTGGAAAAGACAGGCTGTTGTTGATTTATCGGAGAAGCCTGCAAAAGTCATCCGTCGGGAACTTCAAGAGAATCTGCCTTCAACGATCACTACGTCAGACGTTGCAGCAATAAGGAAGAATTTGTACAATGCTCGTCGAAAACTGCTTCCACCGTTGCCAACCACTGTTCAAAAAATGAAATAAGTCATTTGCATTTTATTAAATGTGTCTCATTTCATTGTGGCGTTTAAAATTATGAGATGTGTATAGTCTTTTAAGTTTTATATAAACTTTGTCTATAATGTACCCATACATTTTCAATTTTATTTAATAAAAGAAAATGATTCAATATTACAGTTTTATTTTACTGACCCTCTCTTAAAATGTTTAGCCCGGACCACAATGGGACCGATGTTACTTGTGTAGTTTCAAATACACACAAAAATTTGGGACCGAATTTGCCGTTTAATTTCGGCCTTTATTTTCTTGGGAGGGAATTTGCCTATTCCCGTATTTGTCTGGTACAGTTTCACTTTTTTTTACTTATATTTGGGAATAAATGGAAGTTTTTATTACAAATTTATATTTAAATCGAATATAGGGTCATATAAAAGTCAACTAAAAAATTGACAACAAAAAAATTTTGATTTTTTATTTCACAAGAATGTGCAATATGATCAGGGAATTGTGATTTATTTTAATTTAGATTAAATTTAAAATAAAACTAGTTATTTTTAAAATATTTATTTTAAACATATAATAATCATATAAATCGATAACACGTAAATCATACATAAATAAATATTTATTAATAACAAATTTTATAATTTTACAGATTGTTACATGCGTTTAACGCGGAAGGAATACACTTTTGTTAGTGGTAACTCGTTTAACGTAAATACAATCGGAAATAAACAATATAATATTTTTATAAATCAATTTGTACATAAATTAAAAATACAATTAACAAAATAATATCGCTGTAGTCTTTTTTTTCCTTTGTATCCTATTGATAATTTTATAACTGGCGACTGGCACAAATGATTGTTTCTGAAACAAAAATACGTTAAAAAATAATAAATAATCCTATTTCTGCCTTTACATTAAATCATTTAAGATATAAATACTTAAAGTATCTTAAGGCCACCAAAGACGTAACAGTGTATTTAAATGCGAGCACACAATTCCTAACAACTGTTAAAGGTACAAGTTACCCTAGACTAGTTAAAATTAGGGTTGCTAGGTCGGCTAACCAAAAATCCATCGATGGCTGACGTGCACCTCATGGCAACTTCTTGATATCGCCCAATTTTTTTTTTATTATTGATCATATCAAACCTTCGTGGTTTAATTAATGTTGTTTTAGTGAGTAATGTTTGAACTTAACGGAAGTCTACAATCCGCCATAATTAACATTTAAAAAAAAAAGTAGGTAGGTGTTTGGTAAACTTTGTTATTATTTAGTTAATGATAGTTGTTCTATTTGTTGGCATATTTTCACAATTGATCGGCGAAAAAATATTCCAGCTATAATTTTAAAACGTTTCAACGTTTCCCCAAAAAACCCCAAGTAAAAGTATTCCCCAAAAAAACCCCAAGTGCTCAAAAATCCCCCAATATGACAACCCTGGTTAAAATGCTGTACTTTTATTTGTACATTTGTCTGAGCAGATTATTTTTTTGCAAGCTGAATACTGCGGATGTATATATAATACTTGTTTTCTAAAAACAGTTTGATCCACGTTGCCAACTTATTGTAACTAACACTAACAATATTTGGCAACACACTTTGCCAACATATTATGCAGCAGATTTTGCAGCCTATTCATGGAGATTTGTATATATTGGGGAAGCGTGAGTGGAATTAAGTATTATATATGTGAGTAGCCTTTATGGCAGTCTTAATGAATCATTAACTTGTGTGTAGGAGTAAAATTGTGGCAAGCGATGAAAGAACTGGTCTTCCCGAAAAAACTCATAAGAATGACCCAACTATGTATCGGCGGCTCTAAAAGCAAAGTTAGAGTTGGACAAAACTTTTTAGAGGTGTTCGATATAAACAACGGCCTTAAACAGGGTGATGCCGTATCACCGCTGCATTTTAATGTTTCTCTGGAACATGCCACCAGCAACTTCGAAGATCATGGAGGAAATATGGGGCTCAAGATTAATGAAGAAAAAACAAAATATATGTACTCCACCAGAAATAGCCGGATCAGAGACAGAGTAGGTCAAAACATTACAACGGGTGACTACAACTTCAAACGGGTCAAAAAATTCAAATATCTTGGAACAACGCTATCGGAAGACACTGATGGGACAGAAGAAGTTAACTGTATTATACAAGCCGAAAACAAATGCCTTTATACAACTCATAATCTACTAAAATCAAAGCAAACGTCAAGACGTACAAAAATAAACATATACAAAACAATAATTAGACCAGTTGTGATGTACGGATGTGAAACGTGGACGCTGACAGTGGCAAATGAAGAACGCTTCCGAGTCTTTGAGCGAAGAGTACCCAGGTAAATATATGGTCTAACCGTAGATGCAACAACAGGAAGATACAGAACTCATACAAACAGAGAGCTAGAAGACCTATACGGAGAGCCTAACATTGTCCGAGAAATAAAATCCAAACGATTACATGTGAGAAGACTACCGGATAATCGCACTGTCAAGCTTGTATGGGAGGAAACACCAGAGGGTAAAAGACCCCTGGCTGCCCACGACTCCGATGGGGAGACAATATTGCCAAAGACCTAAGGACAATGGGCATCCAAAATCCACTCGATGCCATGAGCGACAGACAACAGTGAAGGACTATTGTGAAGTCAGCAAAAACCCACTCTGGGTTGTAAGCCACGGAGTAAGTAAGATATATTATTCCAAATTTAAAAACTTACCAACATATTACTCGCTTCTCGTCTGGAACGGTCTGGTTTGGCCAAATTTTTAACCTATTTATAAAGAAAATAAACTTATTTAAATGAATAAGATTTAGTCTGGTAGCGAAGTTTTGTGTTTGAGAATATTACATAGTAAATATTCAAATTAAAGGAGGTATACATTTCTAAGAAATGACATTTATTATTTATAAAGTAATTTTTTAGTTTAAATCGCAGATTACGGACAGATGCGAAAGTTGAGGGAGAAAGTCTTACGGCGAGAGAGATAAACATTCAAACTAATTTAAATATACTCCTATGTATTTAAAGAGCTTTCGTGTGCGTTCGTGATGTTCGGACGTAAGCCTCGATCACACAGAAACGTTATTGAATAATTTGAGTAACGATGGTGGCAGATAGTGGAAACAATGCTATCAAACCCATTTAAATGTCCATACATAAATCAGAAAATCCTTTAATCTTTCGCCGAGTTTCGTATCTGTGGTTTAAATTTAAGTATTGTCATTATTGATAGGTACCTTTTGTATAATTTTAAAAATTTACCTTTTTATCAGTTCCTTAATTCCTGTTTCATTTGTTTGGATAAACTTCTTGCAGTTAAGCTAGATACAATATTATTTTTCCCCTGCAAAATAAAATAGATATTTTATCATTGTAGTACAGCTTGGAATATGCTAGATATTTTTTACTCAATCATTACAAAGTTTCAGCAATAACGTTTAATTACAATTACAATTTTATAGTCTGTGAACTTGAAAATTACCCAACATAAATATTAAAATTTAATAATTTAAATGGTCTCAATGAAATTGATTAAAAAAAAATTATTGTGCTAAATTAACCCATATTTGTTCGGTTCAGAACTGTTTTAATAACGTACATAAATCTTAGAAAATAATACCATTATTACAATTTTTTAATTTGGGATCATTTTTTTAATCATAATGTGGGTTTATTATTAAAAAATATATATACACACTTGGTTCTTCTCAAATTTTCTTCTTAAATTCTTAACAGAGATGTTAATATCTCCATCGCTGTTTATATCATCCTCCTTACTCTCCCATTTTCCTAAAATAGGTTGAGAAGCAGAGAATTTTCCAAGCAATGTGTGCACAATTTTCTTTTTGGCTATTGCTTCAACTCCAGGATCATTTTCGTCTGCAACCAAATTATTTTTATAAATTTAAGAAATTTTTTTAAAACATTTACAATTGTTGTTACAAATCTTGTTTATACATAAAAGTATTATGTGAACGCCTCATTTAATGGTTTCCTAGGTAACCAGACTCATTATCATTAGATTCTTTCTGTGTGGTTACCTATAGTATATTTGAACGTTAAGAAAGAGTAATTTTCTTGCGAAAAAAATTTCCTCCCTAAACATTTTTGACAATATTTGATCAGGAGAGTTTGATAATACGAACTATAAAATTTACACTTTGTATAAATACTGTTGGAAAACTTTTTGTGTTGTTAAATACAATCAAAGTATTTTACCTTCAGTTTCAAATTTGCTGGATTTTCTTTCTCTAACAACCATCGTCTCCAGTTGGGTTTCTACTTCGGAAATGTTCTTCGGCGAACCAGCTTTGGGAACCCTAGAGATGTCGGAGAAAACTTCGTCTTCAGAACTAGCTGATTTTTCTAGTTTTCGTGTATCTTGAACTGGTATTGCGTATCTGTTGGCGAGCGCGTATTTTCTGACGGTTGGCTGTTGGTAAATTTTGGATATTAAGGTGTTATCCCTTTTTTTTGGCGGGTCCATCTCATCAATAGAGAGGAGATCTTCGCTAGAGCTGTAAATCTTTTTAAACAGGTACGTGTTCATTTACATAATTAAAAAAGTTTTTTAATTATGTTTTTATTTAATATTAGGTTAATGTAGGAAAGGATAATTTAACAATAGCACAATTTTGCCACTACAAACTTAAACTCCCTATAACTTATATTTATATCAATTTTAAAAAAATCGAAATGACACTATGCATTTTTTTTTTACAAAATTTGACACAAAAATCTGCACAAGAACTTCTTGTCAAGTGTCTAACATTATTTTGTATAGGGGAACATGGGTACATGGGGGACATTCGTACGAACAGTGCGGTGTTATGTATTTTTTGTGCTTCTAGATGAAGTTGAGGCCTGAACATCAACCCAAGAGATGAGCAACAAGCTGGAAGCGTTTGAGCTACTGAAAGATGCTCCTTGTCAAAAAGTACCCCACTTGTGGGCTGTTCCAGCATTTTTTATAATTAACCTCGATATATTTTATTACGCTTGGGTGCTTATTAAACTAAAGAATTTAGTTAGTTGATTATAAAGTAAAAAAAAATTAAAAAGTGTACGAATGGTGACCACTATTCCCTTAATTTTTGTCTGGTACAGAATTTGTAGTAGATAGAATTGATTTTATTTTTTATATAAAATGCAGTTTAAAATTCTATATTAAAATCACTCCTTATTTATAAAATTAACAAAAATTATAAGTTCATTTGGGGATTTCAGAGTGTTTGTTTTACTTACACTGGCGATTTATTGGAAAGTTTGACGAATTATTCGTTGAGTGATTGTTTCTTTCATTACAGAACAGTAATTTGTTGACTTTATTGTATTTGTTATTCTCTAGTACCTACCTGAGACTTAATCCTCTGGTCTGTGCCATAACTAGAGCTTTTTTCAGAATACTGCTCATCTTCCGAACTAAAATACATTTTTGCTGTTTGAACCATAGTCTCGTTCTTAATATTGCCAGATTTTGAGCTAAGTAGGTCTTCTTCTGAGCTGTAGACTGTGCTTTTTTTGTTAGTTACAATGAATCCATCATCAGAATAATAAGCTTTGTTTTCCAGTGCGGTTTCTATAATAGTAACAATTTACATACACTTAATCGTTTTAAATTTAAATCTTAGAATTATGATTAATTTAAGTAATACATTGAGATAAAAATGTTTCTAATAAACATTCAAAAAATAAAAAAAAATACCTGGGATGCTGAATTGTTTTCTAAACGTCGGGATAACATGATTAACGGGCAACTGCTGTCTATTGGACAAGGCAAAGCTTCTAACTTGTGGATCTAAGTAAATCTTCGATATTAATGTGTTATCCTTTTTCTTGCCCAAAGGTTTAGGGAGCGTGTAGAAGGAATCGTCCAATAAATCTGTCTCACTCTTATGTCTCTTTAGTGATTGGGAGTTGACGAATCTTTTCGAATTTGTGTTTACAGACTTTGAGAATTTTTTCTTTTCCGGTTTGGCAATATTTTCGCCGTGCTGTTCCTTCGCCGCTCCTGTTTCCTCTTTGCCTTCTTCCTGTTTGGAGGTTTTTATTATTGCTGCGTTTTCTATGTTGTACACGTGTACGTAGCTCAAGTCGCTATCGCTCGTCAAGCTTGCCATTTGTGGTGATAATGACGCAGCGGGGTTTGTTTCGAACGTTAAATATTCACCTTCAGGCTCTATGACGACGGGTATTGCTTTAAAGATGTCTTGATCTTCTCTTGTAATGTAGGTTTTCGATATGTATTTTTCGGCAATCAAATCGGGTTCGTTGTTGTTGACGTCGTCTTTGTTGTCAGTACTTGCTGGCGGCCATGCGTGACCATTCACCTATACAGAAATTATGTTAAATGTAAAATATATACACGCGTCCCCCATTAATCGTTAGTGGACGTTCGGAAAATATTAAAATGAAGTAGTGACACGAATATTATTAGATATTATTTAACGATAATAAACTATCAAATGCCTTCAAAACAACTAAGGGTCTCCTCCAAGGCTGCTCAACATCACCCACACTATTCAAAATATTTCTACAACAGACACTAAGACCATGGAAGAGAAAATGTGCAGGAATGGGAATACCAATTAGGAATGATCATCTGTATACTCTAAGCTTTGCCGATGATCAAGTAATCATAGCTCAAGATGAGGAGGATTTAGGTTTTATAATGCGGAAACTAGAGGAGGAATATGGGAAAAATGGAGTGGAAATCAACCTCGAAAAGACCCAATATATGTCAACGGCACAAGACAGGATATATCACCTAGAAATAGATGATAACCGACAGATCTCAGGAACAGACAAATTTAAGTACCTAGGGTTTATAATATCAAAAAGTGGAACAACAGAGGAAGAAATAAAAAATAGACTAGGTCAAACGAGGGCATGTATTAATCAATCAAACCCAATATTATGGGACCGCCACATAACCAAGACTAATAAAACGAGAATATTCAATTCAATAGTTCGCAGCATGGAGCTGAAATGTGGGTGATCAACAAAAAAAACAAAGGGAAGATTGTAGCCACAGAAATGGACTTTTGGAGAAGGAGTTGTGGAGTGAACAGATTAGATCGAATAAGAAATGAGGAGATCAGGAGAAGAATGGAGGTAAAAAAAGACATACTAGAACACATAGAGGAAAAGAAACTAACGTGGTACGGACATTTTAGAAGAACTCCGGAGGATCGCTGGATACACCGGGTAACTGAGTGGAGTCCATTAGGCAGACGAAAGAGAGGTCGACCAAGGCGATCATGTAGAGACGAAGTGGATGAGGCGATGGAATTAAGAAACCTGCAGGACGGAGACTGGCAGGACAAGGACAACTCTGTCGCATAAAAATAATTTGAAAAATTCGGGAAACCTTAATAAATATATAATTAAATAAAATTTCTCTTTCTAATTTCGTCAAAAATAAAATTACCATTTAAATGAGTATATTTTTATTATTGCAAAATAATTTTAATTAATGTTTTTATATCGTTATTATTATTAGATGTTGGATACATTTTTAAAAATATGTGTACACATTCCAAGAGTAGTCTTTTAATTGTAATATAAAAGATGTACATTTTAATATTTTCCGAAATGCAGTAGTTAACCAATAGCAAATGTTATTTACACTGAACAAAGATTTTTATGTTGTCCCTGCAATTTCTTCATTATTTATTCATTTACGCCATCGAAGTAAATACAGGGTGTTGGTAAGTAAGGGCGACAAACTTCAGGGGGTGATTTTGCATAAAAAAATAATAAACACGGGGTGTTAAAGTTTTTCTTAAAACCTAATGATTTATTTATTGCTCTGAAACCGGTCGAGATATGCAAATAAAGTTTGGTGGGTTTTAAGAGGTAGTTATTGCGTTTCTTTATTTTTTAAGCTTTATTTTGGTATAACATTAATGTTAACAGTATATCCAAATCGTTGGATAGGTAGGGGAGGTACGGAACATTGGCCTGCTCGATCGCCGGATTTAAATCCTCTAGATTTTTGCATTTGGAGTTTTCTTGAGTTTATTCCATTCCCGTCGAAAATAATAAAGACCTGAGAAAGCGAATTATAGCCGGCTGTGAGAAAATGAATACACCATGAATATTTGCGCGAATACAACAATCAATGAGGCGAAGAGTTGAATCTTGTGTCACGCCTAAGGGAGGTCATTTTAAACATTTGTTGTAGCTTTGCGCCCATTTAAAATTTTATTAGTGTTATTATCTGTTATTGTTCTGGTTTAATGTTATTGTATTAGATACTTCGTGATAATGTATTAAAGAAATGAAAAATTTATTTTTTTGCATAAAAATGGCGCATTATACGAAAAAAAGGCAGGAGAGATTTTTTGTCACAAATTTGCCGAGGAATTCTAACATGATTTTTAATTTAAAAAATCCCAGTGGCGTACTATTTTTTTATTTAAAAAATTTGAGATCATAACCCGTATGCTCGCCGATGATAAACATAAAATTCTTAATTGCACGACAAAAATTGCGCATTAACTACCTCTTAAAACCAACCAAATTTCATTTCGACCGGTTTCAGAGTAATAAATAAATCGTCAGTTTTTAAGAAAAACTTTAACATCCCGTATCTCTGAAAACGAAGCATTTGCGGACGTACGTTTCTATAGCATTATTTTTCCATGCCGAATGATCCCCTGAAGTTTGCCGCACTTATTTACTAACACCCTGTATATGGTGTAATGTGGAACAATAGAACTTATAATAAGCATTATTTTATTGTTTTGTTTAAGATTACGTATACCGGTTTTCTCATTCGGGATTATTATTCGTCCTGTATAGTCTGCAGAGCGTACAAAACAAAATTATGTTGTCATAAATTTCTTCCCGAAAACTACAAGAATAGTATTTGACCGGATAAAATGTCTATCCTTTATAAAAGATTTATTTAAAATTATAATTTTATGTTTTTATATGTTTATATGTGTTTTTATTTTTAAAAATAAAAAAAGTGTCATTAAATTTACAAAGAAAAAAATTGCAGATACACTATGAATGTCAGTCTTTATAAAACAGATTTAAATAGGTTTAACTTATTATATTTTACAGAAATTCAATTAATTTAAAGCTCCTGAACAACTTTTAAGGGAACGGTAGGTACCTCTCGTTAAATTCTATTTACAAATGAGAATTATTTTTAAGTTTGGTATCTTTATTTGCTATTGTAAAATTTTTTTTTTTAATTTTTTTTTTAAGAAAATAGTCGCAAAAAGGGTAGACCTATCGTGTGGGCCGCGGACGGCCCGCACTGCGACTATTAGAAGGGGAAGTGATTATAGAAAGGAAATGATTGTGGACACGCTTTTTAAAAAGTTGCAGGTCATAGTTCTCTGGATAAACTGTTTTTGGAAGCTTATTCCATTCCGTAGCAGCACTGTAAAAGAAGTATTCTTGATGAAGATTGGTCCTTGTAGTGTCAATCTTGAAAGTAAATGGGTGAGACTGATCAGCGTGCCGAGTTCTTCGGCCGAATGTGGCCAAGAGTTCTTATTTCTCTGGAGCATCTGCCATGGAAATATCTGTAGAGCCATGACTGGTCTGCAACTCTTCTTCTATGTTCTAGAGGGTGAAGGGTATCTGTGAGAGTTGAGCTGTTTATCAAGCGAATGGCTCTTTTCTGAATGGAATCTAGAAGACGAAGAGAATGCCTTGGTGCTGAACCCCAAATGTGCGAGCAATACTCCAGTAGAGGTCGGATTTGAGCCTTGTACGTCGTCAACAGTTGATCAGGAGTAAAAAACTTTCTGGCTTTCCACAGAAAACCTAGCCTCTGGCTTGCCGACTTTGCGATGTTAGCAACATGGTCATGCCAAGGCATATTATTGGACACCGTGACTCCCAAAATCGAGATGGAGGGACCTGGTTCAAGGGTATTTCCGGACATTGTGGAATTATGTACCTATCTACTTAAGTTGGAATATTATAGAATGTTTTTATTAATAATTCTTGGAAAAAAAACCGACTTCAAATGTTTTCTCATGGATGCCATTTTCAGAACTGGACCAAATTAAAATGGGATCACACGGGAAGCACCAGCTTTTAAATAAAAAAGAATCATCAAAATTGGTTCAGTCAGTCGAAAGTTCTGAGGCAGGGAACCTCCTCCTTTTTTGAAGTCGGTTGAAAGTATTTAAAATGGCTTGACAAATTTGAAGAAAATAAGGCTTGCTGTCCATTCCATCAATGTAAATTTGAAAATCGACGGTTTCATGTAATTCATGTTTTTAACTCGTGTAGATATTAACGAATTTTTTAAAGATTAAACTAAATAATTTTTTTATTAGTATGTGTACTTAAGTCGGAATCATATTGAAAACTTTTATTATTATTAGTGTCAGGAAAAAAAAATTATTCTTCATTAAAAGTCCTGCTTGGGCTCAAACCGAAAACAAAATAAACAAATGCAGAACTAAAACAAATATACACTCAGCCAGAACTGATTAACCTTATAAAGGCACAAAGGTTTAATATTTTAATGTAATTATAAATCACGAATAGGTACCTGGTGTATCACAGGAGACATAATTTTCTTGACGCGTCTGTTACTTCTGTAGCACTTAAAAATTATTCAGAAACTACTACGAAACAAACAGCTTTCAATTAGTAAAACATCTAGTGATTAATTAATACGCATGAAATTCCACGTTCCGAATTTTAATAATGTAATGATTCAGGTGAATACCAACATCTTTATGGAATGATGTTAGTAAATGTGAATGATTCCAGATTTTTTTGTTTTCAGAAAATTGTAATCTTCTCTACCAGTGACGGCGTTTGAATTTATAGATAAATCATACGGTCAAAGTTGAAAAACAAACGATGCTTTCTCTATTTATCATTATCCCACTTATGAATTTTTCGTGGCTGAGCAGGAATTTAAAGGATGTATATTCCTGCTTTTCGTGGATTTTCACTTTTCGTTTTACTAAGAGAGGGTCATAGAGCAAGAGCCCGCGACCGCCAGACCTTCCTTATTTTATAAAAGCTGAAAGTTTCTTTGTGCATGTGCCCAACAATGGTAAGAACGATCAGGGACTATAGAGTTTAGATTGTGGTTACTTGGGCAGGTCACAGGTAGTAAAGGTGTATGGAATAGTACCACAATTTCCTTAGGGTATAAACTTCATTTTTGTTATATTTTCTTCGGAATAACATCAGACATCGCGCTATCCATTGCACAGTTGCAACCCCCTGCCAGACACCCCTAAATTTAAAAGGCAAGATGTAAAAACTATTAAAACTGTCCGGCTGATTACATTTTTTTATAGGTTTTTTTTTTTTTATGTTCTGGTTCCCACGAAAAGGGATATCCTGTAATGTTCAGAGAACATCGTGGGAACCAAGGGAAAGAAGGCAGGAGTTGGTGTTCTTCTTAAATTTCTGGAGGTTGTATGCCTCGGGGAACACCTCCCTAGGCAATGAGTTCCAAAGCCTCGCAATTCGTTGGATGAATGAGTCTTTGGAAAGTGATGTTCTGCAGGTCTCCAAAGTGACCACGAAGGGGTGTGAAGACTGAACTTGACGGGTTAATCTCGAAGAGACTGCCAAAGGAGGAACGATTGTTGATATTTCAGAAGAGCATCGCCCATGAAAATATATATAAAATAGAGACAAATCGCCAACTTTTCTACGGTGTTCCAGACAAGTGAGCGAGTTTGTAAGCGAGGCATCACCGACGAGACGAATTGCCCTTTTTTGGACAGAATCCAGTAGCTTCAGGATATGTTTAGGTGCTGCACTCCAAATATGGGAACAGTACTCCAGTACAGGTCGGATCTGTGCCTTATAGATCATAAGCAGCTGACTGGAGGTGAAATAGCTCTTGGCACGAAACAAAAAACCAAGTTTTTGGGATGCACTTTTGGCAATGGACCTCACGTGATTTTCTCAGGAAAGGTTATTGCTGATAGTAATACCAAGCATCGATATGGATGACTTCAGTGGTATGGTTACTCCTGACAAAGTTATGTTAGGTTCCCAAGTATCATATATAAAATTTAGCTTTTATACTAAAAGGTAAGTATGATTATAATTTTTTTAAATTCAGGGGTGTCTGGCAGGGGTTGCAACTATGCTAAGTGTCCGGCAATGGATAGCGCGATGTATGATGTTATTCCGAAGAAAATATAAAGAAATTGAAGTTTATATTCTAAGAAAATTGGAGTACTATTTTATACATCTTTACTACCTGTTACCTGCCCAAGTAACCACAATCCAAACTTCATAGTCCCCGATCGTTCTTACCTGTGTTGGGCATATGCACGGAGAAACTTCAGCTTTTATAAAATAACGAAGGTTAGCTCTTGGGCTATCAGTGAAGCTGGTGGATGAAGAGTAAATAAATTTTGACATATTGAAGTATAACGCAAAAAATGCATGTGTCCATGAATCTAGTCTGGGTATTTCTTGTTCAATGGCGATGGTTTAAAATTGTAAACGGTACAAAATTAACAATGCAAGCCTTATTGGCACTGAAAACTTGCAATAAATGTCGGAAATATTTTGTAACGGTTTTAAAGGTATATTAACCCTTGGATAAAGAAAAGAATCGTTAGATAAGGGAACGCTGTGGTGTGTAGGAAGATTTGGTTGTAAAGATAGACAAAGAAATGCTCAGATGGTGAGAGGATGATTGACGAAACAGATTTATAAGGCGAGTATGAATGGGCAAGTCGGTAGAGGTCGACCTCGGCGAACATATCTCGATCAGATCGACATTGTTCTGAAGGAAGGCCAGGTCAAGAGTACCAAATGCCGACGAGTATGTATGAGAGGACTGATGAAAGTAGAAGAAGCGAAAGATGTGTGTAAGAACCGTAGCGGAAGTGGAAGGAAGTGGTCTCTGCCTACCCCTATGGGGAAAAGGCGTTACTTTATGTATGTATGTATTAACCTTTGGCGCCCATAATTATATTTATTTAGTGTATTATCTATCGATAACAGATACGAATTTTATGGTAAATGTATTTATGATTCACAGAAAATTTGTGACGACTGATAGGCTTATCCAAAAATAATTAATAAGCTTTAAAATTATTTTATTTATTATGGTATAGTTAGTATATTGCAGTTTTTTATGAATGTGAAAACACATTGTCGGGATCACATTTTATTCGGATGATAAATGATAATTGTACAAAATTTGAAGTCGTAATTCTTTTATTAATTGTTGCAAACTTGCGTCATTTCGGATAAATAATATGACTGCTTATAAATAAAAAAAAATGCATAAAGTCGTGACTTAACCTAAAGCTATTTTATTAAAAAAAAAAGACAGCAAATCCTTCGTTTAAAGTAAAACAATTCGATCATTGTTACTTTTTTTAACAAAAACAGTTCTTTCCAAATTACATTGGTTCGTAGACTTGTTATTCGCAAATCAAGGTATGCGATGAAAATTGATTTGTCAATTACTGTTCTATGAAGGCAAGAGTGACAACGCCTCAAATTTTTTAGGTTTAGTTCTTTAAATTTTAAAGGTATGCTCTTAAACTATAAAATTGCACTAACACAATATTGTTAAGAGCAACTATGATCATGGAGCGTTAGCATTTAGCACTTGTTTAAACGGTAAGAGCTGTAAATATGATCGAGGGTCTTTCGCAAGTTGATGTTGCACGTCATTTTAACGTGTCTCGGAGCGTGGTTTCGTGATTATGACAATCAATATGAACAAACTTTGAGGAATAGACTACATAATGCTAGCCAGGACGCCAGACGTCCATTGAGAATTCCGATGTTACGTCTTAAAAATCATGGACTAAGATTAACGTGTGAAATAATGGAATACTGTGTTATTCACAAATGAAGCTAGGTTTTGCCTTTACCCTGATTTAAAAAGAGTAGGAGTCTGAAGAGGACCTGAGGGCAAAACACGTGCATCGGTGATTACAATAATAGAGTACTGTGTTATTCACACATCCCACTAGGTTTTGTCTATACCTTGATTTAAGAAGAGTAAAAGAGAGACTCAGAAATGTACGTGGTGTTCGTTTGTATGGGGGGTCTACAAGTTATGATGTGGGCTGAAATAATTTTTTAACGTCAAACCATTCCCGTTATTGTAAAAGCACTTTGGACTTTCTATTTGTCACTGCTGTAGGCACATAGAAAGTTCAAAAGTCAGTTTTGGAGACTCACGACGTGAAAAATAAAGTACGAACTTAGGTTAGTGTACACTGTCACGTTGATGCAATTTTTTTCAGAGACATTTTTGATTAACTTTTTTTGACCACAAATTTTGTACACATAAAAAGTTAGATTCCCAATTTTAAGTAAAAAACTTACCACAGTTATGTTGCCGGTACTTATATTTTTTTAATTAAATCGCACGCAAAACTTTCTGTATTCTTGTATTTCGAAAAATTTAACCTTTACTTTTAATTTGGGGTCTCAATAATTTTCAACCTATAATTTTCGAACAGTATAATTCTGAAAATAATCCGAGTGATAAATGAATTATTGGCTAATAATTACGTTCAAACAAATTATATCACACTCTAGATCATTTTTCGATAAAGCATTTTATCTATCTCGAGAAAGATAAAACAATAATTATAATTTTTATGGGGTGTACCAATAATGCGGTAAAGTCCTTGTATTATGTTATAACAGTAGATACGAACCGTCGCTTATATTTTCATACTGATTAGTAATGTCGCAAATATGTCGTCGAAGTGGGGACAATCCAAATAAGACTAGTGTAGTTAAATACTTAATTATTTATCGCGAATATTTTTTATATTTTGTGCTGACAAAAGTAGAGTGATTGCTGAGAACTGCATTAAAACTTGAAAACATTTATTCTTCTTCACAATATCGTAACAATACTAAACATCTATAAATAGCTAATAATAAATTTGCACGTCAAATAATATGTCGATCTTTTTCAAGAAAATTAAAATTTTCTGGAACACCCGTCGTTTATTCGATAATGTGACAGATTTTATTTGGAATTCAGTTCTGGGAAATTTAATAATGGGTTTTTAACGAAATTCTTGCTAGACGTTCTTGGTGTATACAGACTCCTGGGGAGGCTAGAATACGTTGTTTTTTCTTCGATTTCGTTAAGTTTTTCGCCAAGACTTACCTCTAGCGAACGGGTTTTGATCCCTGACGGAGAAGAGGCCAATTTGGCATAGTAATCAGAGCCAAAACTGTAAATGAAAATAACCATTTTACACTTATTTCAATTAATCATGAACTAAATAACTATCAAATGAAAAGTGTAACACCATGTACACGTGTTTATAGAATATAGAAATAAAATTTTGTATTTCGTGCAGAAAAGGTTTAATAAACTAGGTATTGCATAGCGCTTTCGGCCGTCAAGTCATCATCAGTGAAACTTGTCAGGTGTACAAGATTCATGAAATTTTTTAATGTAGTTACATAATAACATTTTACACAAATACACTTTTATACATTTACATGTATTAAAATTTATCAATAAAATGTACTATAAAATTTATTCGTTTACCTTTTTTTCTTACTTTAAATTTATTTTTTATATTTTAATTATAAAAGCCCCGAGTGACTGGAGGATCATTCTAAAATTTCCATAATTTTTTTGACTATTTAAAGCAAAACTGCCAAACTCTGTGCTATAACTGTACACTTTGTTTAATCAATTAAAAAAAACGATTAAACTACCTACCTATTTAACAATAGATATTGTACAGTTGGTCACAAATCAAATAAGTATAAATTATAGTTTAAAAAAACTAAAAAACACGCTTTTGTAGTTGATCAAAGTAAAAAATAATTCTTAACATAGAAATAAAATTACTGTCGAGAAAATTAATGTCACTGTTCTAAAAGCGTGGGGTGCTTTTATTCCGAAACGCAGAGTTAGTTTAAAAATGTCATACAAAGCACCCCACGCTTTTAGAACAATGACATTAATTTTCTCGTCAGTAATTTTATTCCTATGTTAAGAATTATTTTTGACTGTTTAGTTTGATTAACACTAAAAACGTGTTTTTTAGTTTTTTTTAACTATAATTTATTTTTCGCTTTTTAGTTCAATTTGTTTTACTCACTAAAAAAAATATGTATTAAATGGTAAAAGCACAAAAAGAATGCATCGGCCGGTAATCGAACCCAGGCCGCCCGCGTGGCAAGCGAGCATTCTACCACTGAACCACCGATGCGATGAACTGTGTTAATATTTGTTCTGTCCGTATGCGCACTAGCTCTATTTCTCTTACTCTCATGCAAAGGATCCCTGAAGAAATTTATAAATCCTGGCGAAATTAATCAGGATAATCGGATATTCTGATCAAATTATTGCAGTCGTCGTTTTTTGACAAGTGTGCGAAGTTTAAATTAAATCTGATCGCTTAAAGTAGGGCAAAATCGAGGCCACAGAGTCAGTTACAAACATACATACAAGAAAACAAGATACAAGTTAAACTAATATAAGCGTGTTAAAATGGTAACGTATAAAGGTGATTGTAGTTCTAAAACATCACTGTGTTCATTTGAAAAGGACCCCTTAATTATTCAGGAAATGCGACAGAATACCGAAACACGTCGACTTTTAAATTGACTGGGACACTTTTTAGCGCTAATGTCATAAACGTCAGATTCACCACCTTCCTACTAGAGATAGCACTTACATTTTTTTCAAATGGCGTTAGGTATCAAGTCATACCTCATTAAAAAGGTCTGGTAAATCTCTATTCAATCATATTGTTTTGTCTTTGATACCAGTTTAATAATTGGCTCTCGCTGTGAAATGAACTGAATTGTCGACCGTCTCTGAACGGCCGTTTGGGAGACACTGTGAATTAATAAACCCAATTGTTCGGTCGGGAAATAAATTGTAATTTGACGACCGTCAGTGACGACGGCTTGAAAGATACTACCGGCAGCAGACCGGCTGCTTTGCGTTAGGGAAAGAGGGAGAGAAACGTTTCACACACATTGAATATCAGAAACAAAAACGAATTGCCTGAGAGCGCTCAGGGACGGCTCAAGAATGATTTAATTAGAGCAAAAGAAGTTAATAAAAGTTAATCAGTGATTGCAACAAACATTGACATGACATGATTAATCGGAAATAACTATTACCTAAGCTTTTACAGCTCATGATAGTGCTTAACGCTTTTTAATGACATTATGTAACTACAAAGCATGAAAGGTTTTTTCATTATTGTGCGATACAAATAAATGTACAAGTAAACAATTAGTTAAACAATCAAGATCATCGGATCATATTATATTTTTAGACAGTGACACTCGCATAAAGATAATATCCAAAATAACAATTATAATTTGAAATATTTCGTTGTATTTTTTCATTTACAATCAATTTTGAAGCACCACGTTATCAACACAATTAATCATTCATACAATTTGGCTCTTTAATTCTTAGTAGACCGTAAAAAATGTCGTCAATTTAATAATAGCGTTTGTTTATTTTGCTTTATTATTTTTTTAAGGTTAATTATGTTTTTTAAGTCTAAGAGTTTCTCCTAATGTATAATTACTTTTTAAAAGCTGTGTTGGTTTGGTGTTATTACAAATCTAAAGATTAGCAAAAAAAATCTATAATGGGTATATACAGGGTGATTTATTAAGAATGGGCAATTTCTGTACTAAAGATACTGCACACCAAAATATGGCGATTGAGCTTAACATGTCTTATACGTTGCAGGTTTACGAGATCCACAGGGTATTTAAAGTTGGAATTTTAATTTAAAATTTCTTATTAATTTTGTGATTTTAAGCAGCATCGTCTTGAAAATTGGCAACTTTAAGATTTTTGGCATGAAAATTACGAATTTTATGCTGAATTTAGCACTATTCATACAGGGCGTTAGTTACACCCCGTTACTTAGTTAAATTACAACATATCTTTTTTGCATAATAAGTTATGGCTAAAATGACAAGAAAATCTAAATGGCAGTTTAATTTTAAATAGAAAAAGTAGTCTTGTTTATTTCACGTATCTCTATCAGTTTTGGAGTTATTTGCATTTTAAACATTCAGCGTAAAGACTCCTAAGCCACCGTTGTCTGTCAAAGTCCAACCTTCCATTCCATAAAACAGTATGCTGAACACGTAACAGCGAAGCACTCGGACGCGCAGAGGCAAGCTTAAATTTCTGCTGCAAAGTACTTTACGCATTTTCAGGAACGAAGCATGAGCTTGTTCTATTCTGGCACGAATCTCCTGCATGCTGTCCCACTTCTCATTTAGTTGACACCCAAGATAGAGTTACATAAAATAAACAAGGGTACCTTATTAATTCAGCATAAAATTCGTAATTTTCATGCCAAAAAACTTAAAGTTACCAATTTTTTAAGACGATGCTGCTTAAAATCACAAAATTAATAAGAAATTTTAAATTAAAATTCCAACTTTAAATACCCTGTGGATCTCGTAAACCTGCAACGTATAAGACATGTTAAGCTCAATCGCCATATTTTGGTGTGTAGTATCTCCAGTTCAGAGATTGCCCATCCTTAATGAATCACCCTGTAATATTATTGATCTTTGTCCCTATTTAATGTTTAATACCAGAATGTTTTTTTAATCTACTTCTGTATCTATCTAAAAAATACAAAAATTGTGGGTAAGGCATCGTTTCAGTTTTTTAAGTACAATGATAATTTACTTGCCGATGTTGTTTCGCCTTTTGTTTTTCTTCGAACATCACATCCAACATTGTTTTCGCCATTTTCACTTGTACACAGCTCACACAAATTTTTGATCAAAGTGTCTCCAGTCACAGTAAACCGAATACTCATTTTTATCTTATCAAATTACGGCAATAACTTTATTTCAAATGTAATCGTATTTTTTGTAAGTGATTGTCGTGATAAGAATATGTATCGTGTCAATTTTGGTTTTAGTTTTACGATGGGCATACTTATATTGCGGTGTAAGAGTTTGCAATTTGTTATAGCTAATTTCTTTAGCCAACAAACCATTGTTAGACAAGATTGGTTTCGGAGTAATAATTAACTAATAATAATTGTAATCAATTTAATATTTGATGAAAAAATGTAATGCAAATGTTAAAAAGCATAATATTAATATCTAAAAACAATCGTTTTATAAACTTAGAATTTGTTCATCTCAAATACTTCTTTGTATAAAAATATAAGTACTTACAGAGAGCCTACTCCACTATTAGACCTTTGTATCCTTTTTTCTATATTTTCTTTGGAATATGGATTATTTTTCATTTCGACAGCGTTTTTCCATTTTTCCTTCTCTCTTTTGCTGTAGTTTCCTGCAGGCAGACAAAAGATAGATTAAATTTTAGACCATCAACCAAAGGTACAAATTTTATAAAAAGTTATTGTGGGGAACAGTAAAAACTGATGTACACCAAAGTGGTATTTTATTTTTTTTTATTTGTAATTTTCCATAAAAGGTTGCACTAACGTTGGTGTTTATGTTGGGATTGAAATTTTATTGTTTTTTATTTTGAAGGGCTGTAGAATAGGGGAGGAATTCTGAAATTTATTATAGGGTTACATAAATGAGGAAAATAACAGAAGGAAGATAGAAGCGGTGAAAATGGACGTGTTTATAAGATCTTAAGGAATATCCCGTAAAAATAGAATTCGTAATAAAGAAGTAAAATGGGCATAGAAAAAAACAACTAATATGGTATGGACACGTCCAGCGAATGTCAAATGCGAGACTACCAAAAAGACAAAGGAATGGATGCCGCGGGGTCAAAGAAAAAGAGAATTACTGAAAAAAACTGAAAAAAAGGAGTATCAAGAGCTATGCGCGAAAGGGACGTGCGAGTAGACCAATGTAATGATCGTGGAAACTAGGCATTGGACAACGTCGAAAGACGTTTTAAAAAACGATATATAGATAGATAAATGGGGAGTTCCAAATAGTCCATTGAAAAAGATCTAATGATTACAGAAGGTAATACGTTAATATATTAGTTAGCATTTTTGTCGGAATGGGTGTTTCATAGATTGTACTTTTGTAGTGCTAGGGATAACACTGTGAACATTCTGGAATTTATTGAAGAGGTTACATAAATGTGAAGTTTTAAATGATTTCTTTGGAAAGGTGTTATTTAGCAGTCAAGACGTTTAGACACCGAAAAGGGTCTTCTGACAAAAAAATAATAATAAATTGATGTTAGCAAAATATATTTTTTTGAATAGGTACCTGAGAAATGCATTTGTACAATCTTAACGTCTTCATCTTCTTTATCTTCGGATGTTTCACTTGTTTTTGAATCAATATTTGTTTGGCCAGGTTTATGAACAGATGAGCTGAAAAGTTTTTCGTATACATCATAACTACTAAAAGATATTAATAATGATGAATTTTTTTAAATAATTTATATACAAAGTACGACGTAATTTTACCAACTATAGCAATATTAATATAAAATTTTATTTCACCTGTATATATATATATATATATATGTATATATACATGAATGATATATATATATATATATATATATATATATATATATATATATATATATGAATGAAGAGGAATCTTTTCTAATGGCCAAGATTCGCAGACATGTTCCAAAAATTTGCACAAAAACTACAAAAATAATTTCAATCTTTCTTGCAGTGACTACTTACTGTAGAATTAGGAAACTAGAGATAAGATTAACAAATTCGCTACTTGCGTGACTGCAGCGCCATGGTATCTGCGAACTAAAGGACGCTGTCACAGAGTTTTTGAATATATAAATGAATAAATGAATCTTCGAAATAACAAAAAATATTTGATAAAGTCACAAATTATTCGACAAGCATCGGTCCATGCAACACCTTACACTACTTCATTAAAAATAAATAAGAATTAAATGATTTATTCTACTAATAAAATTTTTAAAGATTAAATAATTGATATAGCTTAATTTTTTTATTTTAGATAAATTAAGCTTTATGTGTCAAAGTAAATTATCTGCCTACGGTCTCCCAACCAAACTGCGCCAATGGCTCTTGAGCTTCATGCAAGATCGCTCCTTACATGTGGCAGTTGATATTTCTTCTGATGCGTTTAAAACCAATGCCGGGGTCCCCCAGGGTTCCATCCTGTCCCCCACCTTATTTCTTTTACACATCAACGACCTCTTGAAAACCACCACGAACCCCATTTACAATTTCGCAGACGATAGCACACTTGTCTCAACTTTCACATCCTATCGATCACTTTCGGTGAATGATACAAATAGACTCAGACAGGAACAGGTTGATTCCATCAATAGAGATCTTAAAACAATCGTCGAGTGGGGAACCAACAATCTTGTTCAGTTCAACGCCCAAAAATCACAAAGCGCCACGTTTTCCAAGAAAGTGAATTCCTCAAATCATCCCATCACAATGTCCGGAAATGTCCTTGAACCAAGTCCCTCCATCTCGATTTTGGGAGTCACGGTGTCCAATAATATGTCTTGGCATGACCATGTTGCTAACATCGCAAAGTCGGCAAGCCAGAGGCTAGGTTTTCTGTGGAAAGCCAGAGAGTTTTTTACTCCTGATCAACTGTTGACGACGTACAAGGCTCAAATCCAATCTCTACTGGAGTATTGCTTGCATATTTGGGGTTCAGCATCAAGGCATTCTCTTCGTAAACAGCTCAACTCTCACAGATAAAACATAGAAGAAGAGTTGCAGACCAGTCATTGCTCTACAGATATTTCCATGGCAGATGCTCCAGAGAAATAAAAACTCTTGTACCACCATTGGCCACATTCGGCCGAAGAACTCGGCACGCTGATCAGTCTCACACATTTACTCTTAAGCTTGACACTACAAGGACCAATCTTCATCAAGAATCCTTCTTTTACAGGGCTGCTACGGAATAGAATAAGCTTCCAAAATCAGTTTTTTCAGAGAACTATGACCTGCAACTTTTTAAAGAGCGTGTCCACAATCATTTCCTTTCTATAATCCCTTCCCCTTCTAATAGTCGCAGTGCGGGCCGTCCGCGGCTCGCACGATAGGTTAGGTTAGGTTAGGTTAGGTAATTTATCATACACCTTTGAGCGATGACGTCAGCACCAGTTTTTTAAAATGAAATACCCGCCACTTTTTCCAATTTGCGGATTTCCCTTGCTGTTCTGAGTCCAAAATCACAAGTTGATTAAATTTTGTACACGGTGGACAAAAAATCAAAAGTTTTTGTTATTTTAACATTGTATCTATCCACTTTCATAAGTAATCTCGGCCGCTTGGCTAAACAAAAAAAGTTTAAAATTATTTTTTGCCGTTTGTTTTTTTATTTGATGTTAAAAATTGTCATATCCAAGTACAATTCTATATTAAATAGAAAAAAAACCCTCGGTTTGGAAAAGTTGGTTTTGCTACGGCAATACTGTTTATTTTTATTTTATCTTTACAACCCATAAAGAATGCATCATGTAATAATAAATTACTATTTTCGAAATGCGAAAATGTATTTACCTCGATGGATCTGGCTTCTTTTCTATAGTTCTTGGCAAAGATGCGTATCTCTCAGTATATTCAGCTTCCTGTTCAGTATTGCTGTATACAGATATTATTGAAGCATCTTCGACGTCTGAAAAGAATAAAAAATATGGTGGTAAGGTAATAATTAGGTTATTGTTAAGAAGGTTTTTAAAAAGTTAAAAAAACCTTCTGAATTTAGAAACACCCTGTGTGTGATTATTGTGAGCATTCCTTTAAATAAATGTAATTCCTAAACATTTGTGTAACGTTAAAAATAAATATAAATAAATAAGTTAACATTTCTGTATTTTAGTTGTCAATGGAATGATTTTTATAATTACTTACTTAGCTGTCTCTTTCCTAATAACTTTGGTAAAATATGGATATACAAGTGTATACAATACTTAATGCATTAAAAATCCCCATCCCCCCTATTTAATGGGCTATACATAAAATAGATATATTTTTATAATTATACGAGGGCAGTTTGATAAGTTAGTGACTTTTTGAATTTCCCGCGCAGTTACTCCAAATGCAACAGTGCTGCCGTCAACTATAATCTAGCAGTGGGCAACTTTCTAATTTTGAGCAAGCTACGTTGTGCAGTTGGTGTTCGATAGCCGTTCAAAGCAGACAACCTCGTGAATTTTTACGAAAATGGAAAAAAGTGAATTTCGTGTGCTGGTTAAGCATTACTTTTTACGTAAAAAATCCATCACTGAAACTAAGAAAAGACTTGATAAATACTACGGGGACTCGGCACCATCAATTTCAAAGGTTAAGAAGTGGTTTACAGAGTTCCGTTGTGGTCGCGTACCAGCACTAGTGACGCCGAACGTCCAGGTCGCCCAAAAGAAGTGATCACGCCGGAAATCGTCGATAAAATCCATGAAATGATATTGAATAATCGTAGAATGAAAGTGCGTGAGTTGGCTCATGCTGTAGGTGTATCTCAACTGAACGGGTACATCATATTTTACACGAATATTTGGACATGAAAAAACTCTCTGCGAGATGGGTGCCGCGATTGCTCACTCTCAACCATAAGCGCAATCGTGTGACCACTTCAAAAGAGTGTTTAGCGATGTTCAGCCGTAATCCGGACGAATTTTTGCGCCGTTTTGTTACTGTGGATCTACATCACAACACGCCAGAGACCAAGGAACAATCGAAACAGTGGGTTGCTCGGGGTGAACGTGGACCAAAGAAGGCGAAACAGAGTCAACAAGGTCATGGCCACAGTTTTTTGGGATGTACGCGGTGTCATTCACATCGATTACCTCAAAAAAGGTAAAACGAACACCGACGAATATTATTCAAAGCTTTTAAACAGATTCGACGTTGATTTGAAGCAAAAACGGTTGCATTTGGCTAAGAAGAAGAAAGTGCTGTTCCATCAAGACAATGCACGTGTGCACACTTGTCTAGTCGCGATGGCCAAAATCCACGAATTGGGATACGAACTGCTACCCCATCCAGCATATTCTCCAGATTTAGCCCCCTGTGACTATTTTCTGTTTCCAAACCTAAAAAAATGGCTGGGCGGTAAGAGATTTGAGTCGAATGAAGAAGTCATTAGCGAAACAAACTCGTATTTTGAGAGCTTTGAAAAAACCTATTATTTGGAGGGAATAAAAAAATTAGAAAAACGCTGGACTAAATGTATCGAGCTAAAAGGTGATTATGTAAAAAAATAAAATGTTTATTTGCGGAAAAAAAATTGTTTTATTCAAAAAGTCACCGACTTATCAAACCGCCCTCGTAATATATCATTTTCACTTTTCGCTTTTATATTGCAAAGTATTTTCCAACTTACTATCATCATCTACGGTAATATCCGCTCTGGTTACAAAAACTGGTTGTTGTTCGAAACCAGTTTGACTATCTCTCTCAGCTCTATCGGTAAATTCAGTTTCGTCATACATCGAATGACCTCTGTCAACTTCCTTGACTCCAGAATCAGCCGACGATTCGCTTTCGGATTCTCCACCTTTCGTTCCATTTTGATGAGGATTTTTACCTCCGATGACCGTTTTGGAAGTTATAAGATTGTGTCTCGTCGGTACTATTTCTGCATCTCCATAATCTGATCCTACGTCTGACAGATCTGATGTTTCGTCCACTTCTTGATCGCCTATTAGCACCTACGATTTAAAAAAGAGTTATATTAAAATATGCCGTTATAATCAATGCCTTAACAACAATAGTTACAGCTGGCGAGTTACAGATGGATAGTTAAACTAAAAATTAAAATTAACAACATTCCCAAGGTATAAAAACGGTGATATGATGATATTTACCTTGGCTTCTGTAGTAGGATTGGGTACCAACATTGGTACTGGAACTGGCGAATGAGCTCCTTTGAAAGCTCGTTTCTGCAGAAACCAATTCGGTTCTTCATCACCCCAAATTGATGATTGTACACCAAAATATTCACTATCATCTCTTTCATCATCTTCATTATCCGATTCACTTGCCTGGGATACTTCTTCAATATCTTGTTTTATCTGAAAAAGTAAAGACATTAATTACAATTAAATACCCAGGTGATCTATCTTCTTTTTATAATTTCATCCATAAAAGCTGTCATTAAAGTTTTTTTTTATTGTATTTGCAAGACCTCTTACCGTAAGTGTAACTCTATCGACGTATTTCTTCGATCCAAAACTCGAGTCGCTTTGAATCCAATCTTCCAAACTCGATATTGATGTGGTTTCGAGATCGGGATGCCTCCATTTATTATCCAATGTTTCTTCGCCAAAAAAGAATTCTTTCTCCTCTTTGACATTGGAAGCGTTCGAGATTCTGCTGGAAACGCTGGCTGCTGACGAAGATGGCCGGGCATTTTGAGAATTTGAGATTACCTGCAATGACCACTGGGTACATTCTAATACATTAGCAAGTTATATATCTAATATCTTATGACTGACTACCTTCGAAGTTTGTATCACAGCAATATTGTGTTTACGGTATTGTGCGAATTAATGTAAACACAGAAAGATTTAAGTTAAGTATCGTTTATTAACAGAAAAAAGTTCAAACAGTACCAGTACAAATATACATACATATAGTCACGCCTTTTTCCCGTAGGGGTAGGCAGAGACCACTTTCTTCCACTTGCTACGGTTCTTACACACATCTTTTGCTTCGTCTACTTTCATCAGTGCTCTCATACATGCACGTCGGTTGTTGGTAATTTTGACCTGACCCTTCTTCAAAACAATGTTGTTTTGATAGAGATATCGGCCGAGGTCGACCTCTACCAATTTGTCCATTTACATTCGCCTTATAAATTTGTTTTGTCAATCTTCCTTCATCCATCCTTTCTACGTGTCCAAACCATCTAAGTATTCCTTTATCTATCTTTGTAACCACATCTTTTTTTACACCACAGCATTTTCTTATCCTACTATTCTTTACTTTATCCAACCGAGTCACTTCGGTTATACTTCTCAGACTACTCATCTCCGCAGCATTAATCCTATTTTCATGCTGTTACTATTATTTAATAGAAGATATGTCCCCCTTGGCCTAAGTCAAAACTACATCCGAATTACAGCCTCAATCATATTGACATTTGTTGTAGAATCTAATTTCAGCAATCTGGCCTTGCATATAAACCACAAATTCTTAATTGGATTGAGGTCTGGTGAGTTTTCAGGCCAGTCTAGAAGAGTAACCTTTTTGTACTTAGGCCATGAAATTCGTAACAAAGGACAAAATAAAAAACCATTTTGGATCATGGTATCACTTTCTATACGAAAACTATATTGCTACAATATAAGGGAAATTGAAAAACTAATAAAGTTAGGACAGTAAAATTTTAAAAATATTTAAATGAAGATCTGCTATTGTTTAAATGCTTCAATGAAAATAGTTTTTACAGTTATTCATTTCCTATTGTTTTAAATAAATGCACTTTATTAAAATACCATAAAACAATAACGATTTAAATAATAATGTGAACCTGAGGTTTGCGGAAAATGTGCGTCTTAATCTCAAGTGAACAATAAAATACGGATAAACATTAATAAAATTTATTTATCATAAACAGGAACCAAGGTTGAGAAAATTTAAAGCAGTAATTAAAATATACTAAACGAGCAGCATAACATTGCTTTGTATAGAAGCATAATAGATGAAAACACTTACCTCTTTGGTATTATTGGAATCGGTATTATTTTTCTTCTTAGATTTATTACTTGTAAGAGTCACAATAGCCATTTCTATACTGCATAACTTCTTTATTGATTACAAAAAAAAAACTTGTTGAAGACGACAAAATACTACTTATAACCGTAATAAGGAAGCCTTACAAATGTGCTTTCAAAGCGAAAATACGAGGGTGAAAATACAGTGGTAAATGTGTACAGTGTATGGTCGGTAATTGCCGGTTTTGAGTAAATTTTATAATATACGATGTCTGACAATATAGTACTTTAAGTCAGAACGCCAGAATCAAAATTGAAGGAACGACTTCCGAACAAATAGACGGTTGTGTTTAAGCTTAACGGGGTGAACATCAACAGCATCAGATACGCCGACGATACTGTCTTGATAGCAGACTCGGATCTGGGCTTACAGCGACTCCTCAATGGTGTCCACATGGCTTGCGAAGCATCCGGCATGATAATAAACATAAAGAAAACCAAGGTTATGACCATTAAAAAATCTAAGAATGTCTCACTGCCAATACAGTTAAACGGCGAGGTCCTGGAACAGGTGGATAGGTTTCGATATTTGGGATGTTGGATGGACTGCAAGTTGGATCCGGACGCGGAAATAAGATGTAGAATAGAACAAGCCAGAAATTGCTTCATGCGACTTACAAAGCTGCTCTGCGACTCACGTCTCAACCTGGGCCTGCGCTTGAGACTCTCGAAGTGCTACGTTTGGTCTACCCTCTTATATGGAGCAGAAACATGGACACTTAAAGCACAAACCATCAATAAATTAGAAGCCTTTGAGATGTGGACGTACCGTAGAATGCTCAAAATAACATGGACATCGCACACCACAAATGAAGAGGTTCTGCGCAGGCTGGGGACAGAGCGTGAGCTGTTTAAACTCGTAAAGATACGGAAAACAGCGTATCTAGGTCACATTCTTCTGAGAAACCCTAAAAGCGTTACGCTCAACTTATTGTTAAGGGAAAAATCGAAGGCAAACGTGGCCTCGGAAGAAAATGTCATGGCTGAGAAACATACGTCAATGGACTGGCCTGGACTTAGATGAACTTATAAGAGCAGCCGCAGACCGAGAAGAATTTGCGACTGTGATATCCAACCTCCACTGATGGAGATGGCACATTAAGAAGAAAG
Source organism: Agelastica alni (assembly GCA_950111635.1). Classification (NCBI taxonomy): domain Eukaryota; kingdom Metazoa; phylum Arthropoda; class Insecta; order Coleoptera; family Chrysomelidae; genus Agelastica; species Agelastica alni. The sequence goes on along the minus strand of OX467719.1, from coordinate 6,752,427 downwards.
TGAGTTAAATTCTCCCTGTCTATCCGAACACTGTAACGTGAGTTTCTGCTTACTTGATTAAATAAATAGTACAAATTGTAAACTTACCAAACCGATACTTCCAAAATTTAAATCTATAGAATGTTTTTACAATAACGCGTTACCTAAAAAATCAAAAACTGTTCGTGCCACTTTCTATTGTAAAAATAAATTAACGCGAAGTATGTTGACAAAATGGGCAAGTGCTGCCCTGCCGCCTTTATTTTTGGAACGAAGTTCCTTAACGCGGCTTACGGGTAGTGCGTTTTAGTAGAAATCGTCACGTAACGAAATGTATCGGTGGTTCAGTCCGATGCATTCTTTTTGTGCTTTTGCCATTTAATTCATAATTTTTTTAGTGAGTAAAACAAATCGAACTAAAAAGCTTTTTGAGTTAATCAAACTAAAAAGTAAAGAATAATTCTTAACATAGGAATAAAATTATGGACGAGAAAATTAATGTCACTGTCAAAAAAAACTAATATCAATCAATGTCGCTGACAATAATTTTATCGTCAGTAATTTTATTCCTTATTAAGAATTATTTTTTAATTTTTAATTTGATTAACTCTTAAAGCCTGTTTTTTAAGTTTTTTTAAACTTATTTACTGTTTACATTCATTCATTGAACATGCGATTTGAGTGTTTACTATTTACATTATAGGAAGACAATAGTGATATGTGTGTTTAGAGTTCAAAATAGTATGAAAAGCGCAAACGACAGAGTGCAAATAAAATACCGAAAACCAATAATCAACGCCAACAACAATCAAAAAAAGGTACAAAAAAGTCTTGCCAGGTATTATAGGTTTAGTAGGGAATAGGTATAGTATTATATATCTTTTGTAAGAGAATCAGTAATAATTATATTTGTTTTTCTCTTTATTTTTACAAAATACCTTGATCAAAATTTATAAATAGCGTAAGGAACTTCGTTCCTATCGGGTGTACAATGACACCATACGGGTTTTTTTTTATTTTATGCATCTCTATTTACCTTAATTATCATTTATTTTATTGATCTTTGATAACGAGGTTTTCGACACTTTGTTTGGTCGAAACGTACCTTTTTAAAATTGGTAGTTCGAATTAAGAATTCCGAGAAAAACATTCATTTTACGGTAGCTCCCACTTTCTTGTAATATTCCTAGAAAGTAGGTATTAGTCCCATCTTTCTAGCTACTTTGTTAAACCGCTGTACGCTTTGGGTAACAGTCCCACATTCGTAATTAAGTTGTTAAACCGTTGTACGTTTGTGCAATTATATTTGTGTATACTCTTAAACGATATTCCTGTGTTCACAAAGATATTAAAACGAAAGACATAGCAATCGACTTACATCCAAAGTTCATACTTGAAGCAAAAACGGACGATCGTGGAATATCACAGTAGAAATTCCTACCTGTATTGGAGCTAACGAACATTCATATTATGGTAAGTCCCTTTTTTATTAAAGCCGGTTACATTCTTTCTAGTCACGCTACGCTAGTCACACCTTATCCTTAAATATACAGTCCACGCTTAATCTCGGTGGTTACATAATTCTCTAATTATCTAACACCTACACCTAAATAAAGTTTCATAACAAACCTTATTTAATATAGCGGTAGCCAGTAAGTCTTCGTAGGTTTTGTTGTCGAAATCAGAAGGTATCGGATTTCCTTGTTGCAGTTGTTGAAGTTGCGGCAGGCTTATCACTTCTTGGAGAATTTTTTCTATGAGTTGTTTGAGGGCAGCATGGGCAGTACATGGCGACTCTTGTCCGATTAATGGCAGATCTGCAAGTAATTTTGTTTGTTTCTAATAATGATCATAAACTATACAAAAACAAAGTGCTTCTATATCAGATCAACATTGTTTTGAAGAAAGGCCAGGTCAAGAGTACCAACAACCGACGAGCATGCATGAGTGCCCTGATGAAAGTAGAGGATGCAAAAGATGTGTGTAAGAACCGTAGCGGAAGTGGAAGGAAGTGGTCTCTGCCTACCCTTACGGGAAAAAGGCGTGACTATATGTATATGTATTTATACAATAGACGAAAAATAAATGCTATTAAACGTCAAACACTCACAGAAATTCTCAGAACAACCGGAATAGATAGAGAGAAAATCCGACTAATCACAAATCTCTATTGGAAGCAGGACACAGTAGTGAAAACTGAGAAAACAACATCGGAAGCAGTCGTGATTAAAAAATGTGTAAGACAGGACTGCGTGTTAACGCCACTCTTATTCAATTTATACTCGGAGGCCATCTTCAAAGAAGCGCCAAAAACTTTCGAATATGGGGTTAAGATCAATGTTATCAATAACAGCAGGTATGCAGACGACACCGTTGTTCTAACTAAAAATGTGTAGGACTTGCAAATGCTAATGGATCATATAGTTGGGCATAGTAAAAACTCTGGCCTTCTTATAAACACGAAAATAACTAAGGTCATTGCATTGCAGGTCCATCTGATTATCGACGATACTTTGGTGGAGCAAGTGTCATCATACAGATATCTGGGGAGTGTCGTGAATCACCATTGTGACCCGAGGAAAAAAGTCTAAAGCCGCATTGAACAAGCCAGAAAGACATTTATAAGCATGAGACGACTTTTTGTAGGATCAGATCTGAGCCTGGAGCTCCGGGTACGCATGGTGAGATGATACATTTGCTCGGTTCTCCATCATTAGAATAGAAAATAGATTCCTAAGAATATCATTACCAACAAGAAGAGAAAAACGCTTTATAAAGAAAAGTATGAACTTTTGCGATTGATTATAGAATGCAAGAGGTCTGTCGGCGGGTGCCAAAATTCTTGGCTGAAGGACATACGCAGATGGTTTGGTTGCTCATCGCTTGACATATTTCGCATGGCTGTATCTAGAACCACGTTTGAATCGCCAACCTCCAAAAGGGGACGGCGTCATAAGAAGAAGAAGACTGAACGTCAATTAGCCAAGGGATCATTTTTTAATCAACCACTTAGTCCCTACGAAGAATTTTTCTTCATTGGCCCTTCGTAGAGAGATAATAAACCGATTTCTTGTACAAAAACTTTTATAGCTCCATATATCACAAATGACTCTAACCACATGTAGCTCTAACTAGATTTTCCAATTAAACTACCCATTGTAAACAATGTAGTAGGTTTTAATACTTTTTTCCATGTGATTTTTCCTTCTTCACTTATGCCTTTTTTGGACATTCTAAAACAAACTAACACTTTCTTTATGCATGCCTCGTAGTTTTCTATTTAGCTTGTGTCTTAATAATAGGTGATAATATGGCATGAGGTAACATAAGATGGCCATATTTTTCCAATTAAAAGTACTTTTGATAAATTGTTGGGTATAATAGGTCCATTTGGGTATTAAGAATTTAAAAAACAAATTAACCAGAAAGTGTGTATCGAGCTTACTGTAACCATGTAATTTTTGGCCATAAATAGGAAGATTAAACGAAAAAATAACGGAATTCGCTATATTTATTGCTTTATTTCATCTATATAAAGTATAATAATTAATTGAAATGTAGGTAATCGAATAGTGGTATTATACTCATGGTGTTACCTATTAAGTCGTTATTCATCACCTAACGTTATGTATTTACCAAGTTAATAATTAATTGTTAAATTTATACTAATAATAATCAAAGATAGTACGGTTAAAATAGACATTTTCCCATAATTCGCATAAAGCTGAAAATTGGTACAGGTCTTAGGTACACTATTACAAATAAAATATTAAAAACCTCACCGATCCTACGTCTGGTAAAAAATTATTCAAGGTCAAACTTCAAAAGGATTGGTTTTGTTCATTTTTCTCGTGAATAGTAAAGTAGGTTAAACAAATATGTAGATCAGCAAATTATCTACAAAAATTGTACTTATTATTTTTTTCTTGAGTGTCACCATTTCAGAGATATCACGATTCTAAAAGTTGAAGAATTCGTACTCTACATAATAAGCACACACTTTCGTACTTCCTGTAATGAAGTCTACTCGGCGCATTAATTTTTAAAAAACTTTTAGCGATTGCCACGAGTGGTGCGCCATCTGGATAGTACTACATTAAAAGGAGAAATATTGTGAAGTCCTTATATAGTATTGTTATTTAGTGTTTGGGTTGTTCTTGTATGTAGTTTTGTGATTTTTCGGATTCCATACAAATAAATAAGCCAATATTATTATGTCTACAAATATTTAGCGAAGATTTAGCTTTAGTTAGCAATATTGTTCAGTTCCTGGCTGCAGTAATTACGAGACTAATGACTTTTAGCGCTCCATATCGGTTACAAAAATATTCGATGATGTCTTGGCATGACCATGTTGCTAACATTGCAAAGTCAGCAAGCCAGAGACTGGGTTTTCTGTGGAGAGCTAGAAAGTTTTCTCCTCTTAATCAACTGTTGACGACGTTTACGGCTCAAATCCGACCTCTATTGGAGTATTGCTCGCATATTTGGGGTTCAGCACCAAAGCATTCTCTTCGTCTTCTAGATTCCATTCAGAAAAAGGCCATTCGGTTGATAAACAGCTTAACTCTTACAGATACCCTTCACCCACTAGAACATAGAAGAAGAGTTGCATGCCAGACATTACTTTACAGATATTTCCATGGCAGATGCTCCAGAAAATTAAAAACTCTTATACCACCATTGGCCACATTCGACCGCAGAACTCGGCACGCTAATCAGTTTCACCCATTTACTCTGAAGATTGACACTACAAGGACCAATCTCCATTAAGAATCCTTCTTTTACAGGGCTGCTACGGAATGAACCAAGCTTCAAAAAATCAGTTTTTCCAGAGATCCATGACCTGCAACTTTTCAAAAAACGGGTCCACAATCATCTCCTTTCTATAATCCCTCTCCTTTCCAATATCCGTAGTCCGCGGCCCACACGATAGGTCTACCTTTTTTGCGACTTTTTTCAGTAAAAAAAAATAGTCACCTGCAATAACTATTTACCATTTTCAAAAAAGATCATATTGCTTGTGTCTGGATAAACGGAACACAAACTGGTCTTACATAAAAAAGCGTGACTTCACCATGGCTTTTTAACTTATTTACGGTTATATAAAAGATTTGGAAGAGCGTATGGATTGAGAATAAATTATTTGATCGTCAAAAACCTTCTCAACACCGATGATCAGGTCATATTAGCATCATCTGAAGAGGAGTTGCAGGCGATGGTTAAATTATGCATGATGCTCTTAAAATCAAAGGGATGAATGAAAATGTAAGCAACACGAAAGTAATGTTGTTTAAAAAAGAAGAAAGCATGACAAATTGCGAGGTGCGAGGAGAAAGAGTGGAACAAGTGAATGTGTTTGTATACATGGATTAAAAGTTTACGAAAGACGGTAAGTATAACTGTAATACTAAGCGAAGGGTGTTGGCAGGGAATCAAATGAATGAGGCGCTGTATAACCCTTTTAGCAGCCAGAACGTGACAAAAAAGCACGACTGGCTGTGCATGAGTGGTCCCTAAACTTATGTATAGTAGTGAATGTTTCAAAAGAAGCATGAAAGTAAGATCAATGCTGCGGAGATGAGTAGTCTAAGAAGTATAGCCAGAGTGCCTCCGATGGATAAAGTAAGGAATAGTGTGATAAGAGAACGCTGTGGTGGGACACGTATGGATAAAATAATATTGACGAAACAGATTAAGGCAAGTGCAAGTCGGTAGAGGTCGATCTTATCGAACGTACCTTGATCGGATCGAAATTGTTTTGAAGAAAGGCCAGGTAAAGAGTACCAGCAACCGACGAACATGTATAAAAGCGCTGATGAAAGTAGAAGAAGCAAAAGACGTCTGTAAGAACCGTAGCAAGAAGTGGTCTCTGTCCACCTCTACGGGAAAAAGGCGCGGCTTTATGTTTGTAAGTACCACTGCATTAAAGAATTTTTTTCTAGAAATTCCTTAAATATCGAAAATGTTGATATTATTTATTTTAATAATTAAATTAATCCAAAATTAACTTAAATATTTAAAATATATCTTACCCAAAACAACTTCAATAAAATAATGATAAAAGTATAAACCGGCTGCAAATATAGTCCACAAAGTAACCGCGACACTGGATAAAACTATCAAAAACATGTCAAACAATTTTAATATCACACAAGATGTTCACTAGCAAATTTTGGCATCTAATAACGGAAGGCTTAGACCCGGCGGGCACCTTAAACAAAACATGTATACCTATGTGTGTGTTATCATCGTCTTATCAATGGTATTTATCTAACTAAGTTTAAACAATAAAATTTAACAAAATAAATATTCAGTTTTATGAGTGATTAATTATAAAATTTTTAAGACTAATATTTTAGCACAATAAAAGTGAATTAAAGTTCATTAGGTATCGGTTAATAGAACATAAATGATAAACTTTTAGCCTTAAAATCTAATCCACATTTTTTCCACGAAATTATATTATTTATATTAAGTAGTTCACTTTTCAACAGATGATATTCAGTTTTGGCATACATATACAGGGTGTTTCAAAAAATGTTACCCTGTCTCTAGGATAGGTAGAAAATAATTAGGGTTTGCTCAGTAAAAAAATTTCGTAATGCCATCCGTATTTAAAATAAAGGGCGTTTATCACGATTTTGCAAAATTATATTAATATTAATGGATAAATATTCACGGTGATTTCGTATAAAATACTGACCGACGTTCTAAATTAAAAAAAATCAAGGCTAAAGGCGATGAAATTAATTAAAAATCATAATCCGGTAATAAAAACAATTATGACGAATCACAAAAAATTGTTTATTACATTATTTAAAAAAATTATTGCGGAAACTCTGTAATAATATTATTAAGAAATATTTTTAATAAATCTATAAAACATGAATCAATACCTTTATACAGCAGTATGGACCAAAGAACAAAAAACTACTAAAGATGAGTAGGAATCAGGTAAGAATTATAACGAATCTTCTTACTAGTCACAGCCCAATGAGAGGACATCTACAAAAAATGGGACTATACAACGGAGAAGTGTAAACTTTTTATGTACCACATTAATCTACAAACCTTTTGGAGTATATTTACGTATTTTTCGAGTTTTAAGTCTTATTTAGTTGTTGGAATGTCCTTTTTTAAATTCAATTACTATTGAAACTACAAAAAAATAAAGTTAACTAGACTCATCTAGATCGTTTGTAGTTTTTTTTTTTGAAAAAAAAGTTATTTTCCATCTCGGGGTCCAGGTTAATGGAGCTCATTTTTTTCTTTTTATTACTATATTACACCTAAACATTAAAATTAATCCAAACGAGATAAATCCTCTCGAAAGGTGGCATTTTAAAGACATATCATATTACTCGTGTATGGCATTTTAATTATTAGAGTTCTAGAAAGTTATCGTGAGGCATCATATAATTGAGTAGTAATCGAATGGTATTTGAAGTAATATAAAGTCGTAAATTAAATAGTTTAACAACTCAACCCATACTTATCTTAAAATTTTTTTGAAACTGATAAGCTACTGAAATGAATTTTAATAACAACAATAACATTGGATTGTTTAAACAACTTATAATACCAACTGTTGCAACGATGAATGGATGTTTTACAAATGGGTTAAATAATAAAAAATATGTAAAAAAGTACTTGTTTGCATTCATTTAAAATTAATAATAAGTTGTGTAAATTAACAATCATAAGGTTTTAACACTGTACTTAAAATTTTATTAAGAATTATGTACTTTCTTAAACAGCCATCATAAGATTTAAAAATCAAAGGTTTAAAATTGATTCATTAGTTTATTCTTTAGGTTCGATGATTCTAATACACTCAGTACAATTAATAACTAAACAATTTTTATTCTAATATTTCTTGAAAAGATATCTGAAAATTTGCAATGTTTTGATTACCGCCCGAGATATGAATGTGTTAACGTTTGTTCAATTTTCTATTGTTGTAATAAAGCTTTTTGCAAAATTTGAGTTCCTCAGTAATCCCTACGCTTCCGGCCATGGGATTTAATAAAATTATTCCCTTTACGAGCAATTATGCCATTACAGTTATCGATGTATTTCGATGTATTAAAAATAATATCGTGCGCGTGCGATAAAAGTAGGGATGGGTCGTTACTCGTGGAACGTTATTTAGAAACGGTATAACGCGTTGTAGCGTTATCAAAAAATACCGTTCCAAAACTCAGGTCTATATTCTTGTAGGTCCGAACAACCTATAAAAAAATTGGCCAGAGGGTGCACCGCTTAAATAGAACTTCTTAAATATGTCCTTAAGGTGACTGGACTACTTCGCTCGGGTGATAATATTACACGCGGGTTTGAATGACATACTTTCTTCCCTAGGTGCGCAATATACTATTGTTATTTATTATCAAGCATAGGTTAAATTGGAGTTATTTATATGCAGATACCTATATTATAATATTTTTAATAATAATTTATGATAACTTTGAAATTAGCTTTTTTCCATAATATGCCAACATTATAAAAATGTAGATACCTAAACAATATTTAGCATCTTTTAAATTGACTGATTGAAAACAAAATGTATAATAACATATAGAAAACAGTTTTCTTAAGATAAAATAACGAATTAAACTTAACATTGCTAAATTATTTGTCAGGCGTACAATTTTAACATTAAATTTTATCTAAGTAGCATGCAAAAAGCATTTATTCAACATTATTTTTATAAAATCAATGTACATTAAATTTGTGATAAAAATGACATCAACCTTGGCTTAAGCAACTATCAATCGATATTATGTACATACAAGTCAATAAAACCGTGAATGTTGATCGCACATAATTTCGGTGCAGAGTTCAGAACAAAAAATTTATTTTCATAATGTGAAACATCGGATAAGCTAATTTAAGTAAAATACTTACAGATAAAAAGAGAATAACATTGTCCCTAAACATAATTTTTATTTTGCCATTGTTATTTTAAATAATTAATTTTTTAATAAACAAAATTATTTTGAAATAATTAAATAACTTCGAGGTTGTTTGTGTTTGACTTTCGACTTAGGTACAAAGTGTTTATAATATCATAAAATCTTTTGTTTTCGACAATATTATAGATAGTAAAAACCAACGTTTTTGAATCACTATTATTCCAGAAAACTGTTAAGCATTTTCATATTACAGTTTTATTATTACAAAATTTATGTTATGAAATTATTGTTCGACTTGAACCAATGGATTTAGCCATTAAGATTCGTCTATGTGTGTATGTTCGTATGTGCGTGTGTTCGTATGTTAGTATTGTTCGTATGTGCGTTCGGAATTATCTCGAGAAACAAAGATGATATCGACGTGGGACCAATTGCATTCGACGCATAATTACGCAACTTAGAACTGATTAAGTTTTCAGCAAAATCAACCAAAATGGTTTTTATGGAAAATCAAAAAAACTAAAAAAAATGGTGACTTTTGGAATTATTTTGTCTCGATTATCTCGAAAACAAAACATTATATCGAACCAATTGCATTCGACGCATAATTAAGCAACTAAGAACTGATTAGATTTTCTGCAAAATCAATTAAACTGTTAATGAAGAATAAAAAAACTGAAAAAAATGGTTAACTACCTGAATTTTACAATTTTTTTTTTATTTATTTTTTTGACTCCGGGATAATGTGATTATTGCATTTTAGGAATATTTGTATGCAAACTATGTTGTCAATATTTTTAATAATAATTATAACAATTATAACAACAAAACATATGGTATTTTTTCATTCTTTCCACTGGGAGGTTAGTCGTGTGGACCTCTCGAGTCGCACCCAGACCACCGATATTTTTTTATTTTTATTTAAGTTGAATCTGTTGGAACGACTATGGTAACATTTGTTATACAAGGTGGACCACAAGTGAGTTGTCACTTATTGGATAAAGAAAGGAATAGTGTGATGTAGCAACAAAGATAGATAAAGGCATGCTTAGATGGTTAGGACACTTATAGAGGATGGATGAAAGAAGATTGACGAAAGGCGAGTGTGAATGGGCAAGTCGGTTGAGATCAACTTATGAGAACCAAATCAAAATCGTTTTGAAGAAGATGTGTGTAAGAACCGTAGCAAGTGGAAGGAAGTGCTCTCTGCCTACCCCTACGGGAAAAAGGTGTGATTATATGTATGTATGTATTAAATTTCGCCACTGAGTAGCTGCATTATGTTAACGAAATTGATATTGATAATTCGTTGTATAATAAATTTTTCTAGAGATAATAATTAAATTAGAGGCGTACATATCTGAATTAGGTCGTCAGCAACAATTGGTTAGATATTTTTTTTCGATGCCTTATCTAATTTATTAAATTATAAATATGCATTTGATTAAGTTAAATAATCACATCAAATTATTTTCAAGTGTTTAAACTGTCAACATTATAGTTAAAACCGGAATCCCTATTTACATTATTAATAGCATTTTATTATTTATTCTGGGAAGGTTTATGTTTATTTTTTACAGAGAAATCATCCAAAATGTGAGTTTTTTCTGCAAAAAACATTTTAATTTAATTAAGAACCCCCTACCTCGTACATTGTATGCACTTTCAGTTAATTTTATCTCGCAACATAAAATTGCCAGATTTATTAAAAGATAACAAATATTCAATGTACCATATTAGGAATCATTTAAGGATAAATAAATTTTCTATGAATTAGAAATATGCATGACTTGTATGTACAAATATACGAACAATCATAATAAGTTAATGAATAATTTCGTATTTACTATCGTATTATTTTAAAAGAGAGATAAACTTGAAGAAAAATATTTGCCAAGTGATTTTTTAGAAAAAAATAATCCATGTATAGTTTTTTCATTCAAAATTTAATTGATAAATGTTACACTACTACTTAAGGATAAATAAATTTTCCATGAATGCATGACTTATATGTACAAATATACGAACAATCTTAATAAGTTAATGAATAATTTGGTATTTATTATTTTAAAAGTGAGATAAGCTTAAAGAAAAATATTTGCCAAGTGATTTTTTAGAAAAAAATTATCCATGTTCTATAGTTTTTTTATTAAAAATTTAATTAATAAATATTACACTACTGCCTTGAAATATGACAACAATTGTATATTTCATCAATTATATTTTGACAAAAATGATATCAAACAGGTATTGGTAAAGTGTAATATAAATGAAATGTTTATGTCGTGAGTTATTTTTGATTTTTTTTGAATCGCAATTATGACAAATCGGATCAATTTTTAAAAAAGATGCCCACCGGTTGGTATATATCACGGGAAATAAACGACACTAGCTTTATCACAAATCAAACATAAAAAAATCTTTATCACTTTTATAAACGCTTCATTTCACTCTAGAACTCGTAAAAATACTGAAAATACAAATGAAGTTTTAAAACAATTGAAGTGCGCACGATCCATTTTAAGTATCATCCATAGTCAACGTTTGGTGTCTACAGAGTGTTCTCGGCACAACTAAATTACCTTTATTAGATAGGAGATGGTCAAGGTACGACTCGAGAGAACTCACATTATTTAATTAATTCTTGGGGGTAAGCAGGAAATAATTTACTTTTTATTTTTTTTTATCTCTAGCCCCACAATTGAGGGCGTCTCGGTATAACAATCGTATGTTAACAAGCTAACACTGACGTTCATTTATTATTTGATTTACTTTTGTTTGTACAAATGTATAATATTGTATACAGTGCTTTCATTTGAAAACCAACCAGTCCAAATAACTTTTGATTTTGTGTAAATGTAAGAAAAACAAAAATCACGTCGTATTTTAAATTAAGGGAAAGGTTTAAAAATGTTATTCTGTTGTTTCCAAGTCGCACCCCTTAAACATCCCCCACATCTTTTTTAAAATGTCAAATAACAACTCCTACCTTGTGATACATCAAATGAAAACCCAAGAAAATGCAAATCAGCCATATAAACAACATTTTATTTTGCTGATATAGCGAAATTTCAACAGAAAGTAAAATGAAGTTAATTACAAATAGCTCCTTCAATGTATTTACAGTAGCTGTTCAAAGTGAGCTCCGTTATTTTGTAGGCAATAATAAAACATTTTTTCAAATTTTTCTCGAACTCTTTGCAAAGTTTCGCTAGTAATTCGTCTACATTCTTTAGTTATTATAAGCTTTAGTTCTTGCAAAGAGATTGCATGGTCGACACCATCACGATCTCAAGTAGCCGAATATTGATAAAGCAGCTTCAAACAGGAGGCTTACTAGTCAACACTAACAACTACAAGTGATTAAGGATCCCTACACCCAATCCGACAAATGCAGGAAGTATCAGCAAACATTCAACATCTGACAGCTGCTTGTAGTTTGCTAGCTAATGGTGATTATCTGCATCGGCATAACCAAGTGTCAAACATTATTCACCAGAAACTGGCCAAAAAGTTCGTTCTTCTCAGCACGTATACACCTTATTACGAGTACAAATACCAGCAGCAGAAGGTGCTCGAAAACGACAATTTTAAACTCTACTAAGATATAGTGTGGTGTAAAAAAGATGTGGTGACAAAGATAGGTCCGGACACGTAGAGAATATGGATGAAAGAAGATTGACGAAACAGAATTATAGACTACGTGCAAGAGTTAGAAATAATATTGATGCGAGCGTTGCTAGTGAGCACTACTGAAATTTTTACTCTAATTTTTCGTATAGAGTAGTGAGTAGTATTAATTAAAAGCGGAAGTATTTACAATTTTATAAAAGTTACAATTACAAATGAGATATGGGCAAAACTAAGCGATCTGGAAATTGTTGTTGTGTTCCTGGTTGTTGTGTTAATGAAGATTTAAGTAAAATAAAATTCTATAGATTCCCAACGCAAAGCCATTACCTCAAAAAAAGAGCAAAGTTGAAGAAAGAGCTGAAAAGAGTCAAGTGAGTAAGCCATGGTTTTTTAAATAACTGATTTGGAATTTTTTATAGTGGTGATGAAAGTTCTTGGGAACCAAGTTCAAGATCCTGTATATGCAGCCAACATTTTGTAGGAGGTGAAAAATCGAAGCATCCTGACAACCCCTTATATCTTTCATCGCGATCATAAGCTAAACGATAATAGGTAAATATTTTTCACTTACTTTTAATTGTAAACCTTTTATACTTCTCACACACAGCTAAATGATTTAATAATTGAAGATTTTATAAATTCACAGTAAGATGCAATGTTAAAAAAGGCGTCCAATAGTATTTTGTTGCCCGTCAACGGCGCTAGTAGTCATCGTAAGTCGGTAGAGGTCGAACTAAGCGATGGTATCTTGATCAGATCAAAATTTTATTAAATAAAGGCCAGGTCAAGAGTGCCAGCAACCGACAAGCATGTATAAAAGCGCTAATGAAAGTAGAAGAAGTTAAAGACGTGTTAAGAATCGTAGCAAGTGGAAAGAAGTGATCTCTACCTAACTATACGGGAAAAAGGCGTGATTATTATGTATCTAAGTGTGTAGTATAGATAGAGTGAACCTGCTGCTTTTCTTTTTAACTACTTAAAAGAAAATGTTGATACTTAACCAAATTTGTGTCGGTAGAATTTTCTAAGGTGTTGATTATATTTTAAGAGTCATGTGTAACTTTTTAAGTAATCAAGCAGTCAAGTTATTTAGGGATTCCGGATTGCTTGCTTGCAGGAACATAGTTCTCGAGGTCCATATTAACGGGTTGGACCGCTTGAAGTATCTTTTTAAGTATTTTTATTACAAATATGGCATCAAATTTAATTGATATAGGGTGTGCAAAGTGCTCATTATGAACGTGCTCTTGAATAATGTTTAAACCACTACTTACGAATAATAGAGCTATGTAACGACGTTCCTAATTCAGTTAATGCTTTACTAAGATGTGGATGATATTTTTCAAAAAATTTGTCATCTGTAAAAATAACGATAAATTTATTCGTACTAAAGTTTTATTAAAAAAAATACCCGCTTAGTTAGTTTAATTTTGATTCGGACAAATTTGTTAGGATATTATTAATGATGGTGATCGTTGCAAATTGTTTTTCACTGTAACTAAAGATAGTGTAACATTTTTTCATTTTTAACTCACGCATTTTGTTAAAATATGGATGTACGAAGATTAGAGATAACATGTGAACCCTTTAAATATGCTTTTGATGTAAAAAATCAGTTAAATAATATGCTAACAACAAAACAAATATTTCCTAGGTTTTTATTTCAAAGGACTAATAATATATTTTTTATTAATAATTTAAAGTCGTCAAAACATATACGAAGGTGAGAAATGATTAAAAATATAAATTTAATTTTAGTCATTAGAGACTAAAGTTAACGTTATGAGAATTTCTCTCACTTGCGACGGAAATCACGTTTTCGCTGATAGTATTCTATCACAAAATGATGTATTTTGTTAAGGGTTGTAGAAAAAATATTTTAAAGAGGTAGTTTTAATTGATAAAATATTAAAAATAATTTTTATATACCTACAAAAACGTTTTTAGTTCCTAACAATAGTATTTTTGTTTGTGATTTGTTTTTATTTAAGAGGGGATACTTACAATTTTTGTCATTATACAACTTGGTGACATTTGCATCGTCTACGTTTTGACCAATTATGGAATTAATCAACTTTTCTATAAAGTCTTGGACTTGTACTTTGGTCTTTTCGATTTCTTCGTTAGAGCTCATTTTTTCTGTTGTACTTTCTAAAATAAAAATTCGAATTTTCATTTTTTTTAATGGTATAATTTAAAAATAAGTTAAGAAATAGCTTCTGGTTTTATTGTTTTTTTTTTATTAAACATTATACAAAAGAGGGATTTCTGTAGAAAGAAAATAAAATAAAAAAGTTAATGCCATCTTTTCACAGGGTATTAAAATGGAAGATTTATCTAAAATAAAAAGCCAATCTATTATCTTTTTATAAAATATTTATTGTTTACTTCTATCATTCTAGGATGAACCGTTAGCAGAAAGAATACTGTTTGTATTACCAACAGAATTTAAGCTTTATATATTTTTTTCCAGTCTCATAATATATAAAGTCATTTCATGATTAAATTAAGTTATATTTTGCCAAAGTGCTGGTTTTGACATATATCCTAAACGTGCAAATCTGCCATCTGTACGATAGAAGTTAAACTATTGGAGAAACCTGTACGGCAAATTACATCAAAAGGATTCCCAGAGATACCGATCGATGTCTCTGGGTGTACACGAATATGGTAATTCAAGACAAATAAAGAAATTAATATTTCCCACCTATTTTCAGAACCCAAAAATCCAACAGTTGAAAACTATTCGCATAAAAATAAATCAAAAACTATTGAATACTTTATCAGTAAAAATAGTGTCCAAACAATGAAAATGATGTTTAAATATTTAAATAATGACAGTGATTATCTAAAAATTTCCACAAAAAATTGTTAAACTTGGAGATTAGTAGCTATAATACTCGACAAAGCTGTGAACTTTAATCAAATGGTTGTGAATCATGCATACATACGAGTATAGTTACGCCTTTTTTCCGTAGGAGTAGGCAGAAACCACTTCCTTCCACTAGCTACGGTTTTTACACACATCTTTCGATTATTTGACTTTTATTAGTGCTATTGACCTAGCCTTTTTGCAAAACAATGTCGATCTGATCAAGATATGCTCGCCGAGGTTGACCTCTACCGACTTGCCCATTCACACTCGCTTTATAAATCGGTTTCGTCAATCTTTCTTCATCCATCCTCTCTACGTCTTCAAACTATCCAAGCATTTCTTTATGTATCTTTTTAACCACATATTTTACACCACAGCGTTTTCTTATCTTACTATTTTTTACTTCATCTAACCGAGTCACTCCGGTTATAATTCTGAGACTACTCATGTCCGCAGTATTAATCTTATTTTCATGCTTCTTTTATCAAACCCAACATTCACTACCATACATAAGTGTAGTGACCAGCACTCCTCTATGCACAGCCAGACGTGCCTTTTTTGAAACTGCTTGTCCAAAAAATGTTTTTGATTACATTTATGCCGACTAGCTCTTGAGCTTCATGCAAGATCGCTCCTTATATGTGGCAGTTGACGGTATTTCTTCTGATGCGTTTAAAACCAATGCCGGGATCCCCTAGGGTTCCATCCTGTCCCCCACCTTATTTCTTTTACACATCAACGACCTCTTGAAAACCACCACGAACCCCATTTACAGTTTCGCAGACGATAGCACACTTGTCTCAACTTTCACATCCTATCGATCACTTTCGGTGAATGATACAAATAGACTCAGGCAGGAACAGGTTGATTCCATCAATAGAGATCTTAAAGCAATCGTCGAGTGGGAAACCAACAATCTTGTTCAGTTTAACGCCCAAAAAACACAAAGTGCCACGTTTTCCAAGAAAGTGAATTCCTCAAATAATCCCATCACAATGTCCGGAAATACCCTTGAACCAAGTCCCTCCATCTCGATTTTGGGAGTCACGGTGTCCAATAATATGTCTTGGCATGACCATGTTGCTAACATCGCAAAGTCGGCAAGCCAGAGGCTAGGTTTTCTATGAAAAGCCAGAAAGTTTTTTACTCTTGATCAACTGTTGACGACGTACAAGGCTCAAATCCGACCTCTACTGGAGTATTTCTCGCACATTTAGGGTTCAGCACCAAGGCATTCTCTTCGTCTTCTAGATTCCATTTAGAAAAGAGCTATTCGCTTGATAAACAGCCCAACTTTCACAAATACCCTTTACCCTCTAGAACATAGAAGAAGAGTTGCAGACCAGTCATTGCTTTACAGATATTTCCATGGCAGATGCTCCAGAGAAATAAAAACTCTTGTACCACCATTGGCCACACTCGGTCGAAGAACTCGGCACGCTGATCAGTCTCACCCATTTACTCTCAAGATTGACACTACAAGGACCAATCTTCATCAAGAATCCTTTTTTTACAGGGCTGCTACGGAATGGAATAAGCTTCCAAAATCAATTTTTTCAAAGGAATATGACCTGCAACTTTTTAAAAAGCGTGCCCACAATCATTTCCTTTCTATAATCCCTTCCCCTTCTAATAGTCGCAGTGCGGGCCGTCCGCGGCCCACACGATAGGTCTACCCTTTTTGCGACTATTTTCATCAAAAAAAACCCTTATTTGTAGAAACTAGTCCCTGACTAGCCACGTAGCAAGAGTAGCAAATGCTACGGGCCCCGCGCTCCAACGCCTCTCTGACCGTAATAACAAAATATTAATTTAGATAGGAGCGAAATCCCCTTGTTAAAATTCTACAGGCCCCGCGCTGGCTGTATCCGGCACTGGTAGAACCTAGAAATCCAACAGGTGAAAGTAATAGGCTAATAGGTTTAGGTTAGGCTTTTGGGAAAAATTTTGTTAAGGTCAGCGTTCTTATCTTGCCATATTGAAATGAGGTATTAAATTTAAGGTTTTTAAGGAATGTGTGACAAGAAAATAAATATACCATCTGCTTATTTAGTGATTTGGTTATAATTTTAACTACAGCTTAAAATGGTAAAAACAGAACAAAAAACTTTGGTATACCTTCTTTTGGCTGAATTGCATACAGGAATCCTTGAAACCAAGATTCTGGCGGTCTAAGACAATTCTTGCAAGTCCAGCTGTTTTGTTGCTGGTTTGGACTTGCGCAGCGTTTTTGGCACACTTTCTTCTGGCATTTTAAACAAGTCACGCTGCTATCTCCACCGATAATGTGATCTATGGACCTGAAGTATTCTCCGCATACATCACAATGTAAATTGCTCTTGGCTTTGCGATTACTGAAATAAAACGATTTATTTTTAATTTATTTTAACATAACATGCATATCTCCGAAGATTAACGAATAAAAAGTTAGTAATGATCAGTTTTATAAAGGTGTTACACATACACACATACATATAGTTAGGCAGAGACCACTTTTTTAATTTGCTATGGTTTTTACACACGTCTTTCGCTTCTTCTAATTTTATTATAGCTTTTATACATGTTCGTAAGCTGCTGGTACTCTTGACCTGGTCTTTTTTCACATTCGCCTGTTTTGTCAATCTTCTTCCATCCATCCTCCCTACGTGTCAAAACTATCTAATGGTTCCTTTATCTTTCTTTGTTACTACATCTTCTTTCACACCACAGCGTTCCCTTATCACGCTTTTCCTTACTTTATTCACCAGAGTAACTCCCGCTTTACTTCTCAAACTACTTATCTCCACAGCATCGTTCTTACTCTAAAGCTTCTTCTGTCAAACCCAACATTCACTACCATACATAAGTGTAGGAACCAGCACTCCTCTATGTACAGCCTTTTTTGACACGTTCTGGCTTCTCATGAAGTTATTTACGGTCTCATTTGTTTCCTGCAACATCCTTCGCTTAATATCACAGTCATACTTTCCATCTCTCGTAAATTTTGAACCCAAGTATACAAATTTTTTCCTTGTCCCACTCCTTCTCCTTCAATTGGCACCTCGCAAAATGCATGCTTTCTTCTCTTTCAAAAACCATTACTTTCGTCTTGCTTAGGTTAGGTATCATGTAAGTAGGGCGTAGGTCGCCCCTCCACTGCGACCCTTAGTGGATCACCTCTAGAGGTTACAGTTTAGCGCACAATTTAGCCTTTTCACGAAGTTCATGGTTGTATGGGGTAAGATTTTACGAAAATCGGTAGGTTCTAAGTTGGTATAATCAAATTTCCGATTCTTCCCAGGCAGGTGCATAAACATAGTATGTGTTCAGCAGTTTTATCTTCCACGCAGCAAAACCGACAGTCGTCTTGCTTACATTTACTTTTATTTCTTTAATTTTATGGCGTCATATTAATCATACTCTGCAACTCCTCCTGTGATGATGATTATGTGACTTAATCAATGGAGTTAGCATTCTCTATAAAATCTTTTAAACAACCGTCTATGTATAAGTTAAAAAGCCATGGCAAAACACATCCCTGTCTGACACCTTTTTTGGTGTTAAACTAGTCCGTGTAAGCTCCTGACACAAGCACTGGAATCCTCTTAACGTGATTTCAACGCTCGTATTAAACTACCACTCAAGGGGCTGTCATTATCTGTAAATACAGTCGCAAGACTCTGGTACACACTTTCTTACCTTTTCTTATATTTTTTATGATGACTCTAAGTCCATTTTAAAAATGAGTTATTTAGCAAATTTTTACTTTCGCTTGCGATGAGATAAAGAGACTTTTTATTAAATAAGAAAGGTTTCCACATCTTTCGTGTACATCACAATTATATAAAAACTAAAAGTGTGTCGCGTCCCCCTGTGCATATTTTTCTTCCGTGCTGTGTTAAAATAATTCGTTTTAAATACGTCAATATTTATTGTAAATGGTACTGTTCGCACTATAAACAACAATGCAAAACGAGAATTATATAACGAGTGTTATTTAACATAATGACCTAGGTTTGGCCTACTTTAGCGCGAAAGTATCGGCTGTCTTGTATAATCTGAAGAGACTAAAATACATTTTGCTTGCGTACCACTTTTACTTTCCGTTACAGTACCACTTTTGCTCGCCGTTGGTGACTTCTTACCGAACGGTGGGTACTATTCAGGATGATCGGTTTTTAGTGAAAATAATCAAATCACAGAGGTGTGTTTGTGTGTGTGTGTGTTAATTCGTGAGTTATTTGGTACTAATTTTGTTTTTAACAAAATGTTTGTTGAACATAATTTTTAATAGGTGAGTGACCCACAAAATTATCTTTCTTCGCTGGCCCTTTGTGTTGAATCCCGAGGGACTTTGAAAATATGTACCCATACATAATTCAATAATGCATTATACATGTTAATAAATGTTAACAATTCAAACTTGGTAATTATGTCAAAATAAGTAACCGGTTTAGTGGGTTGGTAATTGTTTTAAAATAAGAATTTAATGTTATTTAAAGTATTTTTGGAGGTGCAGTTATTTATTTTCAGTCACAGTTGATTCTTCTGTCGCTTATTAAAAGTTGTTGTTAGTGTTATCAGGTTAGTTATCAGATAAATATAAAATAAACAAAGTAAGCATTTTTTGTTTTATAAATAATAATAATATACAAAGTGAATGATTGGGATTTTATTATATTGTTTAATTTTTACTCTTAAACAGATAAAGACCAATCTACCCTAGCTGGTAGAATTTTTATTGTAAGAAAGGGGTTTAGTCGTTTAGGTAGCTACCACACAATTTTTCCTTATCTCAATATATACCCACATATGCTGTGGTCCTAGGTATCACTGACTCTTGCTTTCGAGCGTACAACAACACCACAAAGAAAACTCAATTTTATAATTAGACAAACATAAATTTTAACAAATTAAGTGTATGTATAATGTATATAGTGAGATGTGGTCATATAGAAGGATCTTAAGAATAAGTTCTTTTTTCTGTAGGGGTAGGCAGAGACCACTTTCTTCCACTTCCTACGGTTCTTACACACATCTTTTGCTTCCTCTACTTTCATCAGGGCTCTCATCCATGCTCGTTAGTTGTTGGTACTCTTGACCTGGCCTTTCTTCAAAACAATGTTCATCTGATCGAGATATGTTCGCCGAGGTCGACCTCTACCGACTTGTCCATTCACACTCGTCTCATAAATTTGTTTTGTCAATCTTCCTTCATCCAACCTTTCTACGTGTCCAAACCATCTAAACATTCCTTTATCTATCTTTGTAACCACATCTTCTTTTACACCACAGCGTTCTCTTATCTCACTATTTTTTACTTCTCAGACTACTTATCTCCGCAGCAATAATCCCATTTTTATGCTTCTTCTGCCAAACCCAACATTCACTACCATACACAAGTGTAAGAACCAACACACCTCTATGCGCAGCCAGACGTGCCTTTTTTGACACTTTTTGGCTGTTCATAAAGCTGTACAGTGCCCCATTCATTTGTTTTCCTGCCAACACCCTTCACTCAATATCACTGTCATACTTTCCATCTCTAGTAAACTTTGAACATGTTAATAATGATAAAAATAGCTAAACTTAGCTGTCTAACTCAATTGGTTGTGAATCACCGACAAAAATTTGAGTTGTCGCTTTTTACGTAAACTACCAAAAGATTGACAATTTTATTGATTCCCGACAATTTTATTCTCACTAATACGGTTTAGGATTTTAATAATGCCTTTTAATACTAAGGAGTTTACACCTTCAGACTAAATTCGGGTTTCACCGGTTTATTTCGCCCAATCGGTCATTCTCGAAAATTTGTTTAAAGCTGTACCGATTGTCACATATTTTCTGTTTGTTTCAGCGTTCATCGATCAGAATTTTCGGTACATTTTCATCCACGAATGGTCCAGAAAGATTTGTTTTCGAAAATGTGTACTTTCGCAAACCGTTTGTCCAAAAAATGTTTTTGATTACATTTCTGCTGACTAGCGCGGATCAACTGGGAACCACCCTCGACAATCCACCAGATAGCAATTATAGAACCACCACCACTCCAATGGATATATTTATGGCCTTGTTTATGTTTTGCACATTGGAAGTGGTAATGATGAAGATTATGATTTTGGACAATGCTTCAAACCGCGATGAAACATCCCCAAGACGTCCGGTCAATGAGTTTTTTGAACAATAGTCAAAAATTCAATTCATTGACACAAATATTTTTCTGTTTTTAGGATGTTTGTTTAATTTTTTATTTATTAAGTAATTTTTACTGGCGTCTTATAATCTTTAAATGTTGTTCCTATTTTCGTGTCATTATTGTTAAGGCGAAACTAATAATAAAAATTAGGTATCGAAATAAGTACAAAAGAAATTTCGTTAAAATGTGTTGCAAAGAAATCTAATGAAGTAGTCAAACTGGGTATTAATTGTATAGTTAAAGTCAGAAATAATATTTCCTGTTTCACAAATTCGGCACCTCAAAAAATTTAGCCGACGGCAGGTCCAGGACCGGACTTTAATTGGATGTAACAAACAGCTTAAAATATTCTTTGCAAACAATTCTGCACAAAATCGTTTTTATTACCGGCATGTAATATTATAATAAGTTTTTCTCTATTTAAAATAGCATTCACGAAACAATTAGCCGATTTATTACTCCATCCTTTTATCACAAGTGACGTACCAAGTTTAGTTAAGATAAAGTATGCATCTATCTTACGTATAATAATTATTTTTAAGATTTCCATAATAGTTTGTTTTCTTTTTAAGGTACGATATCTCAAACCCAAAGTATAAAGCACTTTCCTTATTGTTACCAACTTGATTTTATTTTAATCATATGAAAAGACGGAATAAAAATTACCTTTTTTTTCTTGGAAAACATTTCTAGCTTATAATTACTTTTCTAATGGAGTGAAATTTTTATCAAAACGTGAATCCTTTCAGCTACACCCTTATTATATACATTATTTTCTAATTTTAGTTGGTGGCACATATTTTTAATGGCCGTTTAAGTGAAGGGTGACATCTACATAAAAATCTCTAATATTTGTTGCACATCATCCTTCTATAGTTGTTCTTCACTTTCAACTCTCACCTCGACTAAGATGGAATTATAAATTTAATAAAAACTTTTTGGGATATTTATATCACCAATTTTAAAAAATTAAAATCCAAATATAATACTGAATTAATAAAGAATAATCCTTTTTACACAACGACGTGTGCCAGAACAACGAATAAGATTGGATATAGAACCAATAGAAAATTTAACCAACAAGCACAATATTTGGATATCACTGGTCTATGTGAACTATTAAAAACGGAAAATTACTTTTTTGCAGTTTGACACTTATATATTAATAAAACTGATATACTTAAAATTATAAAAAAAAAAATATTAAGTCTGATTTTAACTTATATATTTATCACCAATTAACAAATACTCCAAATCTAATCTAATCTAATTTATAAATAAATGGATACGAATCATCTGATATTAATAAAAATATTATTTTTTATAGAAATAATTACAACGCATGTTCCCAAAGTTTTCGAAAAATTTTAAGGTTATTATTTGAAATTCCAACTTTGAGTACGTACTTTTAAATATTTTAAATTATTATTTTTCACGCTGTAGTTGGTAAATTTTTAATGGAATAGGTGGGTATATTTTATTCACGATAAATTTAGAATTAATTACAAAATATTACACTTCAGCATTCACTTTAATTTCTTAAACATACACGTATTTAGCTTATTAGGCATTAAGCTTGATAAAAAACATATTTATTATAAATTGTTGAAGTTCATTTCAACCATTCGAATTCAACCAGAACTTAATAAATATTATTTGGTAAAAATACATTTGTCGCTACATTTTTCTAAAGCCCTTGTGAACATGCGTCAGTAAAGGACAGTTACAAAATAGAAAATTTAGGTTTTTGTACAATATATACAAAGTTATTGTAATAACATGTTAACAAATAGATAGTTCTTTTTTAAAATGTAGGTAAAATTTGTAATTTTTAATAAACAAACTGGTATGCACATAAAAAATTAAGTTTTACAAAAAGACATTTCGTTGACTTAAATTCAACACTTGTTTTTAAGTAATTTTTGGTTTGAATTCAAAATTGATCCCAGTTCCTGTCTATCGTGTCAACCTCTAACGAGGGTAGTCTGACCAAACAAAGATACGAGACATTTTGTTTTTAAATTTATTTTTTGATTTTTTTACATATTCTTGTAAGTCTCCACACTTCTTTTAACCTTTTTTTATCCATCCTCTCTACGTGATCGAACCATCTAAGCATTCCTTTATTTATCTTTGTTAACACATCTTCTCTTACAGAGAATATTCAAATCAAGAAGAAGTTGACAGTAATTCTTACCTGTGTCCAAATCATGTTGCACAGGGTCCATAAAAGCAGAAGAATCTGCATCATGTTTGACAGCCAGTGCTAACAGTACCAATTCGATTCTAAACTATTATTATTTCACAGGAATTGGAAAAATATTTAAGCTGTGCTTGGTGTGGGTACCAATAAACCAGGAAGTACATGGTAAGAAGACGCTTGCAAGAATTACAACAGATAAACAATTATAACCTGCAAGATTACTTATAGTATTCTTCTTCTTAGGGTGCCGTCTTCTTTAGAATGTTGGCTACCATCATTACTATTTTAATTCTAACCACCGCTGTCCTACAAAGTTGGACTGACGAACAGTTGAACCAGTCTCTCAATATGCGCAGTCACGACATTTGTCTTCGACCTATGCTACGTTTGCTAACAATTTTGCCCTGCATAATCATTTGTAGCAGAGTAAATCTTTCTCCTCTCATAACGTGGCCTAGATACTGTAGTTTTCGAATTTTTGTCTTATTCACAAGCTCTGTCCCTTCTCCTAGTCGTCTGAGTACTTCTTCGTTAGTGATTCGGTCTACATACGATATTCTGAGTATTCTTCTGTATAACCACATTTCGAAGGCTTCCAATTTTTTCAACGATGTTGATGCTTTTATGCCATAGAGGAGAATAAGGAATACAGTATTGCTAGAAAGCAAACTAGTTACGAAACAACCACCTCTGGACTGCCAACGTGAGGGCTAATAAGCGGGGCAGTACATGAGACACCTGTACTAACCATGTATAAAAAAACTACAGTTTTAAAATCAGCAGGCCCATTTAACTTAAAAAAGCAAGCAGATTTAACTGAAATTCCAGAAAAAGGTTGTATGTACTTTGTTTTATATGAATATAACAAACTGCCAAAGGTTATAGTACACAAATCATTGAAAGCAAATCTAAAACGTTTTCGGCCTAATTGCCATCGTCAGGAGAGAAGTCTAAAAAGTGAGTTATTATGTGAAAATTCATTTGTAATTTTTTTTTTTTAATTACCATAATAATTAAAAATTGAAATGGCACCCTAGTAATCCGAGGTGCCTCCACTATAAAAAGGGAAATAATGACAATGAAGTACATAGAGCACAATGATTTAGATATATGACATATTAGTGACCATGGAAACATTGAATTATGAAACACTGGAAGTTGACAAACTGATTGTAAATTACAAATGACATTGTAAGTATGGACAACCTAAAACAGATAAATGGAGGAAAGGTTAGGTTATGTTAGGTATCATGTGAGTGGGGCGTGGTCGACCCTCCACCGCGACCCTTAGTAGGTCTATTGTGGCTCACCCCTAGAGGCTACAGTTCACCGCACAATTCAGCCCTTCTTACGAAGTTCGTGGTTGTATAGGATAAGATTTTTCTAAAATCGGTAGGTTCTAGGTTAGTGTAACCAAAAATGTTGAACCTTATTCTTCCCAGGTCGGGGCGTGGACATAGTATATGTTCAGCAGTTTCGTCTTCCACGCAGCAGAACCGACAGTCCGTTTGTTGGTTCAGATCTATCTTTCTGAGGTGGTATCTTAGACGACAGTGTCCTGTAAGCAGTCCCGTTAGAATACGCAGGTCATTTCTGCTCCATTCTAGGATCTGCTTAGTTGGGTTTCTCGAGGGTTTAGGTAGAAACGCCTCCGAGTGGGTTAACCCTGGTATATCGGACCAGTACGTGAGTATTTTCCGCCCAGTCCGAAATAATTGTTTTGGCGGCACTTGTGGTGACTCCAAAATACCGGTTCTGGTCCAGTGAACGCAGATTTGGCCCTCTGTTTTGCAAGGGTCTCGGCTTTTTTGTTTCCCTCCACCCCCTGGTGCCCAGGTATCCACAGTAGGGTTACCCTGTTGTTCGCAAAAATGGAGGGAAATTCAAGATGTAAATAATGGTGAAGAAGTAGTTACATTATTGATTAAGAATTTTAACTGAAATTATCAGAGAAAAAGGAATGACTTACTATTAATTTACATATTATTTGCTACAAATATGACATTTTATAAACTTTCTTGCGATTATAATAATTTTTTTCCTGTGGTAAAGAATCCGTTATTTTTGTATTCCTCGAACAACGATAAACAAATTAATATTCAGTGTTAATCATATATACCGTTGACAGACTGCTTTGAACTCATTTAAAATTATTTAAGTAGTACCTATATAATCTGTGTTTTTCATTTTCCACTAATTATAATATCCGAGTTAAGCAAATGTATGCCAACTTTGTGAGAAATAATTGTAAATCTTTATAATCATTATAAATAAATAGATCAATACCAGTTCCGGTGATTAATACAAGTGATGCTGCAAGTATTTTGGTGTAATAAACATTTCCAATTTGTAATATTGGTTGCCAGTCTTTTAATTTATCATCCGCTATTGATATTATTATTTATTTGCATAGACTTATTACCCAAGGGAGACGGAACTATTTACATTTGAACGCGATCACACATTGCAAACTTCTGGTCATCTGTATAGTCTTAGCATGACAGACTGGAATGTATTGTTGCCTAGTTTACTGTTACTAATTATAATTATCATTTCCATGGAATTCGTTGATCATATTAGTAACATGATATTTTATTATTTTTTCATAAGTTAATAATTGTAATCGTAATTTCAGATTTTTGACATAACTGTATCCGCCATTACTTTTAATCAAAACTTTTCGCGTCACACCCTGTATTGCAATCGCTGGATAATATTTCACATATTATAAAAAAAATGAATAAAGCGAGGAATAAATTAACATTTTAATCAGGGATCTATGATTCTGTTGTCACATGGAAATTTCTTGCTTCGACAGTGATAACACCGCACCTCGTGCCATGAATTTTTACGAGCAATAATAAGTGCGATTTCATCAGTTTTGACTGTTATCAGTGGCTTCAAATCGAAATTTGGGACAATATTGTTCGTCAGTGCCAAGTGTGTAAAAAAATAGACTATATGAATCCTGATATTTCATTTCACCGGAGATATTCATCATTACTATATACAGTTGTGTAAATATTTGATTACAAAAACAAAGAAAATTATGATTTATGGTGGAACATCTATCTACTCCCTGTATCCCTGTAAAATAAAGTGAAAAATGTGTACTCCACAGTTGAGTTTTGACATAATATTTCTTCAAGAAACAAATCAACTTTCTTGAAACATTTTTGGTTATTTTTTAAGAGGACTCTCATTTTTACATCTTTCTTTAATAATTCTTAAGAACAAATTTTAATCCATTTTCTTTATTACTCTCAACTTCCAGATCAATTAATTTGCAGAAAGTTTTCTAGTAACTTTGCAATTAGTATGTTATTTATCAGTTTTTCATTAGGTTCTGCTGCTATATAATTTCCTCTGGAGTTAAATACTAGTGAAGAGAGATTACTTCGCTGTTTTACTTAGTAAATGAAAGAGAACACTAACAAAATATATGATCACTTATGTCATCTCATTTTTTCCATTTAGAACCAGTCTAAATTTGTAGATGCTCTCATGCCAATAACAAGTAATTCTTGATTGTTTTTTGTTCTACTTCAAAAAATTACTTAGCTAACTTGCATCAGTTCTTGCTTTCGTTCGCATTAATTTAGAAGATACAATTCAAAAATATGTTTTTTAAATCACCCTTAATAAAATAAATTTTAAATATTCAACAATTAATAATCTTTTATTAATATAATGACGTGTTGATTAGTAGATAATCAAATTGTGTGTCGTGCAATATAACACAAAAAAAACATTTGCATGTCAAAATGTTATCGGTTAACAGCTAATGTTACATACCATTGAAATCACACTATGAATGGTAATCATGTTACAATTTTTTCTAGCAGGTCTTCTTGGTAATTAACACGTAAATATAACCGTTACGGCGTGAAGAAAATCACAATGTTTAAATAATGTTTTACTATACACACACATAAGACTATTTTTTTGTTTATGTAGATACACACACATTCAAAGCAATTACCTCGTTGATATGTTGATATTTTATGGAATATGGGTTGTCCATGAGTTTATACAGGACAGCATTAAATATTTTTCGCGATAACGAAAAACAGGCAAGTAAAAGCCAGTTTAATCCAGTGCTTCTACGTCTAAAAAATTGGTCCGTACAAAAATTCACTTCCTAAGGGTTTCTTAAATAATAATGATTCAAACATTTTTTAACTTAGCAGCAAGTTTAGTTTGCAGTAGGTAATAGGTTGGTGTTCTTTTCAGTGTATTGGGTACAATTAAACGAACATTATCCGGGGCTTTTAGCTGATTAAGTCTTCAGACTGATTTGGGACTGCTTAAAAAATTTTACTATCACCAGACTGCGTTCGTCAGCATACAAGATAGGCCCGCGGGCAAAATTCCAATCAAAAGTGGAGTCCGTCAATACTTTGTGTTATCACCAACTCAATTAATATCGGTCCAGTAAACTTAACACTCGAAGGACATAAAATTGAGCGAGTTGATCATCTAAGATACCTTGAAAGTTAGCTAAACTCCGCGATTAATTCAAATGAAGAAATCATGGCCCGAATTAAAATCTCCGGGAATGCCTTTAGGACATGAAATCAGATTTTATGCAGCAGAGAACTAAAGATCCAAATACGAGTAAGAGTGCTCCGTTGCTACGTTTACTCCATTTGAATGTACGGTTGTGAGACATGGACTTTAACAGTCGATATTATGAATCGAGTCGAAGCATTTGAAATGTGGTGTTACAGGCGGATGTTAAAGATACCATGGACGTCGCATACAACTAACCTAAAAGTACAACAGATAATGCATAAAGATCGAGAACTCTTAAACAAAATTAAGAAGAGGAAACTACAATACTTTGGGCACATCATGAGAGGCCCTAAGTATCAAATGCTTCGCCTTATAATTCAGGGTAAAATAAAAGGTACAAGATGGGTAGGACGAAAGAAACTATCATGGCTTCGTAATATACGCTACTGAACAGATCTAGACGTGAAACAGCTTTTTAAAACTGCCGCTGATCGTGAAGAATACCAAAATGTAATTGACATGGCTATCGCCAACGCTTAAATACAAGTATGGCACCCGAAGAAGAAAAAGAAATCTTTAGACAAGATTCCTTAAATCGCTTGTACGATATGTAGTCTTGGAATTGTTAATATATAATACTTAAAACAAAAACTAAAAAAAATAATTTTAACCTTTCTATATGTAATTCAATCTCTTATTTAAAAAAAAAATACTCTACACATACATAAGAGCAGGAACCAACACACCTCTATGCACAGCCAGACGTGCCTTTTTTGACACTTTCTGGCTGTTCACAAAGCTATGCAGCACCCCATTCATTTGTTTTTTTGCCAACACCCTTTGCTCAATGTGACTGTCATACTTTCCATCTTTCATAAACTTTGAACCCACGCCTGCAACTCCTCTTCAGATGACTCTAATATGACTTGATCATCGGCGTAAAGAAGGCATTTGACGATCAAATCATTTATTTTCAATCCATACACACTCTTTTTTAAATCTTTTAAAACAATCGTCTAGAATAATCAGGTATTTTGTTGAAATTGCAAACCTGAAATTCAACATTAAAGCTGAATTTTATTTTGAATGTTCATTGATTTTACTAAGCATCATACGCCATTTTTTAATACCAATAAACGGTGAGTATCAGAAAGTTTTATACAAGTAAATATTTAAGTAGTATTTTTACTATTTTCTTGAACGAATTTTCGTTTTCTCAGCGTTTTATTTGACCGATCGTGAAATGACAGTCACGTTTCAGCGAGTTATTCAGATCCGGTCCTGTCTATTGACCGGATCTTCAATGTAAAATGGTCAATCGACCATCCGGAACTACACCAGATGCATTCATAACGGTTTCACGGCATTGGAATCGACTGCGACAGCGACAGATAAGCCTTTGTTGTCATTAAAACATATGCTGATAGGTGGAGAAGTGGAGATGAAATTAAAATCGTAAACTTTTATTTTTTAATTGCTTATTCTGTCAATAATAAACATAAAACTTGGCATTATGCAAACACGACACCAAATATTCATAATCGATAATCAAATAGAAACTAATGGCAAATTAAGAAATGGGCGTAAATATTAATTTTAAAAGGAAAGTATATTTAAATATGATTTAACGCGTCAACTTTTCAAGTAACCGATTATATAAGTTTGGTTTTACAAATTCAAACCAGAATAATTATGTGTTTATCATTACAAATAGGTCATTCTTAAAAAAAACGAGCGAGCCTTACAATAGTCGCATGTGATGTGTAACATTTGACATCTCACCTTAACAACAAGCGATTTTAAAATTATATTCAGGCCAGGTATTATTTGAAATAATTTTTCATAACAAACAACAATTCTATTTAATGAAAATTGTATTTTATTTAATTGACACCAACAGTGACAGCAATCGAAATTTAAATATTAGTGGTCTGGGTGCGATCCGAGAGGTCCACACGACTAACTTTCCAGTGGAAAGAATGAAAAAATACCATATGTTCTGTTATTATAATTATTATTAATATTTTTAAAATTCTTATAAAAAACGATTTAAAATTGTTTATAACAAATTATAATTGTCATTAACAATATTCTCTTTATGTCAACAGTATTCTTTCAAAATTTTTCTTATCATTTCATAAGCAGAAGCTATTTTTAATTGTTTGTTTTTCTTCTTCTTTTGGCTCATAACCCTTGGTAGGTTTTGACTTGCTCAACTATGTTTCCCCATCTGGTTCTATCTACCACTTTTCTCCTCCAGTTTCCTATTCTCAGAGTTTCTAGGTCTTCCTCCACATCCTCTATCCACCTCCTAACCATCTTATCCTTTGACTTTTTATGTATCTTACTATATCCTTTAATTCTAAAAGTGCATGAATTTCGTGATTCATTCTTATTCCCCACATACCGGTTTCATGTATTGGGCCGTATATTTTTTTAAGGATCTTTCTTTCAAATATTCTCAATTGATTTTCATCGTTGTTTGTTAGTGTCCATGTTTCACATCCATAAGTTACTACTGGTCTTATAAATGTTTTATAAATTGTGATCTTAGATTTTCTGTTGAGGATACTGCTCCTTATTAGTTTAAGATAGGCATAATAGCATTTATTTTCTTTTAGGATTCTTGCTCTTATTTCATCTTGGACGTTACCATTATTGGTAATTTTCGTGCCAAGGAAATTAAAAGTCTTGACGCTTTCGATCAGACCGCCGTTTACATTAATATTTGATAGTTGTATTGGGGGATTCCTGCAGCAGTACATATATTTCGTCTTGTCTTTGTTCACTTGCAGGCCTCCTTTGTTTACCTGTGGCTCAAGCTCTATGGCGATTTGATTCAGTGAGGCGAGGTCACGTGCAATTATTGTAACCCTATTGAGCATTTATGGGACAGCATGGGACGACGTATTCGAGCTATACAATCACCTCCAGCAAAGTCATTGACTATTTACAAAAGTTAATAGAATTATTTTTACATTACAACATATGCGTTCATTATGGGGCAAATTCCCTTAAAAGATTTTTCTTATTATCTTTACCCCCAAAAATCATTGAGTAATAAATAACCTATTAAAAGTAGGCTATCAGCTCGAGACCACTTTTTGACAGACATAAAGAAGATGTCATGACGTCACCCATCTGTCGCTGACGTCAGGTGGCGCAAAACCATTAGTTTGCCCCCTACCAAATTTTGTTCAACGCACCTGAGGAAGTTTTCATTTCAAAAATTGTAATTTAACGCATGTAAATTTTTAGTTTATACATCGTGACTACCTGCATGTCTGATACAATATTCTGGTTATTATGTATAAAGGGAAACAAAAACAAAAATAGGTCTGCATGTGAAAAAAAAAGTGAAATATCAAATTTCTCTGTCAAAAAAATACTAACATTGTAAGCAGTTTAAAAAAGACTTTTAAAAGATTGACTTCCAAAACGATCTGAACACCCAGAAGAATTTAATAAAAAATATACAGAGTGTGTTTTAGTCGAAACATTATTTTGTTAAAAACAATTATACCTTTTCTATGTCAGCAGTAAATGTGCAATATTTTGCGCAACTGCCAGACGTATCCTTTTTGCTTCTTTTTTTTTAACTAAAACATTTCAAATCACTTTTCCCATCGGTTTAAACAATTGATGATTTATTAAAAAGACAATCGATGTATTGTGTACTTTAAAATTACTTAATATTCGCCACACACACAATAAAAACCGTCGAGGTTGATCAAACTTTCTAAATTTTGATGTGCCTTCTTTCGAAATGGTAAATGAATATTTTTTTGTGTAAATAATGAACCAAATTTAAAGCAAAAATTCTCAGTGTACCTACTTCGTTACATTATTATTATGGTTTACGTCCTTCTCAATTATTTTTTGGGGTGGATAGCGGGTTTAGGGCGAAAGAAAACAAACTTCTCGCTCTTGTTAAATCGCCGACGTTTCGATCTTTATTTTAGATCTTTCTCAAAGCAACATGCGCAACCACAACCCCTAGCTTTTATTGACAAGTGCTGCCATCTTCACGTTATGGTCGGAAACTTTTCAGATTTCCCTTGTATGTACCAACTTTGAGGAAGTGATAAAATTCGTAATTTTAAAATTTGTGGTATTAATTACTTTAAAGTGTGATATTAATAAAACTCGCAAACTGATTAAACTATTTAAATTGATTATATTGTAAATTAATATAAATTATATCTGCAAAAATACCAAATCGAACTTTCTAATTTCGACATGGTACATTAATCTTTCAACGACGTTATTTTTTGAACGGATTTATTTAATACTAATTATTGCTTTCTTCCCATTGAATTTATTTTTTTTTTATTTTGTTAGTGATTGTCACTCGGGATTTTTAATCGTTTACCGTTTATTTTTATTAAAAAACAAGAGTAAACATGTTAAAAATAACATGAGCTCTTATGTAGCTCAAATTTCAATATAAAAAAACATTCCTTGTAGCGAAGCAAAAAATATTTTTTTTTACTGTCAGGCAACGATTTACAATTACGAATTCTATCGCTCACCCCTTACATAGACAATGTCAACCACAATTTACTTCCTACTACTCTGTCATAGGCCTTTTCCAAGTCTATAAAAGCGTAATAGACCTTCTGACTTCTAGCCAAGAATTACTCATTTATTCTAAAAAACATTTGTAAGTAAATTTGTATAAATTTTTTTGGAAGCAGGCAATACATAAGAATAATTTTAAAATTCTAAACAATACCATTAAGATAATAATTTTAAACTTGGTGCAGATGTTTTACACAAGATATAATTTTAAAATAAAGCTATAAAAAAATTGTGTCAACACACAATGACGCTCATGATAAATATATACAAAGCATATTAATTTACAATAAGTATAATAATTTTTTGCAAACACTCCTTCATTCTTATCAGCAAAAGTAAACGAATGCTAATGATAAGTATACCAATTAAAATGCACACATAGTTTATTTATAGAATTTTTTAACCGGTCGACATATTTTATTAACTAAATATGCGTATGCTTACTTTTCCAAGTAATTCATATTAAAATTTTAATTTAAAGAAATTTAAGTTTACAGTCTGTGGGAAACAGATAGGAAGGAGACCAGATGCACCAACTGTATGACCGCCGCGCGGTCCATGTCTGAATCCATTAGATTTTTTGTTTTTAGCGATAAAAGAGCAACAATTAAGCGACCGAATTTTACAAAATGCTAACGAATTTCCTCAAAATTTTTTCAAAACAGTTGGTTTTCCTTGTTGAAACGATCTAGAACTTGTATACAGGAAGAAGAGGGTCATGTTGAACACTTGTTGAAATAAGGTACTATTTCTTGTTAGTTTATTGATTATAATTTAATAATAATAACGTTTGTAAAAATGTAGTTTAAATTCGATATTTTTAAAACGTGGCTTAAAAGGGTAACTGTATCTTTTATATTCATGGCTGTTTAGTCATTTCCCTTATTTCACGACATGTGCGTTTCCTCCATTGGGATCCACAAATTTTCCTTAAAACTTTATTCTCGAAGGAGAGTAACCCTTCTTGTTCTCTAAGAGTCATGGTCCACGCCTCGCACCCATACAGGACCAAAGGGATCACTGTTGTATTGTATATCTTTAGTTTAACTTTTATTATATTCTAGACCAGCAGCACGGTTTCGTAAAAGGCCGATCAACAACAACAAATCTTACCGTTATTGCACAACACATAGCGGAAAATATAGATAACAGAATTCAGACAGATGTTATTTACATGGATATGACCAAAGCATTCGACAGACTTAACCATAATCTAATGCTGCAAAAACTCTCGAATTTCGGCTTATCGAGTAACCTACTTGCGTTGTTCAAATCATATCTGTCCGACCGCACACAGTATGTGCAGTTAAATGGATTTAGGTCTAACAAATACCTCGCCAAATCAGGTGTACCGCAAGGATCTAACCTCGGTCCACTACTGTTTAATATCTTTATCAATGACATTGGTGACATAATTAAGCTTAATTTTTTACTGTATGCTGATGATCTAAAAATTTTCTCTCCTATCATTAATATGACTGAATGTGAGAAACTATCGAAAAATCTTAATCAAATAAGCCAATGGTGCAGTCGTAATAATTTAGCGTTAAATCCTACCAAATGTTGCGTAATGTCATATACATTGAGATCTGATCCAATTATATTTGACTATAAGATAGACAATTATTCTCTAGACAGACCATGTAATTTTAAGGATCTTGGAGCTACTTTCGACCGAGAGCTATCTTTCCAAAACCACATAGACAATATAACTACGTCAGCAAACCGTATGTATGGATTTATAATTAGAGTAGGCCGCGACTTTAACCATTTAACACTTAAAACTCTTTACTATTCTTTTGTGAGATCAAAGCTAGAATAAGCATCGGTTATCTGGAACCCATATTATCAAGTGCATATTTATAAACTGGAGGCAATCCAAAGACGCTTTCTCAAATACCTAAGTTTTAAAGTAGATCGGACTTATCCACTAATTGGTACGGCACACGAGAGTTTACTGTCAAGACATAGCTTTTTCACTCTGGATAGAAGACGAGAATGTTCTAGTGTCATTATGCTACACAAAATAATTAACAATGAAATTAAATGTCAATGCTTACTACATCAGATAAACTTTAAAATTCCCCGTCAGGCATCTCGATACACCGACTCATTCTACACTACCACACCACGAACAAAATTACTTAAAAACTCTCCTGTTCATACTATGTGTAGCAACTATAACCAGCTTGATATATTCTATTGTAATGTGAGGCAAATTAAGAGCTATTATTATCAGCAGTAATAATGTTGTGTTAGTCTTAAGCTTTCTACTAATGTTAGTCTGATTTTGTAAATTGTGTATTACTCTTAAGCTTTTTTATTGTTAGTACTATTGTGCAAATGTTTACTTTGTTCTGTTCTGTAATTGGAAATATTTTTTTCTGTAGAACAGTGTAAATAAATAAATAAATAAATAAATAAATATCTTTAGTTTAACTTTTCTTGGTAGATTACGTGATCGAAGCAAATTGCTCAGGGCAGCTACGAATCTGTTTCCGCTAAGTATATGACACTGTATTTCCTTTCTAACATCATTTGTTTCGTTTATCTGTTAGCCCAGTTACTTGAAATCTTTGAAATTTTTTGAAAGACCAATTATCTGTTGTTAGGTTTATGTCTCTGTGTGATTCTCTTCGATCTAATTTCATGTATTTAGTTATAGAATGCCACCAGAACGACCTAAACAAAGATGAAGAGAAAATGTAGAAAGAGACGCCAATATGATGGAAATACGAAATTGGAAAGAAGTAGCAAGAGATAGGACTAGATGGAGAGCGGTGGACGAGGAGGCTAAAACGCTTAAAGTGTTGTTTGGCCACGTTAAGTAAGTAAGTATCTTCTAAATTACAATGTTTACAAAAAAGTATTAGGAGATATAAACGTTTAAAAAAAGATGTTTAATTCCAGTGGCGTTTTATATCTTATAAAACGTTACCCTAAAAAAAAGTTGATGATCAAGGGAGCGTTGAAACCTCCGAAAACCCATAAAAAATAAAAACAAATGAATTTTCATTGCAGACTCGAATCTTAAATAAATTTTCATAAATTAATATTAAACCATTTACGAGCTATGTTAAAAAAATAGATATTGATTTTTAAATTTATCACCCTGTAACTTTTTTTGTGTGCATTTTTGTATATAGGTAAGTAAGTTTTAATCGACCTATTTTTGCCCACAGAATATGTGATGTTATCTATGACCAATCATTTCGAGACACCTTGAATAATTACAGCAAATTATCAAAATTATGAGAGAATCTAGAAATTATGGGCAATTCAAAGTTTTTCGTCCCCGAAGACTATGTATTCGACACTAATATCAGCCGTTTTTAATAATTTTTATATTCCATCTCCTTTCCACCCCTTTCGTAGGGTTGTTTTTTTTGACTAAAACTATCCTTAGTATGTATAAAACAACTTCTAAAAATTTTATTCTAATCGGTCCAGCCGTTAGGGAGTTTTTGAAGGACATACATACATAAATAGTATAGCAAAATAAAATGTTAAGGAACAATGTGTTCAAATTACTTAAAAATAATTTCTTTTACAAAAAATTTACTTTGCTGGTAAATTTGAAATTTTTATAGTAGGTATTACTGCGTTTTTATATTGTTTTTTAGTTAAAATTATGTAATTGAATAAATCTGTAACGGTTTTTCGTATAAACGATGATAAATGTCCTAATATTGTTGGCCATTCTCCGTGATTATTCAAAAATCTCAAACATTGTATTTCTGTGCCATCAAATTTTATAATCTCGTTTATAATGACCTCTTTGTTTGCGTACCGTGTAATTTGTTGGATAGTTTCGAATGGAAAATACCTCCTTTGTAATGCAATACAGAATGTCCGCAAAAAAGGACTCTTTTTGTTGGTTTCTGTTTTTATAATAGACTAGGTTTTCTTACAATGATTGAACGTTA
The DNA here is from genome assembly GCA_950111635.1 of Agelastica alni. Classification (NCBI taxonomy): domain Eukaryota; kingdom Metazoa; phylum Arthropoda; class Insecta; order Coleoptera; family Chrysomelidae; genus Agelastica; species Agelastica alni. The sequence continues at coordinate 6,715,619 of OX467719.1, read as the reverse complement.
AAATGTGGAGAAAACTTTCTTTTACTAAAAATGTTTGTACATATTTCCAACATGAAAACCCCAGTTTTTTAAATTCCATCTTCTCTATGAAGGGTATCTATCATCGTGACTATTTTCGTGATATTTTCATGTAAACTGTGTATCAAAAAGTCTGCTTCTTCTTCTTGCAGTGCCTATATCCATTACTAGATGTTTGAGACCACATGTTCCATCTCTATTCAGTTCCTTGATAAGTGGATTAATTTTCCTACATTTCATATCCCGATCCATTACATTTTCTTTCTTCCCATTTCCTTTTTTGTCTTTAATTTTGCCTTCTCTTATTGGTTGTAGCAGTTGGTACTTTTGAGTGCACATCACATTCCCACAAGCGCTGATGAAAGTACAAAAAGAGAAAGACGTCTGTAAGAATAGTAGCAAGTGGAAAGAATTGGTCTCTGCCTACCTCTTCGGAAAAAAGCAGATCTTTAGTAACAATCATATACCTAAATATTTAATGTTAATGTTTAGTCCCACGATCTTACTTTGTTACCCTCCTTATTGTAGGTCTTTTAAGTTTTCCGCAATTAGTATTATATCGTCTGCACATCTATTGCAGCAAAAACGAAGCTGTGCCTAAGGCTTCTTCTTCTTCTTTTGGTGCCATATCAGGTCCTTATGATGTTGGCAATCACAATGGCGAGCTGTGCTCTGTCTTCGGCGATTCTAAAGAGTTGTTCTGCGCTTCGAATTCCGGTCCACTCTCTGAGATTCCTTAACCACGAGGCTTGTCTTTTACCGACTCCTCTACGGCCTTCTATATTGCCCTTCATTATAAGTTGAAGGATACGGTAACGATCACCCCTAAGTATGTGACCTAGATATGACAGCTTTCGACATTTAACTGTTATTAGTAGTTCAAGGACGGCGTTTGGTCTATTTAAAACCGCTTCATTTGTCTGCTTGGCTACTCATGGGATTCGGAGCATACGTCTATGTAGCCTAAGGGTTCAATAAGAGAATGATGAAGCAACCAAATCTTGCGCCTCCTACTTGGGCCTTAGAGCTGGACAGGATAAAGCTCAGGCCGTTAACAGGGCTCATTACGGAACACTGTTGTCTGTGTCTCTAGATGGCGCAGTCAGTATGGGGAAGATACGACTTAAACTAATGCGGCACGTGCTAAAAATATGATACGAGAATGTTTAAATTTAAGTAAAAAGCTTAACTTTGATTAGGATTAGCCAGAAGACTAGTTGCATAAGGGCCAACTAGGCTAAAAGGTGGTAGCAGCGGAACACAATAAGCTAAAAACTGCAGTGTGAGCTCCTCTAGGTTAGGTTAGGTTAGGTTTCATGTGAGTGGGGCGTGGTCGCCCCTCCACCGCGACCCTTAGTAGGCCTATTGTGGCTCAACCCTAGAGGCTACAGTTCACCGCACAATCCAGCCCTTCTTACGAAGTTCATGGTTGTATAGGGTGAGATTTTTTTAAAATCGGTAGGTTCTAGGTTAGTGTAACCAAATATGTTGAACCTTATTCTTCCCAGGCCGGGGCGTGAACATAGTATATGTTCAGCAGTTTCGTCTTCCACGCAGCAGAACCGAGAGTCCGTTTGTTGGTTCAGATCTATCTTTCTGAGGTGGTATCTCAGACGACAGTGTCCCGTAAGCAGTCCTGTTAGAATACGCAGGTCATTTCTGCTCCATTCTAGGATCTGCTTAGTTGTATTTCTCGAGGGTTGTAACGGTAAGAACGCCTTCGAGTGGGTTAGCCCTGGTATGTCGGACCAGTACGTGAGTATTTTCCTCTCCGCCCAGTTCGAAATAATTGTTTTGGCGTCACTTGTGGTGACTCCAAAAACCGGTTCTGGTCCAGTGAACGCAGATTCGGCCCCCTGTTTTGCAAGGGTGTCGGCTTTTTTGTTTCCTTCCACCCCCTGGTGCCCAGGTACCCACAGTAGGGTCACCCTGTTGTTCGCACCAAGGTACTCTAAGGATTCGATGCAATTCCATACAAGTTTAGAATGAGCTCCTCTAACCCGACCACTACTTACTTTACACCAAAAAAAAGAACAAACAGTTTAATTAAATAATAACGCGAAAAAAATGACGAGCTATTACATAACAAATTTTGTCCTTGGTTATTATTACTACGCTTTGCCAGTTGCGATAAGATGGGAAGTTTGAAATAAATTTAACACAATATTTAAAGAATTTAAGTATCCAAAATATTATCTAAAAATGGTTTTTCTGCTTCCACCAGTAAGTTTTGAGAGTTTTAGTTGAAAATTTATTTAAGTGAATTATTTTTTAAAGATAAATTACTTGTTAAATATCGCAATTGTTTTCGTTTACCTTTTTTTTGGTGAACCGTGTGCCAAAACATAACAAACTCCAGATATAATTCCAGCCAACACACTAACTCCTAATCCAGTTGACACCACAAATGACACCATATCTGTTGGCATTTTCCGAATTCTGTCACGCACTAAAAACACGTACCACAGCTAAACCCATTAAACCATCTTATGTTCGGTACAAAAACCACCTGGAACACGCAGCACTTACCCACCGAATTATAATTGTTTCTCACTGTTTTTAATTTACAGGCAAATAAAATGTGTGCTGTAACATATTTTTTTTAAATACCGAGATCGCTTGCGACGCGTCGACTAGATGCAGGTTCTTAAAATCTAACAGCATCTGTAGAAAGGAAACAGATAAGAAAGTTCCGAGCGCTAGGAGTCGATGTAAGTCACGAGATAAATATTGTCGGAATACACTTGACGTGTGTACGACCTTGCGAAGGTAAATACAAACACCGAATGATTGGCGGTTAAGAAAGTTATCTAAGAAATTGGTGTAGGGGGAGTGTAATTGTTTATATACATTTTTTAATGTTTTTATTGCTGGAATATCAACTCTCTTGTTCATTTTTTTTCAATTTAACTTTTTTCTTTATTTTACATCTGTGAGGCTACCTGCAACTAAAAGTGGAGATTTTTTCTTTCAAAACGTCCTAAAACCCGTTGAAAATCAAGTTTAAAAATTCAATGAAGTTTCAAAACGTCCCTTGTACATCTGACTGTAAAGGAAGATGGTGGACGTCATTTTGAATAATCAAAATTTCTCTTGTCCCTGCTCCACGAGCACAGCTGCTTAGTTTCTGATTTTTAAAACGTCTCAAATCCAAATGTAATTTTCCAAACCCAATTTTAGATAAAAAAATAATTTGGCACCTTTATAAGCATAACCTTTGTCATTACCTTAAAGTAGAATATACAATGTTGAAATGTTGGCAATCTTGAGTAATTTCTTCTTCTTCTTCTTCTTCTTCTTCCTTTTATAGACTACGACTTAGTCCTGTTGCCTGTTCTAATCTTCCATGGAGGACGATTTCCAACTTTCAAACCACCTTTTTGGTGGTCTCCCTCGTGGTCGCTTTCCGGCTGGTCTTTCATTCTTACATATTTTGGCTAGCCTATTCTCGTCCATTCGTTGAACATGGTCATGCCATCCTTTCTTTCTCTTCTTCATCCATTTTACTACGTCTTCGATCTTACATTTTTTTCTGATTTCTGCGTTTCTCTTTCTGTCTCGTAGTGTTACTCCTGCAATTGACCGCAATATTCTCATCTCTGTTACTCGCATTTTGTGTTTGGTGGCTTTGGTTTCAGTTTGCGTTTCATTTGCATAGGTTAATATCGGTCTTATCATTGCCTTATAAATTCTTGTTTTATTTTCGATGTTCATGAATCTGTTTCTCCAAACCATTGTTCTCAATGCTCCCGCCACCTGTACTGCTTTTGTGGTCTGTGTTTGTGTTTCCATTTTTAGATCCCGGTTACTAGATATGTTTACTCCTAGATAGTTGAAGCTCATTATTTGTTCAATGATCTTTCCTTCTATTTCCAGCTTGCATCTTGTTGGTTCCCTTGCTATTACCATGCTTTTCGTTTTATTGGTGGAGTAATTTAAGCGTCAATTATATTTTTACAAAGGTTTTTGTAACCAGCAAACCTGTTGTTTGCTTTATGATTGCTTAACGATTTTAGTGTTTATTTTCTCGTTCTCTTAAAAGGTTTTTGTTCACAAATTAGATCAATATTCAGTTTGTGTTGTGGACAAGGAAACAGACAATATTGTTCGTCCAAGTTTGCCCGGTAAGGGCAGAAAGAAAAGAGCTAACGTTTCTCAGTGGAAAAGAACCTTAAAAAAAGCAACGTTATTCTTCCAAAGCTCTTCCCAAGTTATAAACAATGTTGAACAATCGAACTTTACTTCCAAAACGTTTCTTGTCCAGCTTTGAGTTTCAAAACGTCTCTCGTCCAAATTGAAATACTTGCTAAAGACTAAAAATTATAATTATCTCCATAATTTTTGTTTGAATAACAATCTAGAGTCCAAATAGAATTATGTTGTAGCAAAAATAAAAAGATTGGTAGATTTTTTAAAGTACAACAACATTTTTGTGATTTTCCCAAAATTCTCCAAACTGGACAAGAGACGTTTTGAAATTTCACTCCTCATATATACGGTGTGCAAAAGGCCGGTCTGCACTAACAATTTCTAGTCGTAAAACGACTGAAAAACCGACATAAACAAAACAAAAAGGGGTGAATATGCACTTTTTTCCACAATGTGATACTACAACAATTTCCTCTCACTTAAAATAAAACAGGCTGAGATTTTTTTAGTTACCTCAACGCAATCAACAATTGAAAACTAAATGTTTAATTTTTGTTGCTCGGGGACCCCTAATAGACAGCAAATTTATTTGTTTTTTGTAGAATGTTACAGCCAGTTAAAAGATGCTTTGTATCGTTTTTTTTTTGTTGCTAATGTTTTGTACTAATAAATTTAAGGAAAAAACTAAAAATTTATATCTACAGAAACCAAAGACGTTTGCCAACCGAAAAACGGAACAATGGGGGGGGGGGTTAAATACAAAAATTACCTACCATTCAAAAAGCAAGAATGCATTTTTGAATAGTTCATTTTGACATACATTTTTAGTATTCATAGTTAAAAAATGTTAAATTCTTTTCAGGGAGTAGAAAAAAATTAAAAACTTTCTTTTTTGAAAATATCTCAAAAACGTAAAAAGATGCGATAAAAAATCTTTAACAAAAAATGTAGACTCTAAAATTGCGTATAAATTTTTTTTTTTTAACATATGAATGTTTTATAACTTTTATAAAACTAAAAAAAAAAATATTCCTTTTCAAAATTACTAATTACACTTTGTAGATGCGGCTGAGCTATAAACCAAAATGGATTATTACAAATATCTCGGTTTAATTGCAAATATGCCAAAAGTGATTGAAACCGATTTTATGGGAAATTTTAATGACTACATTTTTTGTTTATTATTTTTTTCCGTATCTCAGGTTGTGTTTGTTTCATTAAATGTAGTCAACAACATTGTTGTGATAATATTTTAACTGGCAGACCTCGCTTTAAAAATACAAGAAAAAATTAGCAATTATTCCAAACTCCATACACAAAAATGGTACGTTAGACCTTCAAGAAATGTTTAACTGAATAAATGCAAGGTTTTCACCAATTGTTTATAATTTAAAAATGTCCATTTTTTCTGGTGGGTATTTTGTCTTAAATTTAAATTACGTAAAATATATTTGTACAGGGTAAGCAAAACACAATGTCTCAGCTCTATTATAAGAAAAGGAAAAAGACGATGGAAAAAAACTAAATAGATGTTCTTAAACGGGATTGAGACAAGTCCATTTTTAGTCCAAATTGCATATTTCTTCATATTTGTAAACTGAAGTAATGACGTCATCAATTTTTTTTTCAGAATCATACCTATATTTTAAAAGAGCTGATTTTCTGAATAAATTTTGTAAAGAAAAAATTTACTATCTTTTTCCGTTATAAACATAAAAGCAAATTTGTAAAATAATATATCAAAAATTCGCGATTGTTAAGATTTAAACAAGTAGGATTTGAAACCAAATAGCAAAACCGCATCTGTCAAAAATTAAACATTATTAATTGGTATTGTTTAATAATTTAACAATACAAAACACATAATATTTTACTACTAATACCAGAGAAAGAAACAAAGTATGTTGAATCACTACAAAAAATTTGCAATTCAAGCACCTCCTACTTATCCAATTTCCGCTTTACTTCTCTCACTGAAGCCTTACGTAACATTTCTTTAGATAGTTCATCGCAAGCATTTCGAATTTTTTATTTTAAATGTTCCAAATTAACAGATGGTATTCTGTAAACTTTATTTTTCAAAGTTCCTTACAAGAAGAGGTCTATTGCGGTGATTTAGGCGCCCACTGTATAAGTCCATTTATACCTATCCAATTTTCTCCGCACGTTTCATTTAAATATTGTTGGATAATTCTTGCTTTATGCGGTTGATCTCCATCATGCTGAAAACAAGTGTAATGGCTCATTTTCGAGTAAAGGAAGTTTTTAATGAAGAAATTGCATATATCGCTCACTGAGTAAAATTTCTTCGTAAAAATATGGACCAATCAAATGCCCATTAATAATACCACACCAAACGGTAATTCCAAAGTGTACAGTTTTTTACACATCTTTTGCTTCCTCTACTATCATCAGTGCTCTCATACATGCTCGTCGGTTATTGGTACTCTTGACCTGGCCTTTTTTAAAACAATGTTTATCTGATCGAGATCGATGTTCGCCGAGGTCGACCTCTACCGACTTCCGTCCATTCACATTTTTTTTCAATCGGATTGAAAAAATATGGATTTTCAGTAGCCCAAAAATGTTTATTATTATTGGGATAACAAAACGGCTTTCGTCCATCTACAATCCTGAAAAACGATTGTCATTGATCTCCAAGTTTACCATCACTTGGGCAACATATTTAATTCTTATTAGGTATTGATGTTGCTTTGACAAGTGTTCTAAGTTGTGTTATTTTGACTTATAAAGGGTAGAAATAAAAATGCCACCAAAAGTGTATTGAATAAAGAAAACGCTACTGCAACAGAATACTGTTTTTAAAAAGAGCGCCTAAAGTTTTGAGAAAAAAAAAGATTTTTTATTTTCTTTTTACTTCTACATTCACTTGAGCAACTTTTTACTGCATAATTGTTTTATTTAAAAAGTATTGTGTATCTATTTCCCTTCGACATACTACACTTCACATCTACACATCTAAAACAGCTAAGTTCATATGTAACCTCACGTCTACTAGCGCCACCCCTAGATACTACATTTTGGGGGACACTTTTTTATTTAAAGTACCATATAAGATTGTTTTTCTTATCTTTACCCTTCATATTAAAATCATTGAATAATAAATAACCTAACAAAAGTGGAATGTCAGCCCGAGGCCACTTTTTAACAAACAGATAAAAGAAGAATAAGCTATGACGTCACCCATCTGTTGCTGTCATTGACGCGAAACCAAATGTTGCTCAACGCGCCTAAAGAAGTTTCCACTTTAAAAATATTACATTCATTAAATTTTTTACTTTTTTTGTATAAAAGTATCCAGTACTGCTATTATTTTTTTATTTTAAATTTATAATTTATTTTTTAGAAATTGATGAGTTGATACAAATTATGATATAAAATAAACATGTCGATATAAGAGATAAAATAGTCACATTGGTGGTCTTCATAAATATTTTTTTAAGCATCTACTTTCGCTTAATCCAATAAAATATGACCTAGATGACTATAGAATTTAATATCAAATTTTTTTATAGTATTGTTTATATATAAGACAGTTTGTTGTAAAGAAACTTTTTATCTGCGCCAATAGGAATTAAGAAGTCACTTTCCAAAATCTTGAACTTTTCAAAATAAATCTTAACAAAGTAATAAGTCACATCTAGATGGATATCCTTCGAGGGAAATGATAATTACCTCAAATAATTTTTTTTGCAATAAAATTCCTCATTTATAATTTTTTTTTATTGCATAATGTCTCATTCACTTCTTGTCTTTCTAGCACAAACTTTTAAATAATTGCACAGACGCCGTCTTCGTAATAAGACAAATAATGGAGAAATTGATTGAATACAACAAGCCTGCGTGGTATTCGCCAGGGAGACTTCCCGAGTCCTACCCTTTTCAATGTAATAATGGAAGAAATTATTCGAAGTGTTCGAGGACTAAAGGGATACAAAATGGGCGATGCAGAAATCAATTTTTTTTTTTTTGTGAAAAAAGGGTCGCAAAAAGGGTAGACCTATCGTCTGGGCCGCGGACGGCCCGCACTGCAACTATTAGAAGGGGAAGGGATTATAGAAAGGAAATGATTGTGGACACGCTTTTTAAAAAGTTGCAGGTCATAGTTCTCTGGAAAAACTGATTTTGGAAGCTTGTTCCATTCCGTAGCAGCCATGTAAAAGAAGGATTCTTAATGAAGATTGGTCCTTGTAGTGTCAATCTTGAGAGTAAATGGGTGAGACTGATCAGCGTGCCGAGTTCTTCGGCCGAATGTGGCCAATGGTGGTACAAGAGTTTTTATTTCTCTGGAGCATCTGCCATGGAAATATCTGTAGAGCAATGACTGGTCTGCAACTCTTCTTCTATGTTCTAGAGGGTGAAGGGTATCTGTGAGAGTTGAGCTGTTTATCAAGCGAATGGCTCTTTTCTGAATGGAATCTAGAAGACGAAGAGAACAGTTAATCAGGAGTAAAAAACTTTCTGGCTTTCCACAGAAAACCTAGCCTCTGGCTTGCCGACTTTGCGATGTTAGCAACATGGTCATGCCAAGACATATTATTGGACACCGTGACTCCCAAAATCGAGATGGAGGGACTTGGTTCAAAGGTATTTCCGGACATTGTGACGGGATGATTTGAGGAATAAAATAAATAAAATAGTGTTTTATGCTGACGATGCCGCTCTCATCGCAGAAAATGAAGATGACTTACACTTATTCAACCTAACAGCCAAGTCTCTAAACATGGAAATATCACCGACCAAAATAAAGTGCTTAAAAACATCAAAAATCTCTCTAAGATGCAAACTTGAGCTTGACGGTAAAGTAATCGAGCAGAAAATAAAATTTAACTACCTTGGAATAGAACTTTCCGGCTTTGGTGATATTGAAAAAGAGGTGAGAGATCAAACAAAAAAAGCAATTAGAATAGCTGGCTGCCCAAATACAATATGGTGCAATAAGATTATGAAAACGGACACTAAATCAAAAATCTAAAAAACCGTGGTGAGGCCGGTGATGACATATACCGCAGAAACCAGGCCAAAAACAGCGAAAACCAAAAGACTCCTAGAGACAGCTGAGATAAAAATACTCCATGGAATCACTGGAAAGACACTGCTTGATAGAGAGAGAAGCGAGAATATCGGAACAGTCTGTAAGGTCAAGAACATCAATGACTGGGTAGCAAACAGAAAGAAGGAATGGAACGAAAACATAGGTAGAAAGGGCAACCACAGACTTGTGAGAATTGCTCGCGACAAGTGCCCATTGGGACGAAGAGACATTGATTCGTCGTACTGCGGTACGTATTTATTCCAGAAATTAGTGTTCTCGCCTATTGTTACATTTATCTTCCAAAGATAAAATAAAAACTGTGTTCTACTTAAACATTGCTATAACTAATATTGATGATTTCGTGAGTAGACCACTTTTTGTATTAATACGAGTACTTTTCGAGAAAGGTGAAGGTACTCCTCAGGCTATGATTGGAGAAATTTGATAAATTGAAAAACAAATAGATGGTTATTACCACACGTTTACTTTGCAGCAGGTAAGAGTATATATTTTTTTAACAGGTCAATTGAAAATGAAAGTATGTTTTAAATATGTCTAAAAACATTTTTTATACAAAACATACTTAAATTTTGAATTTATTGCAACTATTAGTATGTTTAGTTGCATAAACATTTAACAGAGGTCAAAACTTGGTAAGTAATAGGATGCACAAAAAGTGTTGATTAAACAGTTTATTTTATAAATTATTACGTACACAGTTAAAAAATTTAAAAAATACTTACGTGAAAAATTTTTTCATTGGAAAATGATATTTATGGCAAGCAGTTTATAACTCCTGAAACAAATAATAACCAGTGCTTTAGAACTTACTTAATATGGAGTACGACATAATTTTACCGACCATGTGACTTAATAGTTATTACACTATAGATAAAGGAATGCTTAGATGGTTTGGACACGTAGAAAGGATGGATGAAGGAAGATTGACGAAACAAATTTATAAGCCGAGTGTGGATAGACAAGTCGGTAGAGGTCGACCTCGGAGAAAATATCTCGATCAGATCAACATTGTTTTGAAGAAAGGCCAGGTCAAGAGTACCAACAACCGACGAGCATGTATGAGAGCACTGATAAAAGTAGAGGAAGCAAAAGATGTGTGTAAGAACCGTAGCAAGTAAAAGGAAGTAGTCTCTGCCTACCCCTATGGAAAAAAGGCGTGACTTTATGTATGTACAGTGTCGGTTCCACCTATGTGTATACCTACCTATGAACGAGGAGGAATAATAAGAGTTTAGTGTTGTTTAAAACATGCTTTTAGTAAGATCACTTCTTTTTCTACAAATCCACGCAACGTTTCAGATACATGTAAAGTTAGTGACAGTGATGCAGTTTTTATTCTGTATTGCTACTTTCAAGGCATCGGGTCCTAATGTTCAAGAATTTATCATAAACGGCAACTGAATGCAACTGAAATTAAGAGGCACTTTAATTACAAGCTGCCGTCGAGTATTGGGATGGTAAATTACTTCCAGCATTAACAGGTACAGATCGTAAATAGACTTTCTGTGATTCTTTTAAATGGCGATCCTGAGCAATTTCTTCGAGTGTCTGAATTGCAATCTGGAAATGGAAAAGAGCAGGCATCTGCTATTTCTGAAACTCTCGCTGAATGGGGTCTCCAGAATTATGTTAAAGCATAAAGTTTTATAGGCACATGTCTTTTGATAGAAATTATTTTAAAAAAAGGCCCGGCATGAAGAAGTCAAAACTAATATATATATATATATATATATATATATATATATATATATATATATATATATATATATATATATATATATATATATTAATATATATTAATATATTAACGATGGAATTGAACAATTCGTTTTCACCGAAACTAGAGAATGTTTCAAAGGATTTGACCTGAATGATGAATTCCTTTTGACAGATCCGTTAAATTCCGTCAAAATTAAAGTTTTGTAAGGAGTCTTAAATTAGTTAAAAAATTGTAACTGATTCGAAGGGTGAAGGGTAAAAAGTTATAATAAATTATTCACAAAAAACGAATGACATACACAATGTTCTTCAGATTGTAAGTTTTCAGACTCTAAAAAAGCGACTTTATCTCTGTAGCAAAAAAAAAAGATATTTTCACATTTTTTTCGGAAGCCGTTAGTCGTACAAAAAAAACTAATGGCTAATATTATATGCACTTTTTATATTTCCACATTATTATCCACTTTTTTGCATATAATTAATATTTGGGGAAATAAATAAATAAAATATATTTTTTTTGTGAATTTATGATTTTTTAATTTCCAAGGCACTTGCGGCACCCTTTCCCTCTATCCGACTGATTTGAAATTTTATACAGATTTTTATTTTATGCGATGAAACTTAACTTGGGGGTAGCGCATCTAAAATTTCAAGTTTAAAAAATAAGGGCCACCTTAAAATGTATATGCTCTCAATAAAAAAAACCAAAACAAAATATTTTAAAACATGAAGACTTGCAAAAATGTTTCAATGCAATCATTTGATTTATTTATTTATTACAGCTGATTTACAGAATCATTTTAAATTTTAAAATGCTCATATCGGAAAACTTTACCTTTGGAATTATCATATTTTAACCAAATCCCACAGAAATAAACACAATTATGTTGCAATATACATATACATAAATTTATCGCGATACAACCGTCGAGTTTTCACCTGCAAAATCGTAACTAAAATACCCGTCATTCATAATAATAGGAAGTGCGAGTCCATATGGTGTTCCCATCGTGACGTCCGGTAAATTCATTAAGTTTATTGATCTTTGTGAACGGTTAATAAAATTTATTCGTGCTGTAAAGGGACAAAAATAAAATGTTCCTTTTTTAATTATTAGCCAAATTCGATGTGTCTTGAATTGCATATGTCGAATATACAGGGTTTTAGTAAATAAGTGCGACAAACTTCAGGGGGTGATTCTGCATGAAAAAAATAATGACAGTTTGCTATACAGTGTGGAACAGCCAAATGGAATAAATTCGATAACAAATAAATGAGAGCGTGTTGGGAAAAACGCTTGGACACCAGTCGATTTGTATTTTTAGATGCGCATTTTTTTCAAAAAAAAATAATTATTTAGGGTGTGTCATGTGACAGTGGCCGATACCAACTTTCTTATTTTAAATACAACCCCCTGTATATTATTTAGTTTTTGGATTCTTCAGAAAATTCTAGACATAATTCATGTACAATGTCCCATAACTATCTTCAGCTGTTTCGGAAATATTAAGTGTTTTCAGATGTATTACAAAAATTAACATTAAAAAAAGAAATTTATTTTATTTCAAAAATAATGTAAAAAAGCTTTATGTATTTTGGTCTCTAGGTATTATAGTTTTTATTTCTTTCTGTTTATTTATTGAAAAGTTATTATTTTGGAATAGTATATTACACACCTAGGGCAGTAAAGTAAGAAATGTCTCAGAGCACATGTGTTCTGAGACATTTCTTACTTTAAAGCCCGTGGGGTGTATACTATTTTTCTCCCTACTGTAGGCGGAAAGCGGTAACTTCGTTTTGCGTAGTGGGCCAAAAGTGACGCTTTTTGCGCAGTAGGGAGAAAACAAAATTATTTTGCGGAATTACGACCGATTGTAACTTCACCCGTGGCGTTTATTATTATCGAATAAAATTGTGTTTACAGTTATCTATACATCACGACTGGTATGTACTATATTTCACCAGTAGATGGCTGTGTGTAAATCAAATACAATAATTCTAAAAATAATGGTAATTATCTACAGAAAAAATTTCATTTATTTACTAGCTGATTCCTATAAATTTTTTATAGTACTTTTTAATTGATAAAATAAAAATATAATTTAGTTTACACCATTAAAAAAAATCATTTAAATAAATTAAAATTAAAAAAGTGAAGCTTCTTTTATTTATCCATTAATTTTTGGTATAACTCTAGTAAATTTTGACAAATTTTGACAAACCACCAAACTCGGGACAACAGTTTTACTTTGTGAAAGAATTCAATACAATGCTAATGAGCAAAATAAATAAATAAATAAATGGGACAGAGACACCGTTCCAAGCCTCAAGAGAATTGCCCATTAAATGGTTCAAAAATGAATAAAATACAACAAAATAAAATGATGTATTTGTTTGTGGGCCCAAAACCGAATAATTTGAAAGCATATAAATAAATCCCCGATCATTTTCCAAGCGAAAGTTTACGAAAAATGCGTTTAGATAAGAGATTATTATTATATCAGACAGCCTAGCAGCCATTAATGCTCTGAACTTCCAAGATAATCTAGGAGTACAAAATAAAATTATTAAATAATATTGTTAAAAGTTAAGTTTAAAATCGGGCTTTTAAAATATTCACTACTTGAAAGGGTTGGCCTGCCAATAGTATTTAAATACATTTTTTGATAGTATCATAAAATTATAATAAAAACAATAAATAAATAAACATATTTACCTTTTTTTTTAAATTTTTTATTTGGTGTACGAAATTTGCAAATATTTTAATGAAAAATTATATGTAATTTTTTGCTAAATATAAAAATATAATAGATTGGTTTTTTTTTATTTTCTATTTTAGATAAATTTTAATACCCTGTAGAAATATTGCAGTAACTTTTTTTATTAACTTCCCAGTAAAAGTTATATTAATGAGTCCGATTTTGCGAATCCCGAATTTTAACATATCTCCACATTTCAAGTTCCCCAGAGTCGAATACTATAGTTTTTAAGTGGACGTCTGTGTGTGTGTTTGTGTGTGTGTGTGTGTGTATGTACGTATGTTCTTATGTGCGTTCGGAATTATTTTTCATCTCTATTATCTAGGGAACAAAAAATGATATCGACGTGGGACCAATTGCACTCGATGAAAAATTACGCAACTTAGAACTGATTAGATTTTCAGCAAAATCAGTCAAGCTGTTTTTTATGGAGAATAAAAAAACTGAAAAAATGGTAAAGTTTTGGATTTATTTTTCGTCTCGATTATCTCGAGAACAAAAAATGATATCGACGTGGAAACAATTGCATTCAATGCTTTATTACTTAACTTAGAACTGATTAGATTTTCATTAAATCGGTCAAGTTTTTCTTTATGGGGAATCAAAAAACTGAAAAAAATGGTAAACTTTTGGAATTATTTTTCGTCTCGATTATCTCGAGAACAAAAGATGATATGGACGTGGGGCCAATTGCATTCGACGCATAACTACGCAACTTAGAACTGATTAGATTTTCAGCAAAATCGGTCAAGCTGTTTTTTATGGAGAATCAAAAAACTGAAAAAATGGTAAACTAACTGAATTTTGCAATTCATAAATTATACTATTTTTAATACAGAATTTTAAGATCTTATGAATAATATAATTATTGCATGTTAGAAATATTTGTATGGACAATATTTCATAAAATGAGATAGTTTTAGAAAACAAAAATAGGAATTGGAGAATTTTAAAATCGTGTCAGTATTTAAAGAATAGCATTAAAGACGCTATATTAGTGAAAAATTATTGTTAGTAATAATCAAGCATTGTTTATAACAATGGAATATTGTTACTAACATATGGTTATTGATCAAAATAATTTAAAAAAAAATTCAATTGTTATAAACAATTAAAAATAGCTCCCCCATTTATGAAATGATACGAAAAAGTTTGACATAATACGGTTGACATAAACAGAATGTTGTTAATGACAATTATAATTTGTTCTAAACAATTAAAAATCGTTTTTTATAATAATAATAATTATAACAACAAAGCATATGGTATTTTTTTATTCTTTCCACTGGGAAGTTAGTCGTGTGGACCTCTCGGGTCGTATCCAGACCACTGATATTTTGTATATTAAAATTATTGAATATTAAATGACCTAATAAACGAAAGCTGTTGATAGCTGCTGTCATCTTATGTATCGAAAACACTCATCTGTCGGTGACGTCACGTCAGCCTCAACGCGGTGAAGCGAAACCACAGATTTTAATCGGTGGCGAAATCATAAGTTTTCCCTCTACCGAAAATTACTCAACGCGCCTAAAGAAGTTTTCACTTCAAAAAAATTCAACGAAGCCTTTTGTAAAAATACAATTATTGATTGTTTGAAAATCAAGTTAATAATAATTGTACTTAGATATATCGCTTTGTAATTATAAAAATGTCGTGACATGATTCCCAAAAGACAGCGAATTTTCTAAATTGACAGTGAAATAGCAATTTAATATAAAATTACTATCGTTAGGTATTTCAGATTGATATTGCATGATAGAAATTCTGTTTTAATTTGATAGCATGAAAAAAAAATGTTGTGTACAAACTTAAAAATATTCATTACGAATTTTTTACTTTAAAATCATGTAATTGTACCATAATAGAAATTTATGATGTAAGGATCATAATGAATGTTTATGCCCCGGGCGGCAAGTTTAGGGGGCGCCAAAATTATAATATAACGTTGAAAAAAAAGCTTATTCAAAAATGTATCACAAGTTAGTTCAATTTGGTACAGGGTGGACAAAACTCATAAGTTTTTGTTAACCTTAACATTGTGTCTATTCAGTTTCGTATTGTTAATATAATTTATGAAATCGTATCTTACTAACTGCTTTGTTAAAATGCCTTTAACTAAAAGTGAGAGAATTTAAATTTTAATAATGATTGGTGTTGGCGCTAGCATGCGGACTTACCACGGGGTATGCACATTGTTTCATGAAATGCACCCAGATCGTGAACGTACTCTACGGTTAGCAGAATATAAAAAATACAGAGATGTACCAAAGCAAGGTAGGCCTACACTTAATGCAAATATTTAACAGTGGACGATCCAAACTTATGGATTTGGATGTAAAAAAATCTTCAATATCAAATATTTTTAAAAAGGCAAAATATCATTCATGTCTTATCCATGACTTGGCCGAAGATGACTATGATCGCAGAACTGAATTCTGCGAATACATGATAATTCAAAATGATAATAAATTAAATAACAATTTCATGAATAACGTTTTATTTCCGGATAAGGCAACGTTTTATTTAAATAGGCAAGTTAAGAGGCAAAACAACCGATATTGGTCTGATAAAAATATACAAATTGGATGCAAGAATGCCATACGCAAAGACCATAAAAAAATCAACGCATGGGTGCTTCGTATATTTCTTGTTTCTAAAAAACAAAAAAAAACGGGAAGTTTCGGCATCGCCGGGTCTTATTGATGCAAAGGTTCGCACCAATTGTAACATATTTATCTACTCCTTCCACATCAAAATTTTACAGGATAATTCTATCTGAATTTTCTGAATAACATCGTGAGAAGGTGAAAAGTGAAATGGCCCGCTAGATCACCCGATCTTACCCAATTGGTTTTATTTAAATGGAGGTACTTAAAATCTAAAGTCTACACTAGCATACCTGACAATAACATACATTTAGTCACGCCTTTTTCCCGTAGGGGTAGGCAGATACCACTTTCTTTCACTTCCGCTAAGGTTCTTACACACATCTTTTGTATCCTCTACTTTCATTAGTGCTCTCATACATGCTCGTCGGTTGTTGGTGCTCTTAACCTGGCCTTTTTTTAAAACGATGTTGATCTGATCGAGATATGTTCGCCGAGGTCAACCTCTACCGATTTCCGTCCAATCACAATCGCCTTATAAATTTGTTTTGTTAATCTTCCTTCACATCCATCCTTTCTGCGTGACCAAACCATCTAAGCATTCCTTTATCTATCTTTGTAACCTTATCTACTTTTACACCACAGCATTCTCTTATCTCACTATTCTTTACTTTATCCAACCGAGTCACTAAGGCTATACTTCTCAGACTACTCATCTCCGCAGTAGTAATCCTATTTTTATGCTTCTTCTACTATGGGCATATAAACAGAAGACAAGGCGACAACATGGAAAAATTGATAATACAAGAAAAAATAGAAGGCCAAAGGACAAGGGGTCGCTCTCCTACCAGATGGGTAGACCAGGTAAAAAAAATTACGGGAAGACCCTTACAAACAACCATTAGCGACACAGAAGATAGATCACTTTGGAAGCAGATCATCAACAACACAAAATCATGAAAATCATGGAATCACGACATCTCAGCTTTGAGAGTACGACTGACAGAGAGAGAGAGAGCCAAACCCAACATTCACTACCATACATAAGTGTAGGAACCAACACATTTAAATTAAAAGTTGTGAAACCGTTAAATTAAATAAGTTTATTTATGCAGCAAGAAAGTATTTATAAATAAAAACAAATAAAAATTAAAAAACTTTACACAGAATGTTTTTTTTTTAATTTTTTCTTTAAACTATATAGATACAAGTTTAAAAATTAATTATACTATCAACCTATCAACCTCTGGACTATTGTAAACGCCTTGATTAATTTGATTATTTAGTGACCTCTATTATTTAAACACCAACTTAATTATGTTTTTCTTAAAAATCACAAATCAGTTTATTACTTTTCATTTGGTCTTGTCTGAAAGATGATTGCATTCGCTTTAGTTGTTGTACTTTTAATAGTGTTTCTTTTTGTGATTGTAACTAAAAATACGAAAAATTTGAAAAATATTCCAGGCCCTAAACATAATATTCTTCTGGGAAACACCACTGATTTTTTATTTAAACCTACTCATGGTAAGTTCCTCATAAATTGTATCAGATTTGTGGCGTGTTAATTTTTGTCAAATTAAATGGTTACTTGAAATTTAGGGAGTTTGAGGCAGGAAATGTAGAAAGAAATACAGGGTGGCCAACCGAAAACGAAACAGAGCCATTTGCAGGAACCTTGACAACATTTTAAATAAACGCTCAGATCCGTCGATTTTTGATTGAAGGGGGGCACTCTTTTCCGGTATTTTTGAGTCCACTGCTTTCAACCGCAAGTGAGGGTAAGAATTACCCCAAATTTTTTAAATAGCATTTTGGGGTTGAATAAGATATTTTTTTAAAGCTCTTACAATTCTCTTTACAATAGTCTTTAAATTTTAAAACTCTGCCCATTACTTATTGAAAAATTAGATTTTAAATGTGAAACTTATTTGCTCAGCTATTTAATGTACAACGTTAAGATCGACATATCAGTAGAAAGTATGTACTAGAGTCTGAACCATCTAAGCATTCCTCTATCTATCTTTGTTGCTACATGCTCTTTTACACCACAGCGTTTCCTTATCATACTATTTCTCACCTTGTCCATCAGAGTCACACTGGCTTTACTTCTCAGACTACTTATCTCCGTAGCATTGATCTTAATTTCATGCTTTTTCTGCCAAATCCAACATTTACTACCATACATAAGTGTAGGGACCAGCACTACTCTATGCAGAGCCAATCGTGCCTTTTTTGACACGTTCTGGCTGCTGATAAAGCCAAACAGGGCCCCATTCATTTGTTTGTCCGCAATACCCTTCACTAAATATCACAGTCGTACAAAACAAATTATTAAGGTTTTATCAAACGATGCAAAGCAATATTATTAATAAACATCTTTTCTCAATCAACAAACAAGTCTTAATCTTTATTGGATTTTATTTTTCTATGAACTTGCCAACATGTTTATTTCTAGCACAATGATAAACTAAAATAAATTTAGGTTAAGATGTTGAGGTGAAATCTCGTATTAAAAATTTAACAAATAATAAAACAATATTAAAAGGGTATAAAGTGAAATAACAAAAAAAAAATGGTTGACAAGAAATATTGTCTTTTATGAATACAGGTTTCGAAGACCCACCAACATTTCGCTGAAAAGTTGACATTCTAGACTTCTGTTTTCAGGACACTCAATGAAAATTTAAAATCATGTAATGTTTTTAAAAGTAAGTATTTAATCAGACGGTCTAAGGCGCTTTTATAGACTCGGAAAAGGCCTATGACAGAGTTTTAGGAAGTGAATTGTGGTCGATATTGTCTATGTATAGGGTGAACGGTAGTTTAATACGAGCACTGATATTACTTTACGAGGATTCCACTGCTTGTGTCAGGATAAACGAAGCTTGCGCGGACTGGTTTAACATCGAAAAGGGTGTGAGACAGTGATTTGTGGCTTCGCCATGGCTGTTTAACTTATACATAGACGATTGTTTAGAATATTTGAGAAAGAGTGCGTACAATTATGTATGGAAGTGAATGTTGGGTTTGGCAGAAGAAGCTTGAAAATAGGACTGATGCTGTGAAGATAAGTAGTATATCCGGAGTGACTCGTTTGGATAAAGTAAAGAATAGTGAGATAAGAAAACGCTGTGGTGTAAAAGAAGATGTGGTTACAAAGATAATTAAAGGAATGCTTAGATGGTTTGGACACGTAGAAAGGAAGATTGACAAAACACATTTATGAGACGAGTGTGAATGGACAAGTCGGTAGAGGTCGACATTGGCGAACATATCTCGATCACATCAACATTGTTTTGAAGAAAGGCCAGGTCAAGAGTACCAACAACCGACGAGCATGTATGAGAGCAAAAGATGTGTGTAAGAACCTTAGCAAGTGAAAGGAAGTAGTCTCTGCCTATCCTCACGGGAAAAAGTCGTGACTATATGCATGTATGTATTTAAAATATCCTTTCAGAGTACTTGGGGATCCTGTCAAAATATTTAGACAAATACGGACCAACAATAAAAGTTCACGATGGACCCCTAAGTGTTGCTGTCATTACAAGCGATGTCAAATTTGTTGAATATATATTAAGCTCGACGAAATTACTTGACAAGGGATCACCATACCAGTATCTGCATGCTTGGCTAGGAACAGGTTTATTAACAAGCACAGGTGAGTATCTTTGTTGGATTAATAGACTAGATAAGAAATTGTGGGCTCTATTTTATACAAATCCCTGAGTCAAATTATAGTACTTTTCGAGAAGCTGTCTTTTGTAGTCTTATTTAACGTGTGGAACGTTTGGAACATTTGAATATTTACCTCGTAAGGCATTAGACGGTCAAAGTCATAGTCATTTGTGAGTATGGGTCCCGTAGATCTCTTTTTGTGAGGTGACACCTCAGTTTCACTGCTCTTGGGCTAAAGAATTATAAAGAAAAAATGTTTACCAAAATAAAACAATATTTTAGCAATCAACTCTAAGCTACTACACAAATAGAAATTTGGGAGATTTTTTTTGCTATGGTGAGAGTAACAAAGCATAAGAACCGCTCTACGTGTTTCTTTCTTTATTTTATAAGTAAGTTGTTACATATTTCCATTTTGGTATACCTGTTTTCCTCGAGATATGCCAAAAAAAGAGACAAGTAAAGGTGGCTATTCAGAGCACACTAAATGGTTAGTAATGTAATGTTAAATGTTAGTTAAAGGCAACGAGGAAGCAGACTGCCTTGCCAAGGAAGGGGCAAATACACAATGTTCCGGCCCAGAACCCTCTGCGGACACTCAAAAGCCCACTTGAAAGAAGAGGTTCAACGCTGGGAAACACTGGCATAAAGTGCCAGGACAAATACAAGCGAAAAGGCTAATAATCCTTTCGCCAAGGAAAGCTAAACAGCTTCTCGAATTGGACAAGAAAGACTTGTAGCTGGTGATGGGACTCTTCACTGGAGCCCACTGAAGTATCACCTGAAAAAGATAGGCAATACAGAGAGTGATAGTTGACGCTACTGCGAGATCTTCGCTGAAATTGCAGAACATTTTCTTTGCGAATGCCTAGCACTTTTCTGCAAGAGGCTCAAGTTTCTGAAAGGGGCCTTCCTAAGGCCCTTTGATGTCAGAAACTTAGCTCCCAGGAAACTGATAAACTTTGTACGAAGTCTTGGAATCCCGGGCCTTAAATAGATTAAGGGTTATGCACAAAAGATCTGATAGGTCAAAGTGCTTGAGAGGCAGCATAGCCTTCACGACCCCCTCTACAATTTACCATGCCAGCACGTCTTTTGTTAATAATCTCACTCGTTTAATTTCACTATAAATAAGGACAAGAATAACAATGGACTGAATATCTAAGTGTAAAAAGTAGTTAAATTTTTGATAAACCAAATAACTTCATACTTTACTTGTACATCACCATTTAAATTGATCAAAAAGTTTTTACTGAACTGCTGTCCCTTTAATTTTCTTGGTGCAATCACACTTCTAATATTTTTCTAACAAAAAGATAATAGAGAATTTGGTACAATTTCACTAAATATCGGTGGTATCCGATGGGAATTTTTTGGTTGGCACTGCAAAACTATTTATAATATTAACTGTAAGGATAAGGAAGTCGTTACTAACATAAAAAAGTTATTGTGACTGATAATTTACCAACAAAAGATGCGAAATTTTAATGTTTTAGGTATTAAATGGAAGAAACGTAGGCGTATGCTGACGCCAGCTTTTCATTTTTCTATCTTGGAAAATTTCGTGCAAGTTTTTGAAACGGTGGGTGATGTATTTATTAAAATATTGGAAAATGAAGTAAATAAAAGTAGCATTGACGTTGGTACAATTGTATCTTTGTATACATTGGATGTAATTTGTGGTGAGTATTGTTTTGTTATTGAACTTTTTATAGTATTAAATATCACTTTTAAGGACTAATTAATTAAAAATATTCTTTATGTTTTGTCTTAATACGTTTCATGGCCCATTACTTAACGAATTTTCAGAGGCTGCTATGGGAATAAAATTAAATGCTCAGGACAATAAAACATCGGAATATGTTAGGAGTGTTAAAACTGTATGTGCCATCGTTACGGACCGAATGTTTTCCGCACTGCATCCCGTCTTATATCCATTGACTCTTAACTATTTTAAAGAAAAAAAGGCATTAAAAATACTACACAGTCACACTGACGGTGTCATCAACAAAAGGATCCAGGAAAAAAAGACTACAACTTATAATGAAATAGAAGATGATGTTGGAATGCCAAAAAAATTGACGTTTTTGGATATTTTATTAAATAGTACCATTGATGGTCAATCACTTTCCAAGTTGGACATTAGAGAGGAAGTGGATACGTTTATGTTTGAGGTTCGTTATTTTAAACTCATTTAAAAGCATCTAGTTTATTAGCACCAGTTATTAATTAACAAATATTTTTGATACCATTCTACATTCCCCTTTTTCCTGGATCTAGTCCTCGATAAAGGGAAGCCAAAAGATGTTTCTTCTTCTGGGCTGATAATAATTCGATTAGTATCATTATTACAGTAGATGACTGGGCAGAAGGAAATGTTCATGGCTAAGGAATGTGAAATACTGGAAGAAGAACAACAGTAGGTAGACTTGAATTAATATTGTTAGGGACCACTTCCGGTTAAATCAGTCGAAGCAGGATGAAAACGGGAATACGTAATCGCGTATAATGAGGTTTTAATAGTTGTATAAGTACGAGTGTGTACGGGTGGTTTTCGTTGTTGTTATATTTTTCTGTTTAAAATACAAAGAGTAAAGACAGATCAACAACCTTGAGTTTCATCTCCGAATTTTTAGAAGGATAGGGACAAACAATTAACATATAATACAGATCGATCGAGTTTGGCACCAGGGACTCCTCGCCAAGCTTCCATCTTATGGCTTGCCCCCTCAGCTGTGTTCTCTGCTTGCTAGTTTTCTCTCAAACAGGTCTCTCCATGTAGTGGTCGATGGAGTTTCATCTGACACTCTACTCATAAATGCTGGTGTTCCGCAAGGATCCATTCTAGCACCAACACTATTTTTACTTCACATCAACGACCTATTGAAAGCAACTTCATGTCCCGTACACAGCTTTGCCGATGATAGTACCCTCCATACCGCTTTCTCTTCCAGGGCCCCTATATCAGCCCGTGAAACCAGAAATGAACGAGGAAGAAATGTTAACAATATAAATATGGACTTGGCAACAATTTTCGAATGGGGATCCAATAACTTGGTAGAATTCAATGCAAACAAAACACAAGCATGTCTTTTCTATAGAAAAGCCGATCTCACTGTGCCTAACATAACTTTGTCAGGAGTAACCATACCACTGAAGTCATCCATATCGATGCTTGTTATTACTATCAGCAATAACCTTTCCTGAGAAAATCACGTGAGGTCCATTGCCAAAAGTGCATCCCAAAAACTTGGTTTTTTGTTTCGTGCCAAGAGCTATTTCACCTCCTGTCAGCTGCTTATGATCTATAAGGCACAGATCCGACCTGTACTGGAGTACTGTTCCCATATTTGGAGTGCAGCACCTAAACATATCCTGAAGCTACTGGATTCTGTCCAAAAAGGGCAATTCGTCTCGTCGGTGATGCCTCGCTTACAAACTCGCTCACTTGTCTGGAACACCGTAGAAAAGTTGGCGATTTGTCTCTATTTTATAGATATTTTCATGGGCGATGCTCTTCTGAAATATCAACAATCGTTCCTCCTTTGGCAGTCTCTTCGAGATTAACCCGTCAAGTTCAGTCTTCACACCCCTTCGTGGTCACTTTGGAGACCTGCAGAACATCACTTTCCAAAGACTCATTCATCCAACGAATTGCGAGGCTTTGGAACTCATTGCCTAGGGAGGTGTTCCCCGAGGCATACAACCTCCAGAAATTTAAGAAGAACACCAACTCCTACCTTCTTTACCTTGGTTCCCACGATGTTCTCTGAACATTACAGGATATTCTTTTCGTGGGAACCAGAACATAAAAAAAAAAAAAAGAAGCAAAGGCCGACGTGAAAAGCAGTTTTACAAGAAGTACGCGATGCATAAATAGGTTTTGAAGGTGGGCAGTCAACTATAAGTACTTTTTAAATTGGATATTCGGTGGTGTAAAACACACGATAATAGAGATGTATTAATGGAAAGTAATGACTAAAGCATATTGAATTTAAAAAAAAAAAAAAATAGTATCGGGAGAATGGAAGAGACATTATTTATACCAACGAAACTTATCTGCATAGTTCTCATTTCTGGAGGTTGTATGCCTCGGGGAACACCTCATTAGGCAATGTGTTCCAAAGCCTCGCTGTTCGTTGGAAAGAGATGTTCTACAGGTCTCCAAAGTGACCACGAAGTGGTGTGAAGTCTGAACTTGACGGGTTAATCTCGAATGAGAGTAATTCTTTATTCTGTCACTGGCAAAAAAACAACCCATAATGATTTCGAAACTATCAATTTATATATTTTTTGTGTACTCTTTTGTGTACTCTGCCTCATAAATATTTTGTAACCATTACAAAATATCTGATTCGGTTTAAATTGGCATTGCAAATCTGCTGACTTAGAGAACATGGTGGGGAGCATGGACATGTTTCTTTTTCTAACAATTCAAGTCTACCTAGGTATTAAAAAAAAAATGGTTTTTGTTTTAGGGACACGATACTACATCTTCAGCTATTAGTTTCGCATTATATTCATTGGCCACAAATCCAAACATTCAAGTAAGTAACTTATTAATGATAATATTTTCAATATAAAATTGTCATTAATAAGAATTTTGTTGTCATTGTTTTAGGAAAAAGTATACCTCGAGCAAAAAAATATATTTGGAGATCAAAATAATGTTAAATTAAATATTGCTGTGCTCCAAGAAATGAAATATCTGGAACTGGTAATTAAAGAGACATTAAGGTTGTATCCTTCGGTGCCGTATATAGGACGGACATTAACAGAAGATATCGAATGGGGTAGGGTAAAAATAAAAAACAAATTTTATCAAGGATCCCGCACACATCTTATGAATTTTTGATATGTTGTAGCTGTAGTCACCCTGAGTGAAAGTCTCCATTCACTCAATTCAGCGCTAAAAGGCGCCAAATCATGAATTTTACAATTTTTAGAGCAACTTGGCTAAATAAAAAAATATTAATTACTTATTCGTATTTATATCGATTTGGTGTATGACAAGCCAATTCATGATTAATATGTTTTTATAATACAGAAAAAAAATCGATTGTTTTTCTCATCATCATCATCTCTTATATGGAGAGATAAAAAATTATGATTTTTTTATAGACAGTAAAATCTACCCGAAAGGAATAAACGTGATGCTGTTTACTTTTGCCATGCATAGGGACCCAAAATATTATTCAGATCCACTAAAATTCATTCCAGAGAGATTCATCGACCCAAAGCATATCAGCCCGTTTACAAATATTCCCTTTAGTGCAGGACCTAGGAATTGTATAGGTAATTATTAACGCTTTTAATAATTTAAATAAAAAAATTAAGTGTAGAAAAATTGCTAGTTAGTATTGTTTGATGATAAGTCAATATTTTTAATTTTAGATAAAATATTTGAAAAAAGAATCGCGGAACATAAAAATTTCAATGCAAAACGATTTCGTGTATGGAAAACAGTCGACCAGCACAAAATATTCAATTTAAACAATCAAGTAATTAATTTTATGACTCTAATTTGAATTGTCCGCACTTTATCGACATGTGTTTGCGACGTTAGCAATCACCATAAAACTGTTAGCGACGGTGCGTACGTCTGACCTATCGGAAAGAGACTACGACGCATGCAAGAGATCCAACAATCCCCAAATTTTTACGACATGATTTTTATCACTAGTATGTAGTATTCCAAGTAATATTAAGAAGGCGCATGGCTTTGGACCCCTAAAAAAAATTAGGTTCGTTCTATTTAAAGCATTTTGAGGTGGAGCCGTGATTCGACAAATTTAACTGGTTTATTGCAAATATCTCGGTTTCTATTGCAAATATGTGTTAAGTGATTAAGACCAATTTTATAGATATTTTTAATATCTATATTTTTTTCGTATGTTTTTAAGATATTTTCAAAAAAGTTACTTTAGAGGTTGTTTTTAATTTTTTTTAGGGGTCTTAAGACTTCCCCCTCCTTAATATTTCATAAAATATCATTCCTTATTGATAAAAAACATGCAATAAAAATTTAAAGCCATTTTTTGAAAATGCCGCGATTGTAAATATTTACCAAATAGCCAAATCTGTAATCTGTGGAATTTTGTGAAACCATGATAAAAAAGCTAAATAAAAATGATGTTTTTTTACAAAACATATTATTTACAGAAGAGTCATCGTTTTGTATGAATAAAGGTTCAACGTATTGTAATTTTTTTTTTTTTTAATATTAAAAATACTTTTTTTGTAGGTCAAAAATTTGCTATGCTAGAAATGAAGAGTACGATTTCGAAAGTGGTAAGACATTTCGAGCTACTGCCATCATCGCCACATAACGAACCTCTGTTATCTCCAGAATCAATTTTGGTATCAAAGAATGGTGTGTGCATCTCTCTTAGAAAAAGATTGTAATTAATAGCTTTGTTAATGGTGTTGACTATTAAAGATGAGAAAACGTTTTATAAAGAAAACTTTATTACAATAAAATTAATTAAGCTACTAGGTACATTTACTGTTCTTATAAAGAAAGAAGTCTATGCAACAAATTTCGGCACAAGTCAAGCTGCAGAAAGTGCAGCGGCTAGCTTGTCTGGGAATCACAGTGGCAACATTCACGTGCCCTACTGCAGCCAAGAGGTAATGCTGAACCTGCCACCATTGCACTTATATGTGCCAATTTATTGGCTGCCTTAAACCAATAAGCGCGCACCTATGACTGATCACAGCCAATAGCATACGCGTCTACACTACTTGTACTTGTGTACTTATACAGTGCAACAGAAGTAGCTTGGCGGGCGAAAGATCACAAAATCTGCGCATAAAGAAAACAGTCGAATAACGATCCGATCGGCGACGCCGAAATTTTCAGTAGTCGTGAGTCTCAAGTACAATCGGAGGAAGAAGTTTACGAATGTGAAGTATATTCAGCCGAATATTTGTTATTTTAGAGGCTAGTCGCCCGCCAAGCTACTTCTGTTGCACTGTACTTATGTTTATTTTTAACAAAACACGTGCTGCGTAACCTCTGCGAATTGTTTGTAAACACTTTTGTTGGTTGATAATAACTCTTGTTATTGGTTAATATACATCAATATTGCATCGTGATGTGGCTTAGAAGATGATAACAATGACGCTAGGTAAGTGTCAGAGTTAAAGTGCAACAATATAATTTATTTTTAACTTAAGATTTTTATATTAGGTCTTTTTTAAGTCTTTATAGCCAATTAGTTGATAAATTGACTAAAAAAAACATCAAAAAAAGCAACAATGCCGAAAAATGCAAAAACAAGCGTGATACTACGAACGGAAATTCGTTCCAACCGAGTGTTCCTCGATACTCACGCATTATTTCATTTTAATTTTTTATTTATACACTTATATGTTACTTTTTAATATATGCAATTTATGTAAAACTTACCTTTTCTTTATTATGTAAACTTGATTAAAAGAAATAAAAGATTATTATTATTATACTTTGTCTCTTTCCCAATAAGTCAGATGTACACTTTGCGCCCAACATTTTTATACAAAATGGTAATGGCGCAAACACATGTCGACAAAGTAGGCACAATTTAAATTGGAGTCTTACAGTTAATTACTTGAATATTTATTATATTTTGTGCTGGTAAACTGGTTCAGATGGTCCAAATCGCTCAGTTGCATTTAAATGCCTAGGTTCCGCAATTATTTTTCCATATCCTAAATCTAGGTTTTTTTTTTATGAAAATAGTCGCAAAAAGGGTAGAACTGTCGTGTGGGCCGCGGACGGCCCGCACTGCGACTATTAGAAGGGGAAGGGATTCTAGAAAGGAGATTATTGTGAACCCGCTTTTTAAAAAGTTGCAGGTCATTGTACTCTGGAAAAACTGAGTTTGGAAGCTTGTTGCATTCCGTAGCAGCCCTGTAAAAGAAGGATTCTTGATAAAGATTGATCCTTGTAGTGTCGATCTTGAGAGTAAATGGGTGAGACTGATCAGCGTGCCGAGTTCTTCGGCCGAATGTGGCCAATGGTGGTACAAGAGTTTTTATTTCTCTGGAGCATCTGCCATGGAAATATCTGTAGAGCAATGACTGGTCTGCAACTCTTCTTCTATGTTCTAGAGGGTGAAGGGTATCTGTGAGAGTTGAGCTGTTTATCAAGCGAATGGCTCTTTTCTGAATGAAATCTAGAAGATGAAGAGAATGTCTTGGTGCTGAACCCCAAATGTGCGAGCAATACTCCAGTAGAGGTCGGATTTGAGCCTTGTACGTCGTCAACAGTTGATCAGGAGTAAAAAACTTTCTGGCTTTCCACAGAAAACCTAGTAGCAACATGGTCATGCCAAGACATGTTATTGGACACCGTGACTCCAAAATCGAGATGGAGGGACTTGGTTCAAGGGTATTTCCGGACATTGTGATGGGATGATTTGAGGAATTCACTTTCTTGGAAAACGTGGCACTTTGTGTTTTTTGGGCGTTGAACTGAACAAGATTGTTGGTTCCCCATTCGACGATTACTTTAAGATCTCTATTGAAGGAATCAACCTGTTCCTGCCTGAGTCTATTTGTATCATTCACCGAAAGTGATCGATAGGATGTGAAAGTTGAGACAAGTGTGCTATCGTCTGCGAAACTGTAAATGGGGTTCGTAGTGGTTTTCAAGAGGTCGTTGATGTGTAAAAGAAATAAGGTGGGGGACAGGATGGAACCCTGGGGGACCCCAGCATTGGTTTTTAACGCATCAAAAGAAATACTGTCAACTGCCTGTAAGGAGCGATCTTGCATGAAGCTCGAGAGCCATTGGCGCAGTTTGGTTGGGAGACCGTAGGCAGATAATTTACTTAACAATGCCTGGTGCCAAACGCGGTCAAAGGCTTTAGATATATCCAAGGCTATTGCACGGGATTCACCAAACTTTTCTGTTAGTTAACTAAGAATGCAATGTGCATTTAACTGTAAATAAAACAATATAAATGTACTTTATTATATTTAATAAATGCCACAAATGAACTGTTATCATAACTTTTTTCTTTTTAAAAAATTTAAAGTTTTTAAAGCCATTAAACCACAGAGGATCAAAAGATCTAGGTGACATAGGTGCCGATACCAAAGGCCCAACCGCAAGATTGTAATGTAATGTAAAGCCAATAATAAAGACACATTGTATAAAAAATACAAAATATTATTTTTTTTATACCGAATCTATTCATTTTTTCGATAACAGGTACATTTTCGATAAGTAAGAAACAAAAACATATTTTTAAATAAAATTGGTAGCAGTAACAGTAAAAAATAAGTGTAATTTAAAATATAATAATGGTCAATTGTATTGTCCATCTTAAATTTTTTTTACAGGAATTTATTATCCTTTTGCATTGTGATAAAACGTTACATTACTTATTTACAATTTTTAACCAACTCTATCTAAACAAACTGTGTGGTAAGTTTTATATAAAGTAAATTTATTATTAACCTAATGTAATGACTAATTTATTTCACTGCATTTGTTTAAAAAAATGGTATTATTTTTCAATGCTAATTCAACTAGCTCTGTTTTCTGGTCATTATGCCCTCGTGGAAATTAAACTCTACTAACATTATATCTATAAGAGTATGAGGCTGTTTTTTAAAACCAATACCTTTGTTATTCTGAGCATTAACCAAGTATACATTTAGAATGCATGGTATGCTATGCCGACGATGCCGCAATATGCAGCTTTACCAAGCAAGTCGACAACTTAACATGAGCATATTCATCGAAAAAACAAAAAGCATGACCATTGCTAAAGAACCACTCAGATGTAAGCTCGTAATTGAAGATAAGACCATAGAGCAGGTGATGCAATTTAAATTCCTCGGCATGGATATGTGCAGCGGCCACGATCCAACAAATGACCTAAGAGGCCAAATTAACAAAGCAGCAGAAATATCAGGTTGCCTAAAGGCTTGTAACATACCTATCCACTAGCGATAGTTGACTGGTGCTAGCTAGCTAGCATAATGTCAACGCGCCTTTAGAAAAATTGTAACGGCCAACCAATACATGCGAATGGACAGCAAGATTAGGATATATAAAGAATGCGTAAGACCCGTCATAAAAGCGCGAGAAGAAACCAACAAAACCAAACGAATACTACGCGTGGCAGAAATAAGAGTGCTAAGAACCATAGCTAGCAAAACCGGAAAAGACACTGTAAGAAATTCGAATATAAGCGAACAATGCGGCGTAAAGGACATAGTAAGATAGGGAAGACAAAAAAGAAGAGAATGGTATAACCATGTTGAAAGGATGGCCGAGAATAGAATACCCCGCATAGCACTAGACGGAACACCAACAGGCAACCGCCCACCGGGAAGATCACCAAAAAGATGGTGAGACAAATGGCAGTCCACATCACAGGAAAAGTTACGACGGCAAGCCCGGAATTAACTATGATCTCAAACGAGTAGAAGAAGACATTTACAATAATTGCGCTCATGTGCATCCTAGTTAAAATATAAATTAGTTAGAAGTAAGTACATCTGCGTTTGGTGTTGGGGTTGTGCTGTAGAGGTAGTACCTTTCATCAAAGACGGTCGTGCTCAATGGTATAACCGGTGAGTAGTCGGCGATGACTGGTCCTCACAGGGCACCCAATTCTCACTTATGGCTCCACGTGCCACACCCCGGGCAACTGCATCGACCTGCAGGCTAAACTAAGTGAGGATAGCCAGATATGGTGAAAAATTCGCAGCGTCTGACCCAGAATGGGCGGCTGCAAACAGCGTCTGTTCCCAAAGTGGGCGGCTGACTCAGACACTCACCAACACGCCCGGCCAGCGTGGTGTTTTAAGGCTAAAATCCCGTAAATGAAAGAGACGAAAAGGATACGGCCCTCAGTCCCCGGCGGATCGCTGGTTCCCAGCCAAGGTGGCGGCTGGATCAAACAGAGATCAGAGGGTGCTAAGAATCACCGGGTAGGATCAGGCCACCAAGGACGAAGAAAACTATATATTGCTACGTATAATACAAGAACGCTTTTGCAAGACCAGAAAATCCTTGAATTAGAGGAAGAACTTAGCAAGATACACTGGGATATAGTGGGTCTTAGCGAAATTCGCCGAAGAGGAGAACAACAGCTCAGGCTAAAATCAGGAAACGCACTCTACTTTAGAGGAAATGAGGACAGATCAGAGGGAGGAGTTGGTTTTATAATACATAAGAAACATACTAAGAATATTGAACACCTTGAGAGTGTAAGCCCTAGAGTTTGCTTCTTAGTACTGAAGTTAAACCAAAGATACAGCATTAAGATTATTCAAGTCTATGCACCTACATCCACCTATTCCGATGAAGATTTAGAGACCTTCTATGAGGACATTGCCATGGCAACGTCCAAGGTCCCAACACATTTTACAGTGGTAGTTGGAGATTTTAATGCTAAACTCGGAAGAAAGCAGGATGAGAGTGAATTCTCCCTTGGACAGTATGGGATAGGAGAAAGAAACGATAGAGGAAACTTTCTGCTACAGTTTCTCTTAGAACACCGCCTAAATGCTATGAATACCTTCTTTAAGAAACCAGAACAACGGAAATGGACCTGGGCTAGCACTGATGGAAACACGAGAAATGAAATAGATTTCATCATTACAGATAAGAAGCAAACCATACAAGATGTAACAGTACTCAACCGTGTATCAGTGGAAAGCGACCATAGGATGGTGAGAGCAACAATAACGTTGAACTTAAGGAAAGAGAGAAGAAAGCTCCAAAACACAAAAAATAAGAAATGGAATACAGTTGCAAACAAAGAAGAGTATCAAAGAACCATAGCTGAAAAATTGGGAAATATAGACACAAAGGATGTAGAGGACTTGAACGACACAATACTGAAATCGCTACGAGAAGCTCAGCAAATACACTGCACCCAAAGAAGTGATAAAGAAGAAAGACTATCGGTGAACACCCGCCACCTTATGAAACAAAGGCGAGAAATGATACACAAACAATCAATCAACAGAGACCAGTTGAGAATATTGAATAGGAATATATCGAGAGCCGCACGGAAAGATATCAGAGATTACAACACAAGATGGGTAAAGAAGGTCATAGAGGAAAACAAGAGCATGAAAGTACTCAGAAATAAACTCGCTTTGGGGAAGACAGAAATCATTAAACTGGAAAACGCAGATGGACAAATAGTCACAAATAAACAAGAGATTCTAAAAACTGTGAAAGATTTCTATGCAAATTTATATTGCAATAATGAACAGCTGAGATGCACAGAGGACATCCCTCGAGTTTTAAACCAGGGATCGGAGGAAATACCCGACATAACAGAGGAGAAAGTCCTAAAATCAATGTCGGAAATGAAAAACAATAAGGCTCCAGGTGAGGACGACATCGTGATTGAGGCAGTTAGGGAAGGTGGAGAACAACTGTTAAAGGCCATAACAAAATTATTCAATAAATGTCTTATGGAAACCACAACACCTACGAACTGGAACAATGCAATCATAATCATCATGCATAAAAAGGGCAACATTGCCGACCTGAAGAACTATAGACCAATTAGCCTGCTTTCTCATCTCTATAAATTGTTTACCAAAATTCTAAGTAAGCGTCTAACATCGAAATTGGACTTCTACCAGCCGACAGAGCAGGCAGGTTTCCGATCCGGATACGGAACAAATGACCATCTGCAAGTTATTAAGACATTGATCGAGAAGTCCGTTGAGTACAACAAGCCACTCGTGTTAATATTTGTGGACTACGAAAAGGCGTTTGATTCCATCAAGCACAGTGAGATGTTTAAAGCACTTGCCGACTGCCGAGTAGACCACAGATACTCTGCTATACTGCAACATATATACGAAAATGCAACAGCGAGCGTAAGACTCCATGAAGAGACAGAGAGATTCAGAGTGCAGCGCGGTGTACGACAAGGCGACACAATCTCCCCTAAACTATTTACCACTTTGTTGGAGTATATGTTGAAGAGTGTCGAGTTGGAGAATATGGGTATAAATATTAACGGTGAAAATTTCAGTTACCTTCGGTTCGCGGACGATATTGTACTGATTTCAGATAGCTTGGATAAGGCAGAGAAACTGCTTATGAGACTAACATCTGCTTCACATAAAGTTGGGCTTAAAATAAATCCATCGAAAACAAATTTCATGACAAATCTAGTCCCAAGCCGAAACTACTTAGTAGAAGGAAAAGAAATCTTCCAAGTTACATCCTACAGATATCTGGGCCATGATGTTACGATTGGCAGGGACAATCAAACCTGCGAAATCAAAAGAAGGATAGGGCTAACGTGGGCCGCCTATGGAAAGCTGAAACACATTTTTAAGTCCGAAACCCCCATATGCCTTAAGCGGAAGGTGTTTAATCAGTGTGTTCTGCCGGTTCTGACTTATGGTTCGGAGACCCTAACTCTAACACGAAAATCGGTAAATAAAGTAGGAGTGGCCCAGCGAGCCATGGAACGCTCCATGTTGGGAGTCACGCTGAGAGACAAGATTCCGAATGATCGGATACGTCAGAGAACAGGGGTTACCGATGCAATCCAGCGAATAACATATTTAAAGTGGAACTGGGCTGGACATGTCGCAAGAATGACCAACGAAAGATGGACCAAAAAGATCATAGAGTGGGGACCTAGGCAAGATGCGTTTAGGAACAGAGGTCGTCCGCCGACCCGGTGGACGGATGACATAAAAAGAGTAGCACCAAATTGGATCCAGGATGCCCAGGATCGAAATAAATGGAGATCGTTAACGGAGGCCTATGTTCAGCAGTGGACGAGACAGGCTGTTTGATGATGATGAAGATGACATCTGCGTGAAACGACTTTTATCTAATGCCATAATTTTGAATTGATACAATTTTTTTGCAAAGTGGGGCTGAAATCTGTAGCCGTCAGAATGAAATTGAGGAATCGATCTCTCTGGCGAGTATGCTACAGTTCTTCAAGCTAAAACTGTAGCAATTATGCAATGTGCACAGACGGAGTTCTCCCTAGGGGAGACCGGAAAGTGTATCAAAATATGCTCAGACAATTGAAGCGTTAGTGGGCTTCGACTATTAATTTACAATTGGGTTGCAGGCAGACCTTAGAGGCATTGGCAAAATAAAACAACATCACGTTTGTCAGGGTTTGTGGTCACTTGGAAATCAAAGGCAATGAGAGGGCTAAAAAGTTGGCAAAAGCTGAATCTAAGACCAAGTTCGGATCATTGGATACCACCTGCACAATCCCTAGCTGGCCAACAGCCCTATTTGTGGATTGCGAGGAGAGAAGCAACCTTCATATCCTTGGCCAATGCCCAGCGTATGCCAGATTAATTCGGACTTTGCTGGACTTGCCTTTACTTGATCCCGAGTATTTAAGGCAGTTACTGATCGACGATCTGCTCCTATTTTAAAGGAAGACAGGTATTGCAAATCGCCAACAACTAACACGGGTAGATACAATGGACATTGAGTACCGTTGACGGGATTCGAAAGGAACCGCCTCCCAGTTTATTATTATTATTATTAGCAAAGTTCAGGATTCAAACACTGATTTTAATGAAATTTTGAAGAATTTACAACATATGGCCAAAAAAGGGATATTTTACCGAGATTTGTGTTATAAGTCGATGGTCATGACGGCAAAACTGCACGAATGGGATTTTAAATTGCTAACGTACCACCGTATTCCCCAGATCTGACTTCCATGTCCGTGTACATTAATTAAAAAATCGCTCTCTATAGTCGAAGACATTAGCGTATTTATTGCATTTAATTAATACAATTCTAAATTAAGATAACCTCTTTAAAAAGATAAAATAATTATTGGGTCATTTTAAAAAATATATAAAAAAAACTCTCAGATCGTTTTGGTTATGATTTAGCTTGTGTTTTTTAAAGTAATAATTTAAGGTTTGTATGCTGCACATTTATTTTAACTGTAATTTAAAATTGCTAAAGCTCATTAAATTCCCAATCAAGCTGCGTTAAAAATTGAATATAATACACCGCCGAGCAAAAAATTCAGGTCACCTCAAATACCTCCAGAAATTGTAAATAATTTTAAAACTGATCTAGTAGGCAAAAACAGTTACATTATTGGATGGATGCTATATCTGTCATAGTTGGCATCTGTCACATTCTGTAACCGTATACGCAACGTTTATTAATCAACAAAAATTAGTCCCAAATAAACATGCATATTTCGTAGCTTATTTATCAGTTATTTGTAAATTTTTTTTTCTACAACCTATTAGTTATATGGTTTATTGCGGGTAGTGACGGTCAGAAGGTCTATTGCGCTTATGAAGACTTGGAAAAGGCATATGCTAGAGTGGTCAGAAGTGAATTGTGGTCAACATTGTCTATGAATGGGGTGAGCGGTACCTCCTAAATCTTTCTCCCCTAGATATTCTCTAGGTAGTCTCTGCCTACCCCTAAGTGAAGAAGTCGTGACTCTATGTATGTGACGTTTTACTGTTCTTAATGTTTATTTACCAAGCCATAATTTCAATTTATTTAATTCAAAGAGTACAGTCCAATATTATTATAATATTTTACCACCTGGAGATTGAAAGCAGAAACCGAATTTTAAGTGTATTTTGTCGATAACAAATAGTTCTGTGATTTGTTTTGTATTATTTTCAGTTTTTAAAAAAATTTAGTATGCATCCATTCATTGAAGTAAGATTATGGTACATAATTCGCTTTCCTTAAGTAAGTGCTATGTACAATTTTGTAGAAAGGTCATTATTATCAAATTATTTTTAATTACAAACTGCTTGATTAATTCTTTATATTTTTTAAAATGTGTTTTATTTTTTAATGTAAGAGGTATAATATTAAACAATTTAGGTTCAAAGTTAAAAAATGGTTCTTTGTGTGTGTCTACATCCTATTGTTGTGTCATGAATTGTAGCGCTGATACAAGATGATAGAGGACAACGTGAAACCGCCAACATTGTTGGTGAGAACCTTTGTGCTGCACAAAATGTATACCAGTGCTATCAGAAGAATGGTCTTATATCCAGACGATCCGGATCTGGGCAAAAAAGAGTAAAAGAGATGATGTCAAGCTTGTGGAATGAAACCTCTTTTGCGGTTTGACTGCGAAAGGAGGTTCAAGAGGTTAGAGGTGTTAATGTTAGCGAAATGGAGAGTTATAACGAGGCTTCGTGCTAATGGATTGTCTTGCAGGAGAACGACTACAGGGTCAACATTCAACCACAGAAAATCATCAGTGTTACGAAAATATGCATAAATAATACCAGGTGCTGTGTAAAAGTAGGAAACCAAACATGAGTGGTTTGAAACAAATAGGATGGACTGTCGCCCCTACTTTTTAACATATTTCCAAAAATGGCTATCAAGAAGACGAACATCAGCACGGAAGTATTCAGTATCCACCAACCAAGGGCCACAGATGATCCTGGCCTTTGCCGATGACATTGATGCGGTCGGTAAAAGTATTGTCAGAGTAAAGGAAAGCTTTCTGTAAATTAAAAAATTATGTTAGAAAGTGGGCCTCACCATCAATGAGGACAAAACCAAATACATGCATATCACTCGCCGACCAACCTGGGACAGAATCGGTCAAAACATAACGTTGAATGTGTCAGACAGTTTAAATATCTGAAAGCCACAATATGCTCGGACAATAACAGCAACGAAGAAATTAAAGCACGATTTTGCAATCAAACTTAAGGTGTACCAGGCGTTAACCAAAGTGATCATCTGCCATGGCTGCGAAACTTGGACCCTTACAAAGCATAATGAGATCCTACTGAAGCGATTTGAAGGAAGGACCCCGAGGAGAAAATTTGGCCCCGTCAAGGACCCAAACGCCGAACAATATAGAATAAGGACAAATGCGGAAGTCCAGGAACTATATCAAAAACCAGACATAGTTAAATCCATAAAATCAATGCGCCTTAGGTGGGCTAGAAATGTCCAGAAATCACCAGATGACCGACTTATCAAGACAGTGTGGGAAAAAATCCGGTCGGAAAGAGACCGCTGGGGCGACCGAGACTCAGATAAAGTGACAACATCCTAAGAGACCTACAAATTATGACTGGAAGGAGGCCATGCTGGAGGCAAATTGTTA
Source organism: Agelastica alni (assembly GCA_950111635.1). Taxonomy (NCBI): domain Eukaryota; kingdom Metazoa; phylum Arthropoda; class Insecta; order Coleoptera; family Chrysomelidae; genus Agelastica; species Agelastica alni. The sequence goes on along the minus strand of OX467719.1, from coordinate 6,678,529 downwards.
ACGCAGCCAAGACACACGAAGGGTTGTAAAGCTACCCAGAAGAAGAAGAAAGTGACCAGTGAATTTGACATGCAAAATTACTAGAACAAAACTAAAAATCCACTCTTCCAATAATTTTTCTGCAAAGTTTTGGATGTAACCACCTTTAGAGTAGTAAAAACACTTATTGTTCATCTTACCATCTTATGGATTTTAATTTGGCGACACTAAAGGTTACAAGATTATTTTGTAAAAAATTTATTTAAATGTACTTTATAACTATTCATACGAAATTCCAAAATTTGATTAATTCTGGTCGTAGGTCAAAGTGAATTATCATAATGAAAAACATCAAATAATATTATTATTTAAATTCAATAGACTACATTTCGGCAGTGAATAATTTGTCTGGAATACAAACCAATAAATGAATATGACAGTTTATTTGAAAAAAAGATTTAGACTATGCAGATTTTATGTTTTAGTTGTAAAACGAAATTCAATAATGGCGTGTTTTTGTCCAATTTCAAAATTACTGGGATTGTATTTTTATTCATTTCTCAAAAAATTTAAAACCATTAAAAATTAAATAAAAATTATAATAAAATAATTTAATGAAGAAATTCTTGTAGTCATTACCACTTGGTAAAATTATTTAATGTTAGCATTGTTTATTGAATTAAATAATAAATATTTTTGATTGATTTTTTCGATAAAAAGTTAACAAGTAAAAGATGTTTTCAATAAAAAATTAAATATAAATTTAAATTAACAGAAATATTTTTTATGGCGAAAAATACATACTTTTTAACAAAATTAAAAAAAGAGTTAATCTTTACCAATTTATTTCAGATCTTACATCAACATGATATTCAGTTGTATTCTTAACTTCACTATCTTACCATTGATAATATATTTTATTTATCGAAAAACAACAAGGAGTAGTAAATATATGAAAAATGTTCCTGGACCTAAACCGCATTTTTTGTTTGGGAATCTAATAGATTTTTTGTTTTTACCCACGTACAGTAAGTATGTATTTTATTTTAAAGGTTTATTCGTTTTAATTTAGTTTTGTGGAACTGGAGCTTCTTCAGAAGTTGCGTTTAAACTCCAAAACTCAAAATCTAAACGATATCATAGGTGTGGACTTCTACTTGAATACGAACTCCATAAAAAAATGAACTCGGTTGTTTTTTTTTTTTTTTATGTTCTGGTTCCCACGAAAAGGGATATCCTGTAATGTTCAGAGAACATCGTGGGAACCAAGGGAAAGAAGGTAGGAGTTGGTGTTCTTCTTAAATTTCTGGAGGTTGTATGCCTCGGGGAACACCTCCTTAGGCAATGAGTTCCAAAGCCTCGCAATTCGTTGGATGAATGAGTCTTTGGAAAGTGATGTTCTGCAGGTCTCCAAAGTGACCACGAAGGGGTGTGAAGACTGAACTTGACGCGTTAATCTCGAAGAGACTGCCAATGGAGAAACGATTGTTGATATTTCAGAAGAGCATCGCCCATGAAAATATCTATAAAATAGAGACAAATCGCCAACTTTTCTACGGTGTTCCAGACAAGTGAGCGAGTTTGTAAGCGAGGCATCACCGACGAGACGAATTGCCCTTTTTTGGACAGAATCCAGTAGCTTCAGGATATGTTTAGGTACTGCACTCCAAATATGGGAACAGTACTCCAGTACAGGTCGGATCTGTGCCTTATAGATCATAAGCAGCTGACTGGAGGTGAAATAGCTCTTGGCACTAAACAAAAAACCAAGTTTTTGGGATGCACTTTTGGCAATGGACCTCACGTGATTTTCTCAGGAAAGGTTATTGCTGATAGTAATACCAAGCATCGATATGGATGACTTCAGTGGTATGGTTACTCCTGACAAAGTTATGTTAGGCACAGTGAGATCGGCTTTTCTAGAGAAAAGACATGCTTGTGTTTTGTTTGCATTGAATTCTACCAAGTTATTGGATCCCCATTCGAGAATTGTTGCTAAGTCCATATTTATATTGTTAACATTTCTTCCTCGTTCATTTCTGGTTTCACGGGCTGATATAGGGGCCCTGGAAGAGAATGGGGTATGGAGGGTACTATCATCGGCAAATCTGTGTACGGGACATGAAGTTGCTTTCAATAGGTCGTTGATGTGAAGTAAAAATAGTGTTGGTGCTAGAATGGATCCTTGCGGAACACCAGCATTTATGAGTAGAGTGTCAGATGAAACTCCATCGACCACTACATGGAGAGACCTGTTTGAGAGAAAACTAGCAAGCAGAGAACACAGCTGAGGGGGCAAGCCATAAGATGGAAGCTTGGCGAGGAGTCCCTGGTGCCAAACTCGATCGAACGCCTTGGAGATATCTAATGCCACAGCTAAAGTTTCTCCATACTTTTCAATAGATAGCTGCCATATATGTGAGACGTATGCGAGCAGGTCACCAGTTGATCTCTGATGGCGGAAGATCGTGCGAAAGAGCGTAATTATGCACGGAAACACAATTCTCATCAATTAAAAGAACAAACAGCTTTTCAGTAGTAATAACCCAAGGACATTGATAATTGTCGAAACAATTTTATAACAGATTTCGAAAGCTTGTTGCTTGGAAACAGACCGACGCCGTAGGCGGAGGTCTGTTGCCTATAAGCTACAAGCTAGAGATAGATGTTATAAAATTTTTGAGCATTTATCAATGTTCGAGGGTTATTCGGATAGAAATTTTTTTGCTGATTATGTAAATAAAATATTTTCTTACATCACAAAAGTCCATGAACGCTTTCCACACAAAATTTTTATTGTGAACAGTATTCTTCGGTATATTCGATGCTATAATTTCATCAATATTATCTTGAGTATCACAACCAAATCGTGACATATTGAAATATTTGAATTGTCAAAATCGAATTAAAAGGAAATGTAGGTATGTATCCATAGCAACATGACATGATTTAGTGAAAAGAACCCATGGGCTCTTTTCAGTATAATTTTGTTTTGATTGGTTGTGTTCGATCAGATGACCACAAATTGACTGATTTTATTGGATATCAACTTGAGCAACAAATTTTCAATTTAAGATCCCAACAACTTCGCTTGTGCTTGCACATCTCTGTATATGGTAGCAGAAATATTAGAAATTATCATTCATTTTTAGCGATCTTCTTCATTCTAAATTTTAGGCTAATCGCCTGTTCAATTAACGTCGTCGTCGTCTGCTTCAATATCACCAAAGCCGGAAAGTCTATGCCAAGGTAGTCCGCTGGTCTGTTCTGGAATGCTATCCGTGGTATCCGATCTTTTGCCATTCGGGTTACATGAGCGTGCCATTGTCGTTTCCTTTGTCGCCCCCATCTCACCACGTCCTGCACTTGACGTTCATCTCTTATAACCTCGTTCCTGACTCGGTCTCTTCTTGTCTTTCCGAGTATGCTTCTTAGGGTTTTCATTCCTGTTACACGCAGCATGCTTTTTGTTTTAGTTCTCTCTTCTCGAGCTTCAATACCGTAAGTCATGATTGGAATAACGCAAGTCTTGTAAATCTTGACCTTGTTATCAATACGCATATATTTATTTGCACATACCACCTGTCGTAAGCATCCTTGTATTGCGGTTGCCTTGTTGATCTGACTCCGTAGATCATTTATTGGATTGTGGTGGTCCGATATATTTATACCCACGTACTTAAACTTGGATACTTGCTCGATAGGTTGATCTTGGAGTACGGGCTTACATCTTATGAGTTCTCTGGTTGGGGTCATGCACTTTGATTTTCCTACTGATATGTTCATGTTTAGTTGTGCTGCTGTTAGATGTAATTTATGGAGCTGTCGTTGAGTATTAAGTAAATGTGTTAATTGAGTAGGTTTTAGGAAGACAAACACCCAGTGGTGTTTCTTCTTATCGATTGTTTCTTTGATGAAGGGTTATTGGATAAAGTCTTCTGGGCATGTCTTATGTAGTCTTCTCACGTCAGGCCCGTTGTTATATAGTTGTTCAATTAGGTGAATGTTCTGATTTATGGTATCGGTCCGTATATGTAGATAATATTTTTTGGATTTTTTTTTGCTCTGATTGAAATCCCTGTATTATTTTATTTCTTGTTGGCTTGGCACATCCCCATAGCTGTACTCCGTGGGACCATATAGATTTTTAAATTGCATTATATACCTTGTTGTTTACCGAGAGTTTTGATTTACGGCCGAGCAATCTGCACATTTGTCGTAATTTGAGGTCTATCTGTCCTTGTTTGGTTTGAAACTGTTTAATCTATTTATTTTATTTAGTGGTACTTTGATTCGGTGTTACTAGAAATGGGTTTATTATTCATTAAGGGTAAACAGCTGTCATTTCAAGTTTTAAATGTAACTTGTTCGCAATTTACTGTAGGAGAAGATAGAGGTGATGTGGAAGGTTCTCTGACGCTAGAACTGGATTTTCATTCACTGATAACACTGCTACGTCATCAGCGAGAGATGCTACGTGGTATTTTCCGTTTCTGGAATATCAGACGTATAAACGATGAACAGCAGTGTTCCAAGAACGGTTACTTGAGAGTCGCCGAAATTAATTGGATAAAAATTAGATTGTGTCACGTAGTGAAATGGTGCTCCCGAAAATAATACCAGGTATAACAATTTTTATTATTTTAGAGTACATAGATGTATTTATGGGCTATATAAAAACTTATGGGCCAATAATAAAAATACACGATGGTCCACTTAGTGTATCTATGATAGTAACAGATCCTGAACTGGTAGAGCATATTTTAAGTTCTCCGAAATATTTGGACAAAGCCGATCAGTATAACTATCTTCACGGTTGGTTGGGAGAAGGACTTTTAGTTAGTACAGGTAAGACTATGTTACTATATTGCTGCAATTTCTAAATTGGCCTTAAGACGCGCAATATTTTTATCAATAAAAGCACATTTATTGCTGGGTTCAGAAACCATGGTAAATATGATTCTGGTAACAACGAACTTAAGTTGATGTTGGTTGGATTTTATAAAAATTTAAGTAGCATCATAGTGTCGTGCCATTGGGACACTTACGTTTAACCTCACCTATTTACCCGTAACTCACCGTTGGTATGAACAATCTTTGTATTATTGTTAATGCGTTATTTGTCATTTTATCATACAATCTTGTCATATCAGCGAATAACTAAATAGTTGTGTTTATGAAGATGACTTATATCACGTAGCGACTTACATTAACCAAAATATTACATACATGTCCTCTATATATTATCGATAAATTAAGCTTACACATTGTTTCTTTTTTATACGTTTTTTATGGTAGACTGGTAGACGTCACCTCGGAAAATTAGCAAAACAAATCAAGCAAGGAATTTAACTGAACAAGAGGCCGCAGTTTTATTGGATGAGTGATATTGTTAAACTTATATTTCAGGTACAAAATGGAAGAAACGCAGACGTACACTGACACCGTCGTTCCATTTTTCCATTCTGGATAATTTTGTGGATGTTTTCGAAAGCGTTGGAGACGTTTGCATAGAAAAGCTTGTAAACCAAGTTGGCAAAAATAGCGTCGATATTAGTGACTTTATTTCTTTGTGTACTTTGGATATTATATGCGGTAAGTAATAAAAATTAATGCTAATCTTGAATAGGAAAAAACGTTGTGTTGATATTGTGACGTTAAAACTCCAAGATGGTTTTGGTAAATAAGGCAGGCCAAAGCACTCGTTCAGTCTTTTCAAAAGGCATATCCAATGGAAGATATCAGTCAGGTGGTAATGTTAACTGTACAGCTCATTTCACCAATATACGACGGTACCGGATTAGTTATCAAGACAACGACTTAACGGGCGCACTGTGTTGAGAGGTACATTAGTAAATTCCCCTAAGATTTAAACCCAAAATATTTTGTTTATTATTTTGATTTTGTTGAGAGGTTTTATTTTTTGCTTTATTGTGAACAAAAATCGTTGATGAAGCTCTCGATGAGTTTTTTGGTTAGAAATAGGCACATATTTAATTATATTAGTAGGGGATGCAACAAAAATAAATTATTGGCACAAATTTAATAAATATGTTTAATCATGTTGTACTTACGGTATTATTAAGCATCAGATTTATAATCATCATAATCGGGATCACTGTCGTCGCTATCCTCATTCGGATTGTAAATGATAACAGGATTAACTGCTTCGATGCGGTTTTCACAATTCCACCATTCATTAAATTTTCACATTTTGCCACATTTTTTCAAAATTTTAGGAGTGGCAGTATTAAGTGCTCGTTGCTAGGTTTCCAAAATAGCCTTATCACTGTAACTATTAGATCCAATGTGATTATTGTAATAAGTTTTGCATATTCCCCAAATATACTTATTTTATACTTTGTAAATTTTGTCTCTTTCGTGCCTTATAGCTATCAATAAAAATTCCGGCTTAAAGCAAAACTGTGGAAATGAAATATTTTCGTTCGTTAAACATTCTTTCATTTGCTGTACCGTCCAAGATATTGTAGGTTGCTTATTAAAAATTTCCGAATGGTACGGAGCATTATCTAATACAATGACAGATGGTTTACGTAACAATGGTAATAGTTTCTCTTTTAACCATTTCAAAAACATCTCTGATCCATATTGACATGATAATCGGCCGATTGCTTTATATCTGCATGCACAATAATGTGTCTTTTTTCTTCACCGTTGTTGTGTTTTATAGATTTTATATTATCGCTCTGCCAAATTCTTTTTGTTTCACCTTTAGCAAAAATCCAGATAAACAAATAAAAATAATTCTTGTATATAGTGAGTATAATTTCTTAAAAATAGGTACTATACGATTTTAATGTCGGTACCCACTACAATTATAACCCAGGAATACTAATTACTTTTCTAGAAATCTAAAAAAAAAACTAACAAAATCAACAAGCCAAATTAAAGCTTAATAGCTTAGTTAATTAGTAAAATTTGTTTGGATTACTTACCTACCTCTCTTATTATGTACAATAAATAAAGTCATTAAGAAAAGATTTGGTTGCAAAATTAACCGTGCTAACAAACAAATAAGAAGCCCCTTAAAAAATAAAATCGTTACCGACAAAATTTGTTTAAAAATATTGGGGGAATTTACTTTTGTACTTCTTAAATGTACAGTTGAATACCGGTTATCGAGTTTCTAACGATAATCCGAAACCACCGTATATTCGTGAAATATGCTATACCAGTTATGCAGTGGCCACCAAAAGGCCCGGATTTGAATCTGATCGAGCATTTATGGAATCACCTTAATAAAAATGTTGAACGTCAAATACCTGCAAAATTTAATTAGAAGCATACTTCTTCTTTTGCATCCTTCTTTAATCTAGGCGGATCGCCAGTTTCTTTTCATCGTCCCTCTGCCTATTGCACTGCTAAGTTGTCGCTCCATCGTTTTCGGGGGCGTCCTAAACTCCAGCGACCCATTGGTGATTTGTCGCGCGCTGTTCTGACTATTCTTTCGTTGTCCATTCTACTCTTTCTGCCGAGAACCCACTCATTGATGTTTTCTACCTTGCATTTACTTCTTATTTTAAACGCAAATTACTGGATGTATGGAATACTCAGTGGCAAGCCTCATATTCAAAACTCCGGGAAATCAAACTAAACATTGGACCATGGCAAAACACATTGATGAACAGAAGAGAGCAGGTGCTGATGACTTGACTTCGCTTAGGACACACAAGACTCGCCCATGAATTCCTGTTATCTGGTCAAAATGAACCATTATGTGATATTTGTGAAATTCGGTTAACAGTGAAACATATAATAGTGCAATGTCCCATGTTTAAGATACAAAGAGACACTTTCGTATATACCGTGACTTTAAGGAAATGTTAAATTATAGCAATAGTAATAATATCATATTGTTCTTAAATGATTTGAATTTGGGCAACAAACTGTAACTCTATAACTCACCAACTTCACCGCTAATGACCCAAAGGGTTGAAGCGGTTATTTGTAAATAAAAAAAAAAATTAAAACGATAAGTTTTCTTTTTTTGCATATAATTAAAAAATTATTTTTTTGGTTAATTACCTTTGGGGAAAATACGACGTCCAAGAGCAGTCGTCGATGGGGAACCCGTTAAGTTAGTCCAATTTACTATTCTTGGTACTTTTAAGCACTGTTTAAGCATTTTATTTGATTAGTTATTTTTGTAGGAGTATTATTAAAAAAATAACTCTATTTAAGATTTATAAAGGTAAATTTTTGATGAATATTTTAGAAGCCGCTATGGGAATAAAACTAAACGCCCAGAATAATAAAACATCAGCGTATGTCCGAAGTACTAAAAATATGGGTACCATAATTGCAGAAAGAATAGTATCAGTCTTGCACCCTTCGTTGTACCCGTTTACTTATAATTATTTTATTGAAAAGAGGGCACTCAAAATTCTTCATGCACACACTGATGGAATTATCAACAAAAAAATTGCTGAAAAAGAGAATGCTCTGAAACACAAGGATCATAAAAATACCGATACAATTGGTACGAATAAAAAATTGGCGTTTTTAGATCTTTTGCTTAATTGTACCATCGATGGGCAATATTTATCCAGGATTGATCTTAGAGAAGAAGTGGATACGTTTATGTTTGAGGTCAGTTATATTTTAGGTATATACTTTTTATTTTATTTTATTGGGTATACATACCATATTTTTAACAACTCATTGTTGGTGCAGGTTAGAATGTTGGTGGTTTTAATATTGGAAGCACTTTTTTTTACCTTTAGTTCAATAAATACCATCAGCAAAGGCTAAAAATGTATTTAAAATTATCCGTAAAGATTAAATTTCATTATAGACAATTATTGTAGAAGCCAAAATTACGATTATTATTCTTCTTTTGATGCCATATCAGGTCCTCCTGATGCTGGCAATGACAATGGCGAGCTGTGCTTTGTCTTCGGCGATTCTAAGGAGTTGTTCTGCGCTTTGAATTCCGGTTCACTCTCTAAAATTCCTTAACCACGAGGCTTGTCTTCTACCGACTCCTCTACGGCCTTCTATCTTGCCCTTTATTGTCAGTTGAAGGATACGGTAACGATCACTCCTGAGTATGTGACCTAAATAGGACAGCTTTCGGCATTTAACTGTTAACTGGACGGCGTTTGCTCTATTTAAACCGCTTCATTTGTCTTCTTGGCTACCCATGGGATTCGGAGCATACGTATATGTAGCAACATTTCAAATGCTTCAAGACGATTAATGGTTGCTGCTTTTAAGGTCCAAATCTCTGCCCCATACAACAGTATAGAACATATGTAGCACTTGATCATTCTCTGGCGGAGCTATAAATTCAGATTATTATTGCATAAGAGCGATCTCATTTTTTGAAAGTTTGTGCGAGCTGAATCGATCATGCACTCGACTTCTTTATACGGGTCGAGATGCTCTGTAATGTAACAACCAAGATATTGGAAACATGGAACCCTTTCAATGTTTTGACCATTCATTTGCAGTGCATCATCATTGTATGGCTGACGGCTGAAAAACATAAACTTAGTTTAAGTGACATTTATGTTTAGACCCATATCTTGTCTCATCACGTTGACCAAGTCTAAAAGATGTTGAAGATCCTGGAGATCATCACATAAGATTGTGGTATCATTTGCATAGCGAATGGTTTGATCAGTTCGCCGTTAATCTAAACCCCGCAACGTCATGCAACGCCTGTTTAAATATTTTATTAGAATATAGGTTGAACAACAGTAGAGACAGTAACCATCCTTGTCTCACTCAACGCCGAATCTGGCATTCGTCGCTTAGATTTCCTCTTGACCCGAAACACTGCTTTTTAATGGCCAATACAGGTTCTTAATAATGCGTATGTCTCTGTCATCAACTCCAGTACTCCTCAATATATCTATAAGTTTTTCATGTTGTACCCTGTCAAATGCTTTCTTTTAATCTAAAAAGCATACAAAAATGTCTTTACGTTGATCGCGACACTTTTGAAGAAGTATATTAATGGCAAATATTGCTTCCCGGGTACCAAGAGCGTTTCTAAAACCAAACTGGGTTTCGTCCAGATCACTTTTACATTTGTTGCGTATTCTTCTATGCATAATGCTAAGGAATGCTTTTAGTGTGTGGCTCATAAGACTTATTAAACCTGTACTTACTGCATTTTTTTACAGTGATATACACTGTATTGAATAGTTTAACTTAGATCCCGATGTTTTCTTCATGAATCATTTTCAAAATTGCGATTAAGCAATACAAAAAAATAAAAGGGTTATTGAAAAACAAACTTAAAATCCAAAAATAAATCAAAATCATTTGTAAAGAACAAATTTCAAAAAAGGAAAATTATAAAAGACAAAATTTCAATAAAAGTATTCCTGAAAGCCAGAAGCTTTCTAAAATTAAACACTAAAAGTATGTTAAAATAACATTCCTAGGAGCCGAAATATTGAATAAAAAATAATTTACATAAAATTGATCTAAAAGATAAAAATTCATTAAAACTATAGATAAAAAACAAAACAAACAAAAAACAGTCGATTAATCCCAAATTTTCAATAAAAACTGTAGAATCTAAACATTTAATAAAAAATAGCCGCAATGCCATATATTAAAAAAAACACATTTTTTGAACAAAAATTCATCAAAAATACTTTAAAAATGAATTATTGTAGTAGCAATAAATTCAATAAAAGAAGCAAAGAATTCAAACTTTTTTTTTATCGTCTTTTCGTGCAAGTCAAAAATTAAAGTCAAACAACTAAAAAAATGATTTTATCGGGTTTTAAATGAACTTAACTAACCTATGAAAATTTTATTTAGCTTTACTCACAACTTTAGAAGTTATTTAAGAGTAAAACACTACAACTTTTTTTGCAGGGCCATGATACCACATCATCTGCCATTAGTTTTGCTTTATTTTCTTTGGCCACAAATCCTGAAGTTCAGGTATAAGTATAAAAAAAATTCTCTAGTAATAACAGTAATAATATTTTAATTATTTTTTTATACTTTTATTTATCCAACAATTTTAAAATAAACTGCTAGACAAAATTAACGAAACAAATATGAAATTATCCAAAAGAATTAATTTATCTTTTTCTTGTGTCCGTTTTTGAAATTTAACGAGTATTTAAATAGTTAGGCTATGCATATTTTAACTCGTTGGTAGACAGTTTAATTTTTAACCCCAACAAATTAGAAAAATGAATTGAGCAAAAAATTTAACCGAACAAGAGGTATAGCTCATTTCACCAATATACGACGGTTTTGGATTAGTTACTAAAGGATTGACTTAACGGGCGCAGTGTGTTGAGAGGTACATTAGTAAATTCCCCCAAGATTTAAACCCAGAATATTCTGTTTATTATTATGATTTTGTTTTATTTTTATTTTTGCTAACAAACAAACAAGAAGTCCCTCATAATAGATATTTATGTACCAAGGGTATAAATAGATCTTTATGCCCTGAGGGCGACGTTTTACAAACCCGAGGGCCTCTGGCCTGAGGGTTTGTAAGTCGCCCGAGGGTATACACATCTATTTATGCCCGCGGTACATACATAACTTTATGTCATACTAGTTCGTTATTGCAATCAAATCTCAATACAAATCAGTATTTTAAAAAATCCGGTTTAAATTAATAACATTGCCATTTTATCATAGTAGACACCATCGTTGCTAGGTGAATGTTGACAAACGTAAATGTCATAATTTTTATATGTGTCAAAGTTAAAAGTCAACATGTACGAATATTTTGGAATTCCTGACGAAATTATTAAAAAAGCAAAGAAAGCAACTGAAAATCTGTTGCCAAAAGTCTAATGAAGCTTACAACATGGAATACGAAAAATTATTAAATTGGATGCAAAAAAACTACGTAAAAAATGTTAATGAAACAGTGTTACTTGGATACTTCGGCGATCTCGCTAAAAAAATTTCTCCGAGTTCCTTGTGGTCCAAATATTCCATGGTAAAGAAGACTTTAATAGTAAATAAGAATATTAACATTGCTAATTACTATAAGGTAATGGAATATTTGAAGCAAACTTCGAAAGGCTACAAACCAAAGAAGTCTAAAATTCTGTCTAGAGAAGATGTTTTAAAATTTATTTATATGGCACCGAACGAGACGTTTTTAATGAACTAAGTTGCATTAATATTTGGAATATTTGGTGGATGTCGACGGCAAGAACTTGTGAACTTGTTAGTTACTCATGTAGAAGATAGAAAATCGGTTTTTGTGGTAAATGTACCAGAGACAAAGACCGATAAAAAACGTATTTTTACCATTATAGATGAGGGTGAAATAAACAGTTTAAAGCTAATAAGAGACTATATGTCACTACGCCCACGTGGTTGCTCAGAAAAAAAGGCTTTTTCTGACCTATAGACAAGGTCAATGTACTGTACAGCCAGTAGGAAAAAACACGTTTGGAAAAATCCCGTCCATTATAGCGGAATATCTGGGTTTGAGTAATCCTGAGAAATATACAGGTCATTGTATGCGTCGAACGTAAGCAAATCTTGTAGAGGCTGGAGCCAGTATGACCACGTTGAAGCGCCATGGTGGATGGAAGAGTATGTCGGTTGCTGAAGGATATTTAGAGGATAGTTTATCTTCAAAAAATGAAGTTTCAAGAATGCTGGCAGGTGTACCTTCCGGGTCTGGCGTTTTGGTATAGAAATTTGAAACTCAAACTATGATACATGAATCGTTTGCTGCAGGCAACTTAACTATCACCGGATCATTTCAGAACTGCCAATTTTATGTTAATTCGTCAAAATAATGTTCATCAAATATTTACATATATTACTATATTCCGCTTGTAATTTGATTAATAAAGGTTATTAAATAAGTTAAACAAAAAAGTATTTCTCTTTATGCCCACGCGGGCCATAAAGTGAACTTTATGCCCGCGCGGGCCATAAAATGAACTTTATGCCCGCACGGGCATAAAGTACGACATTATATAGTTGGTAACTAAGAAATAAAAACACAATAATGAACTAGTATGACATAAAATAAAATTCGTTACCTACGAAATTTGTTAAAAAATATTCGGGGAATTTACTTTCGTACTTCTTAAATGTACAGTTGAATACCGGTTATCGAGTTTCTAACGATAATCTGAAACCACCGTACATTCGTGAAATATGGTTTATGTTATTATTTCCATGGGTCTATTGATCATTCGCTTTAGGAGAAAGCCTACCTAGAACAAAAACAACTTTTTGGAAAGCAGAAAAAAATTAAAATTACCGTGACTTCCCTTAATGAAATGAAGTATCTGGAGTTGGTTATTAAAGAAACATTAAGGCTATATCCGTCTGTTCCCTTACTAGGAAGAAGATTGCCAGAAGATTTAAATTGGAGTAAGGAGAAACTATTACATAAATTTTTTTAGAGATGTTTTAGATTATATTAAAGTATAAAATACCACCTTTTTTTCCAAAATACTTTATTTCATTTCAAACTTACATAAAATAATTTTTTATAAGTTAAACTTATTATTATTAATTATTAATCCGGTTTATAGCGTCTTTCGCCTTCCGGTTCCCAGTTGCCAGCCTCTTCGGTCAGTCCAATCTCCTGGGGCTAGATTTCTTTCGGACATCGCTTTCTGAATGCCCCCTATTCATGATGGTTTTAGTCTACCTCTTTTCCTTCGTTCTGTTGGGGTCCATTTAAGCACTAGTTTGGGTAGCCTTTCATCTGTCATACGTTCAACATGGCCGTACCATATAAGTTGTCTTCTTTGGATTTCATCTATTATAGTTGTGTCGGTCTTTACAATTTGTCGAATTCGGTCATTTGTAACCCTATCGAGACGTGATATGCCAGCAGATCTTCGCCAGAAATCCATCTCCAGGGCTAGCAATCGGCGTTCTAATGTTTTATTAAGTTGCCACGTTTCACAGCCATATAGAACAGTACTTTGAAAGATAGTATTATCATATGTTTTTTTCCCTAGATATATTTTTTGCCCACAACAGCGAGTTTAGGCATCCTATAACTTTCTCTCCTTTTAATATCCGTTGTTCTATTTCCTCCTCAGTACGACCTTTACATGTGATTTTTGTACCCAAATAGGTGTATTCCTTACATATTCCTATTTTTACATTAACCAGATCCAGATCTGTTGTTTCTGCCCCAATACACAAATAGTTAAACTTTATTTTGAAAATATTGTCATATTTTTTTTTACACCTTGTAAATGAATATGTATATACACAGACTGCCATATAATTTAACTAAATACTAGCGGACCCGGCAGACCTTGTCCTGCCCGAACGTTAGCTTGCCTACTTTGGGAATATCACTATTAAAATCAGCGACCCTGAAACTATTAATTCGACACTAATATCAGCATTTTTATATAGTTTTTAAATTTCATCTCCTTCTCACCTCTTTCGTAGAGGTACTAACAAAATTGGGAATGTCACTATCAAACTCAGCAACCCCAAAAACAATGAATTTGACACTAATATTAGCATTTTAATAGTTTTTATATTGCATACCCTTCTCTTCCCCTTTATATGGGTGCTTATATTATTAAGAATGTCACTATTAAATTCATCGTCCCCGAAGACTATAATTTTGACACTAATATCAGCCGTTTTTAATAGTTTTTATATTCTATCCCCTTTCCACCCCTTTTCAACCATTCACGAATTTTCGATAGAAAAATCTGGATACGTTTGTAAATTTCTAGTCATCTCTCGTTTTAACGGTAATATATAAATTGGCCTCCATTCGCGGAAGTTAGTCAGTTTTCTGAAGTGTTCACTAGTTTACAAAAATTGTATTGGAAAGTTATAATTAAATGTGCACATAAATTCGAACCCTGATTGTGATTTAAATAGAACGTTACCACCATGTGAAACACTCACTGTGGAGAATATTTCGACATTTGTGAGTAAGTGTGGTATTAAAATTTTTTGGAAACTTATAAAATTATAGATAATTAAATGAATTCTTGATTAGAATTATATTTGTATAGTATATAGCATTTGTTTGTGGTAGTGTTAAAATGTAAATATTATTATTTTCTTTAGAGGGAGATTTATTTCAGAAAGGTACAAATGTATTGTTGTCTACTTTTGCTATGCATAGAGATCCGCAACATTTTCCGGATCCACTGAAATTTATCCCAGAAAGGTTTAAGGATGTTACTTTGACTAATCATTACGTGTACACTCCTTTCAGCGCTGGGCCCAGAAATTGCATAGGTAAACATCTTTTTAGCACAAATAATTTTCATTGTCATTAATTTTTAAATTATTTTTTATATTAAAAAAAAAACCTGTAAATTTTATATTAGACAAAAAACAATTTTTAAAATTTAATGCCATAAAATGTCTAAAATTATAAAATAAAAAATCACTATTAGCAACTTTTATGATCTTTTATGGTCACATGAAACAAAGTCTGTTACACTTTTGCTATATTTAAATTTATATGTCTTTTGTCCTTGTGTACCATGAATAAAACTAGTTGTTTGGCATTGTTATAACCAGATCTTAAGGAAGATATTATTAAAGCGATCAACATAGACTCATTAAATATCTGGAGAAATTTGAGATAATTCATTACAGACAATATCGATGAAATAGCCTTGGATATATCTCTATGGGGTTTAGGTCCGTTGGGGACTGTCTCTGAGCCCGTTTTAGACAGTGTATCTGCCTGCTTGTTCCCTTCTAACCTCGAGTTTCCTGAGATCCATACCAGTGTAACATTATTCATGTCTGAAACTGATTCCATCAATAGAGATCTTAAAGCAATCGTCGAGTGGGGAACCAACAATCTTGTTCAGTTTAACGCCCAAAAAACACAAAGTGCCACGTTTTCCAAGAAAGTGAATTCCTCAAATCATCCCATCACAATGTCCGGAAATACCCTTGAACCAAGTCCCTCCATCTCGATTTTGGGAGTCACGGTGTCCAATAATATGTCTTGGCATGACCATGTTGCTAACATCGCAAAGTCGGCAAGCCAGAGGCTAGGTTTTCTGTGGAAAGCCAGAAAGTTTTTTACTCCTGATCAACTGTTGACGACGTACAAGGCTCAAATCCGACCTCTACTGGAGTATTGCCCGCACATTTGGGGTTCAACACCAAGGCATTCTCTTCGTCTTCTAGATTACATTCAGAAAAGAGCCATTCGCTTGATAAACAGCTCAACTCTCACAGATACCCTTCACCCTCTAGAACATAGAAGAAGAGTTGCAGACCAGTCATTGCTCTACAGATATTTCCATGGCAGATGCTCCAGAGAAATAAAAACTCTTGTACCACCATTGGCCACATTCGGCCGAAGAACTCGGCACGCTGATCAGTCTCACCCATTCACTCTCAAGATTGACACTACAAGTACCAATCTTCATCAAGAATCCTTCTTTTATAGGGCTGCTACGGAATGGAATAAGCTTCCAAAATCAGTTTTTCCAGAGAACTATGACCTGCAACTTTTTAAAAAGCGTGTCCACAATCATCGTCTTTCTATAATCCCTTCCCCTTCTAATAGCGGGCCGTCCGTGGCCCACACGATAGGTCTACCCTTTTTGCGACTATTTTCATAAAAAAAAAAAAAAAAGCAACTAAAATAAATTCAATATTTGTTCGCAGGTCAAAAATTTGCGATACTGGAAATGAAAAGTACGATTTCGAAAATTTTGAGACATTTTGAGTTGCTTCCTGCCACACCGAGTCACGAACTTCAATTGGCGCCAGAAATGATTTTAGTTTCCAAAAACGGGATTTGCATTGCTTTAAAAAAACGAATCATTTAAGCCAGGTTTTATTTTATAAATAAAATATATTTAACGTAAAATATTAATAAAAAACCTGTTAAAATATCAGCTGTATTAAATTATTTATATAAATAATTGGGAATAAAAAAATCGATAATCAATTTTTTTTTGCTTATTTGTTGTATTTGTTTTTGTTGCCTAAATATACTCCTGGCCAAAAAACTCTGGACACTTGGAAAAAAAAAAATTTTTATGTATAGTATATAACGTTGATATCGATATGTATTATGTACTAACCAATTTAAACGTTTTAAGGGTCCATGATATTTAATTATTAAAATTTTTAAATATAATGTAACTATAATTTTGAACAAAAATACAGATAAAACGAGTATGGCGAAGATTAGGAGGGATATTTGCTCCTTGCAATACTTCTGCAAGGATTCCATTCGACTGTTATGTCCTGTGGTGGTATATGCTTTGACGAATTAGTTTCTGTCCGTACGAAAACCATGAATGCAAATTACTATCTTGAGAATATTGTATAAAACATGTGATAACTCTCGGTTCTTTTTTTAGAAACCCAAAACGAAAAGCATGCTTCGAGTAGCCGAAATGAAAACGCTTAGGACTATAATGGGAAAAACAAGGGGAGACCGAATTAGGAACACTGACATCAGGGAACAGTGCGGAGTGCAAGACATCGTAAGATGGGGAAGACAAAAAAAAGATGCTGGTACGCTCACGTGAGAAGAATGGAACAGAGCAGACTACCACGCATCGCACTTGAAGGGAAACCAATAGGGAAAAGAGCACCCGGAAGACCACCTAAGAGATGGAAGGACAGCTGGCAGTCCATTTCCCAGGAACTGATGCAGAGGAATCTGCAAAACTAACAGATCGAAAGATCTTAAATATGGATAAGAAGAAGAAGAAGAAGAAGAATTTTCTGTTTGTGCAAGACAACGCTCGACCTCACATAGCTGGTGAGGTACTAGATTATTTTAAAGAGCTTTGCTCAATAGAGAAATGTACACGAAATACACAACATTTTTTTAAAAATGTTAAACGTCAAATACCTGCACCTAGAAAACTATATATGCAGTTATCACACCATGGAAACAAATTCCTCAAGATTTCGTCCAACATTTATTTAGAAGCATGCTTAGACGCATAAATGCTGTGATCCGTAGAAGAGGAGGAAACTAGTGTCGCACTTCCTCATTAATTTAGTTACTAGAGTCCTATTTACACCATAATAAATTTTTTTCACCATTACAACTTAAAGATAATTTTAAATTAAATCTCCATAAAAAGTTATAGAAAATAATTCGTTGTTTATGATTTAATATGTTGTTGCGTTAATTTTGTTCAGAAGTCTTGATTCATCATATTTTTAGAAAGATAACATCTACAACAACAAATTTATCGAGATATTTATGAAGTTCCTTGACAACATCGTTTTTTTTGCAAAAATACCACTTATTTATTAATGAAACCTATTCAAAAACATAAACGAACATATTTTTTTCAAATGATATGGAAATAATGTAAGGTTATCTATTTGAATTTCAAATAAGTCGTCGAATCACTCACAGTAATCTTAGCTAATGAAAATGTCCTCTCAGTACTAGCTTATTGTCAGAGCGAATCGGTTTGATTTATATAACGTGCCGCCGTTCAACATAAAATAATGATTTTTTTATTTATCAGTGTTGTTATTTTGTCGGGTATTTTATCGTTAATATTTTCACACAAACGATATGTTAAACGTAACGAAGAATATTTAATAAATATACCCGGACCAAAACCTAATCCCTTTTTTGGAAATATGTTGGATTTCGCTGTTCCAAGTTATAGTAAGCCATTTTATTTAATAATTATTATTAATTTATTATTATCAAAGTAAACATTACGGTAAAGTGATAATATATCACCGTTTAAAAACAAAATTTAAATTTTTAGACAAATATTTTTGCGCAAGTAGGTCACGAATACCGTGAAATTTAATTTTTAAAAAGTAGTAGCTCTGCATCAAGCATATTCTCGTTGATTGTCCGTATTTCGCCACAAGACGCCTACAACTAGGTATAAATACGAACTACAAAGTGACCCTAAATAGTGCAAATCAAGTTCGCAAAGTGATCAAGTTCCTAGAAAAAGAACAACTCATAAACAGAATTCAATTTAAAAAAAAAACCCAATTTATCAAAAAACTTCGTGTGTACTTGGTAGAAACGAAAGCCGTGAATTTATTTAATTGCAGATCATACCTGCCCTATGCTGACGAAGGACAAATATCCTGAAACCGGTACATAGGTGGTAGATGCGATTAAATAAATTTAATGGCCCTTTCTCTTACTTAACAAGCATCTGTATACCTTGCTTCCTGTGATGGGGTAGTATACACGATTATACATCGGATGTAATTCAATGCCTGTCGCGACATATAGTCAGGGGAGTAGTTGTTATCTGATGTATAATCGACCCACATATATATTCCTAAATTAAAAGGTTTTTAAACAATCAGTTACACATTTTTACATCTATTCACGCTGTCGAAACTAAAAACCTTTTATAGTTTACTGTAATAACACTACAGTTTTCTATAATTTTTACACATATATATATATATATATATATATATATATATATATATATATATATATATATATATATATATATATCTAGCTCTTATTTATGGGTCTCCTAATTTTTTTTGATAACTTATTTTGCATTTTCGGTATATTCGGTTATTCGCTTACCCGTTATTTAATTATTTATGGCCCACTATTCGTTATTTCGTTATTCGTTGGTAACAATTATATTTCCAAATTGACTACAAACAAACAGTACATATGTACATGTATTACCAACGAAGAATTGCCGTTTTGAACGAAATCACTAATTTTATATCATCCAAAAAGACGGTTATCAGCATGTTCGTTTATCAACCTAGTAAAAACCAAACAAATAACGCAGTAACGACTTTCCGTTACACAAATGCATTTTTGCATGTTCACGAAAGCTAAAAACATACTGACCTCTATTTTTCATCCACTCTAACTTGTATGTTTTAGAATTTTTTAATGTGATTGAAAACTACAGTGATAAATATGGAGATACATTTATTATATATCTTGGTCCTTTAACTCAATCACTTGCGTTGGCGGAAGAAAACTTAATAGAATACATTTTAAGTTCCACAAAAATCATAGATAAATCCTTTCAATACCAATACTTTCAAAATTGGTTGGGCGATGGACTCCTATTAAGTAAAGGTTAGTGATTTTTCTACTTTTATACTCTTTATTTTATTGTAATAATACTTATTTTGTCATCATCTACTTTAAATTGTCATATTAAACGAAACACTTATTTATCTAATGGAAAGTTAAACAGTTTCAAAGTAGAATTTTTTTTTCGTAGTAGATAGTTTTATAAATAAAAAGCCTTATTAATTGGAATAGAAATAGAAGCTTATGCTACTAAAATCTGATTATTAATTACACATATGTTGGCAGTTACTAAGGTAATGTCCATAACGGGGCACCGCACCTTGCACCGCACGTAGCATTGTACCATAGTATGGACCCTGTCTCGTACAAAGCTCTTCCGTCGAGCAACTAAGACAGACACTGATTAGTAATCTTTCTTTATTCATCGAGCACGACGCGCAATATGGGAAGGTCGAAAAATACTAAGCACGATTTTGGGAGTGCGATGCTTTGACGAGGCGAGAATCGGTGCGTCGTTATGGCCAAGCGAATTTAAACTAGTTTTCGAAAACAAAATTTCGAATGGAAAATTTTTCGAAAAACAATTTTTCGAAAAAATAAATTTTCAAATATACCTGTTTTCGAAATATAATTTTTCGAAGAACAGTTTTTCGAAAAAAATGATTTTCGAAAAATTGTTTTTCGAAAAAATAATTTTGAAAAATTGTTTTTCGAAAACGGTTTTTTTAAAAATTTTCCGCGACCCGTTAAAAAGTGTATTTGTTATAATTTTTGCTTTATTTAAGGAATGAAATGGAAAAAACGGCGTAAAATGTTGACTCCTGCTTTTCACTTTTCAATTTTAGAAAGTTTCGTTGACGTTTTTGAAAGCGTTGGTCAAATATTTATCAACAAATTGGAAACTCACGATGGCGAAGATATGAATATTTACCCGCTAGTATCATTATGTACACTTGATATTATTTGCGGTACATTTTTTATATTTTTAAAAAATTTTATCTATTGGCTACATAGAAAAAATAGTTTGTAAATTAAAATCAATAAATTATAAATAACCTAATAAAAGTGGGAAGTCAGCAAGAGGCCACTTTTTGACAGAGAGGTCGAAGAAGAAGCTATGACGTCACTCATCTGTCGCTGACATGAGGTGACGCGAAACCATAAATTTTCCCCCAATCAAAAATTGCTAACACGGACCTAAATGAAGTTTTCACTTCAATAACTTTATTTAGGGAAGTTCGTAGATGTCGCTTTAAAAAGTAAAAATATGCATTACTCTTTATGTATTTTATAAAAAGGTTTCAAGCTCCTCCCCATTTAATAAATGCAACAAAAATATTAATTTTCAAAAAAGATTTGAATAATTGTTATGGCATTTTCAATATTTGGACTTAAATAAAAAATTTATTTGATATTTATAAACCCTGTTCGAGTTTCTTTGAAAGTCAATATATATATCCCCACGAGCGAAAACTAGTAGTGTAGAATTTATGCATCGATACAATTGCATCAATATTAGAGATGTGTTGGAGCAGGATTTTTAAAAAGCTGTGACAACTGTTACTGTTCCACCAAAAAAACTGTAACAATTCACTGTTTTTTTTTGACAGCTTTTTAATGAGAGAATACATCAATCAACACCTGTTCTTATGCCCTAGTGACTTATTTACTCGACAATTTTTCTACGTAAAAATAACACGTAAAATTTAATTTATTTAATCGCAATTGACTGGATCGTGTCAGAGAAAACACATTGTGTACTTACGTTGTAATTATTGTGTTTTAACTCAAGTGGATTTATATCCACGATAAGTGTGTGTCAACAGATTAGAATATCGCGCTTGCAGTGAACGACTACCGGTGATTTTATGGTGTTAACAAACAAGTCGGTGCCGACGAACTTCAATCATCACCCCCCTGCAGATACGAACTACGAACGATGGATTGCGATTCAAGGTTGGTGTATAAGTTATCTGTGTACCACTCTTTCTTTTAAAATTGCCAGCGGCGTCTTTATCATTCATTATGTTTTTTTTTCAGTAGTAAAACTACCCCTATTATTGCGGTTCATTTAAAACCCGAATTACATTAAAATTTCAGTTGATTTCACCCAACACTTTTTTAAGTTCAACTTTCACATGTTTCGAATATATAGGGTGTTTCAAAAAAAAGTGACCCCGTCTCTAGGATAGGTAGAAAACTGAAAAATAATTGGGGTTTGCTTTGTAAAAAATTTCCGCAACGCCATCCGTATTTAAGATAAAGGGTATGTATGTACATTTTTTTCTTCAACGCCCTTTATCTTGGATGCGGATGGCGTTGCAAACATTTTTTACTGAGCAAACCCCAATTATTTAGCAGTTTTCTACCTATCCTAGAGACGGGATCACCTTTTTTCGAAACACCCCGTAGGTAGGTACTGATAGAAGCAGTGACAAAACCTGTTACTGCGAAATCGCGACACACCTCTACTGGGGCGAAAGAACAGGAGCAGATTCATGCAATCTCTCATTAAAAAGGTGCTCCGAAAAAAAGCTGTGACTAGTCACAATTTATATTTATTTATCTGCAGGGATTCTTGACTAATTTTAGACTTAAAAAACTGTATAACTTTTAACACGTATTATGACGTTTCAGAGAGCGCAATGGGCATATCTGTAAACGCTCAGACAGACGGAGATTCTGAATACGTTCGTAATGTTAAAACTATTTGTTCAATAATAACAGACAGAAACTTCTCCCCTTTGGATCCTCGAATGTATCCTCTAACAATCAATTACTATAAAGAAAAAAAAGCGCTCAAAGTGATACACTCACACACCGATATGGTTATCGAGAAGAGAATTAACGATTTGAAGAATGTTAAAGACGCTAAAGAATCCGACAATGACGGGATTAAGAAGAAACTGGCTTTTTTGGATTTGTTGCTTAAGAGTACCATAGATGGAAAACCGTTGTCCAAAATTGATATAAGAGAGGAGGTTGATACATTTATGTTTGAGGTAAAGTTCGACTTTCTTACTCGTTATAAATTTTTTTTTTAATTTTAGATAATCATGCATAATCTATCAGATATAATTCAATGTTCCAGATAGGTATCGTTATGCTTCTTTTCCACTCTTTCGGTATTCTTCCGTGTTAAATTAGAATGTTGAATAGTTTCGTATATTCCTCTCTTATGGAGTCTCTACCATATTTAATCATCTCATTTGTCATTCTATCTTTGCTTGGCGCCTTCCTGTTTCTGAGCTTTTTCACTGCCATATTTACCAGCTCTGTCGTGATTCTTGCCTTTTAATTTATAACATCATTTTAAGGGGCTTCTCCTGGTGGGTCTTACTTATTTTCTGGTTTTGCGTAAAGGTTTTTAAAGTATTTTCCCACATTTCGTTTTTGATTGTTTTTTACATCATCAGCGATTATTAAACAATCAAAGTTAGATGATAGATCATTTATATAAAAATTGAATAGTAATGGTCCCAGATGAGACCCCCGTGGTACTCCTGACGTAACTCTTATTAAATTAGAGAGATGGTTCTTAACTTTAGCAATTCTTATTCTAGTAATATCTGGACATTTATTTTTAAACATATTTATGTATTTTTTTGTTGGCAATCACCAAAAATATTCACAATCTGATTCAAATCTTTGTCACAATGCTTGGAACAATCTATATTAGTTCTCATTATGCCCTGACTCGTCTTTACATTTGTTTGTATCATTTGTTATTTATTTACAGCACAAATATTTACTTTCAGGGACATGATACCACTTCTTCAGCAATATCGTTTGCTCTCTACCTATTGGCTAATCATCCACTAGTTCAGGTGAGTTATTGTATTTTATATTTGATACATATACTGGGTGTTCCATATTATCGTTTACAGGCAATATCTTCCTTATTTGAAAAGATAAACATAGCAATAAAATACTTAAAAGGATGAAGTTTCAAAAACTTCTTTTCATTTAACAACCACTGGGTGAGATAAAAAAACTGCATTTGTATTGTAACTCGGGTTTTAAGTGGACTGTAATATAAGGGTAGTTTTATTACTGGAAAAAATAATAAACCATAATAAACGATCAACACGCTAATGGCAATCTATAAGAAAGTAGTACACAGATAGCTTTTAAGACCTACCTTGTATAAGCCGTCGTTCGTAGTTCATCTGTAAAATCACTGGCCGTCGCTCGCTCTGAAAGCGCGATATTCTGGTTTGTTGACAACACACTATTTGTGGATATGGATCCAAGCGAGAAAACAACACACACTAAAAACTTAATAATTTCAATGAAAGTACAAATATAGGCACCCCTTGGTGCCGAGGTACCCACAGCAGGGTCACTCTGTTGTTCGCACCAAGGTACTCCAGGGATTCAATGCAATTCCATACAATTTTAGAATTTGCCTTTGAAGCAGCCTGGCTGTCTGATATTATACTTATGTTTTTGTTTGTTAGAAGTCTGTTAGTCAGCTTTTTTGATAGCGAAGACTTTAGCCTGAAAGATTTTAGTATACCTGCCAAGAATGGTAGATATTTAAATTCTTGGTTTCCTGCTGAAAACACCGGCCCCAACTTCTGAAGTTTTTGAGCCATTCGTGTACATTACGTATTACCTTTTTTTTTTTTTTAAAAAATAGTCGCAAAAAGGGTAGACCTATCGTGTGGGCCGTGGACGGCCCGCACTACGACTATTAGAAGGGGAAGGGATTATAGAAAAAAAATGATTGTGGGCACGCTTTTTAAAAAGTTGCAGGTCATAGTTCTCTGGAAAAACTGATTTTGGAAGCTTATTCCATTCCGTAGCAGCCCTATAAAAGAAGGATTCTTGATGAAGATTGGTCCTTGTAGTGTCAATCTTGTGAGACTGATCTGCGTGCCGAGTTCTTCGGCCGAATGTGGCCAATGGTGGCACAAGAGTTTTTATTTCTCTGGAGCATCTGCCATGGAAATATCTGTAGAGCAATGACTGGTCTGCAACTCTTCTTCTATGTTCTAGAGGGTGAAGGGTATCTGTGAAAGTTGGGCTGTTTATCAAGCGAATTGCTCTTTTCTAAATGGAATCTAGAAGACGAAGAGAATGCCTTGGTGCTGAACCCCAAATGTGCGAGCAATACTCCAGTAGAGGTCGGATTTGAGCCTTGTACGTCGTCAACAGTTGATCAGGAGTAAAAAACTTTCTGGCTTTCCACAGAAAACCTAGCCTCTGGCTTGCCGACTTTGCGATGTTAGCAACATGGTCATGCCAAGACATATTATTGGACACCGTGATTCCCAAAATCGAGATGAAGGGACTTGGTTCAAAGGTATTTCCGGACATTGTGATGGGATGATTTGAGAAATTCACTTTCTTCTTGGAAAACGTGGCACTTTGTGTTTTTTGGGCGTTGAACTGAACAAGATTTTTGGTTGCCCACTCGACGATTGCTTTAAGATCTGTATTGATGGAATAAACCTGTTCCTGCCTGAGTCTATTTGTATCATTCACCGAAAGTGATCGATAGGATGTGAAAGTTGAGACAATGTGCTATCGTCTGCGAAACTGTAAATGGGGTTCGTGGTGGTTTTCAAGAGGTCGTTGATGTGTAAAAGAAATAAGTTGGAGGACAGGATGGAACCCTGGGGGACCCCGGCATTGGTTTTAAACGCATCAAAAGAAATACCGTCAACTGCCACATGTAAGGAGCGATCTTGCATGAAGCTCATTTATCTCTCTCTCTCTCTCAGATTTACTCAGCAATCTGATTTTCAAAGCCAAACTGATATCTCTTGTGCAGATTATTTTTTTCATTTTCATAAATGCTGATCTTGCCTTTTCTATTCTAATTATTATTTCCTGGGAGCAGTCGTTGTCTTTGTTGATGATGGTACCGAGCTATTTGTATTTTTCTACCTGTTGTACTGGTTGGTTGTGTATGTAGATTTGTCCAACATTGTTTGTTCTTTTGCTAATCAAAACGACGTCAGTAAATGGAGCTAACTAAAACTCGTTAAACTAGTTGTTGCGAATTGCATTTAAATAAACTTTCAGGCTGGGGTGGTCTCGGTTATATTACATCAGGTAAAACCATCATAATCATAGTATTATTTTAATAATATTTCGGTGCGAAATTTTTTTACCGAATACCACTATAGCTTCAATTAAAAACAATTTTTTTTTATCAAACACGAATATTTTTTAGGAAAATTCGTATTTTCGAAAAAATTTCCAGTAATAATTGAAACTTTAGTGGTATTATTAGTAATCATTTTAAGTTTTACTAATTGTCTTTTAATTATTTAAAACATCCAAAATTTTATCAAAATAATTGCCAATAAATTGGATTTTAATATTATTTTTATTAAAGTCCTAATAAAGGTTTAATTCATCATTATTTTAGTAAAAAACAAAGCGAAGGTTATTTAGGTAGACTTCTTGTTATTATTCGTACTGTTTTTATTATGTTTATAAACATAATGTTTACTTAAAAACAAGTCTGACCTTTTAACATTGCTTTACCGAGATAGATGTTTTACACGCAAATTTGATAAATTGGTAGTTATTATACTGTAAATAAAAAAATTAGCAAATAAATAAGAAATTTTTTTTATATTTAATTTTGCAATGTTATTCATTATTTTTGTAACTAAATGTTTATTTAGTGTAAATTAATGATGTATTGCGACACTAATAGCGTGTCTTTTCTCCTTTTCTTTGGATTAAAGCATTTACGCCTAGGCATGCTTCCAATTAAATTTTGGACGAAATCTTGAGGAATTTGTTTTCATGCTGTGATAACTTAATTTTCAAAGTCCCTCGCAGGTTTCTAGGTGCAGGTATTTCACGTTTAACATTTTTTTTTAAAGTGATCCTATAAATACCCCATCGGTTTTAGATCCGGGCTTTTTGGTGGTCACTGCATAATTTGTGTACCAACTTGATTAAGATAAATACCTTCTCTGTTATGTGATGTCGAGCGTTGTCTTGCAAAAAAAAATGAAACTGGATTTCAAAAAAGGATCTCGTAAGGACAGGAACTAATTCTGTGCGAACGTCAAAGCTTATACCATTCTACAACATAACAGAGCTCGTACCCTGGCCTCCTAAAAATTTTTTTATCCCATTTGAGCGTCCACCATACGAGTTATTGTGGAACGATTGTTAACTAAAAAATTGACAACATAAGTTTGACAATATCCCCCATCCAATAAAACTGAGGCCGCTTGTTTCGTTAAATTTTCTGTCAACATATTTTTTTTTTATGAAAATAGTCGCAAAAAGGGTAGACCTATCGTGTAGGCCGCGGACGGCCCGCACTGCGACTATTAGAAGGGGAAGCGATTATAGAAAGGAGATGATTGTGGACACGCTTTTTAAAAAGTTGCAGGTCATAGTTCTCTGGAAAAACTGATTTTGGAAGCTTATTCCATTCCGTAGCAGCCCTGTAAAAGAAGCATTCTTGATGAAGATTGGTCCTTGTAGTGTCAATCTTGAGAGTGAATGGGTGAGACTGATCAGCGTGCCGAGTTCTTCGGCCGAATGTGGCCAATGGTGGTACAAGAGTTTTTATTTCTCTGGAGCATCTGCCATGGAAATATCTGTAGAGCAATGACTGGTCTGCAACTCTTCTTCTATGTTCTAGAGGGTGAAGGGTATCTGTGAGAGTTGAGCTGTTTATCAAGCGAATGGCTCTTTTCTGAATGGAATCTAGAAGACGAAGAGAATGCCTTGGTGCTGAACCCCAAATATGCGAGCAATACTCCAGTAGAGGTCGGATTTGAGCCTTGTACGTCGTCAACAGTTGATCAGGAGTAAAAAACTTTCTGGCTTTCCACAGAAAACCTAGCCTCTGGCTTGCCGAATTTGCGATGTTAGCAACATGGTCATGCCAAGACATATTATTGGACACCGTGACTCCCAAAATCGAGATGGAGGGACTTTGTTCAAGGGTATTTCCGGACATTGTGATGGGATGATTTGAGGAATTCACTTTCTTGGAAAACGTGGCACTTTGTGTTTTTTGTGCGTTAAACTGAACAAGATTGTTGGTTCCCCACTCGACGATTGCTTTAAGATCTCTATTGATGGAATCAACCTGTTCCTGCCTGAGTCTTTTTGTATCATTCACCGAAAGTGATTGATAGGATGTGAAAGTTGAGACAAGTGTGCTATCGTCTGCGAAACTGTAAATGGGGTTCGTGGTGGTTTTCAAGAGGTCATTGATGTGTAAAAGAAATAAGGTGGGGGACAGGATGGAACCCTGGTGGATCCCGGCATTAGTTTTAAACGCATCAGAAGAAATACCGTCAACTGCCACATGTAAGGAGCGATCTTGCATGAAGCTCAAGAGCCATTGGCGCAGTTTGGTTGGGAGACCGTAGGCAGATAATTTACTTAACAATGCCTGGTGCCAAACGCGGTCAAAGGCTTTAGATATATCCAAGGCTATTGCACGGGATTCACCAAACTTTTTAATAGTGTTTGTCCAGAGCTGAATATATTAAAACGGTAATTTTTGTAACTTAGACATATAAATGTAGATAATGAACTATCTTTACTGTGCATCGATTCTTCTCGACGTTGCCGGGTTAGAACTTTTAAAAGTATTAGTGTATGCATACATATAAAAACTGTATGGGTAAGGTCTACTCACTTCGCTACAAGCTTGTATACTCTTACTGCGCATATAATATAAAATTTTCTGACATTATTGTACCATAACAACCTTGTTAAGGTGTACAAATGTCACTAAAAATTAACTAAACAAACACCAAATGTTCCGACAAAGCTCTTAGCGAAGTCCATGGCCGGCTTTTTATCATAGTCGTCCCAACAGGGATTCTTTTACGATACAATCCTGCTAGTCATTATTTAGTTAGTTTTATTTTGTAAAAAATGGTACTAGTTTTAAGTTATTAAAACGAACATATTAAGCGACAGGAACAGAAGAATATTTATAAAAGAGATAAAAAAAATTGTGACTTTGAGCACTCATCGAATGCACTTTTTGAAAATTTTTAATAACTTTTTTAGCAAAAAGTTGTGGAAGAACAACATGAAATATTTGGAGACACAAAAGATGTCCACACAACTCTAGCAGATCTTCAAAATATGCGGTATTTGGAATTAGTTGTAAAAGAAACATTGAGACTTTATCCATCGGTTCCGTTGATCGGTAGAGAAGTGACCGAAGAGTTTGTGTGGGGTAAGTATTTATTTAAAAACTTCCAACGCCAGAGGGGGATTAATTATTTCATTTTCGTCGAGGGTATTTATAAATTAAGAAATTTTACGAAAGACTGAAGGCAAAGACTAAAAAAGTAAAAGAATAGAGAGTATGTAACGTGCCTTTTTTTTCCTATCAAATATAAAAAAAATAACTTTAATCTTGAATACCTTAATACGGAGTTCCTGCTAATTTACTCATGTTTTTAACATTTACATAAAGATTTACACTGTTAAAACAATTGAGTCCAAGTATCCCGCATTCGGGATTTATTTGAGGGAAGCCATTGTTAATTAGCAGGTGCCATTCCATAACCAAACCGGCCACAGGAGTGGTGCATTCGTATCATCCATATCGACGATAAATTGCAGTGTTATAAAGACTTTTTTGGTGTTTTTAGCAGGAAAAAAAAAGGCACGTTACAAGTAAATTACCGGTTAGTTTAGTTTAAAGACGGAGAACCTGTGAAGTTGGTTCAGTTCTATTAGAAATAAATTAATTAGGATGTGATCAATAAGTGATAAATTTATTTTTTGGAAAAAGTACAAATCTTATTTTTGTTTTTATTTTTAGAAAATGTTAAATACCCCGAAGGATTAACAATATTAATAGTTCCACATTTAATTCATAGAAATCCGAAATACTTTCCGAATCCATTAGAGTTCATTCCGGAACGATTTTTGGAAATGGATGGAAAACATCCATACCGGTACATTCCTTTTAGTGCCGGTCCAAGAAATTGTATTGGTAAGTAAAAAATTCTTTCATAAACCTGTTGATTAAAAATAAAGTCATGGAGAATATTAACGCAACAATATGATTTTTTTAATTTTCAGTTTAAGTATTTTAATATTAGGCTATGCAAATTTTGTCTCGTTCCGGCGTTACGTTCGTGGATAATTTGTAACGTGCCTTTTTTTCCCTTCTACAGTTCCATTATAATTGTGTCTTTGATAGTTTCGTATTCCTCAGGTACCGTATTTTGTTGTAACTTAAATATATCATTCGTTGTAAATAGTGTTGCATACCTTATTGTGATAAGATTCAAGTTTGGTTTACATTTCTGTGTAGATGAGGCTAGCTATCAACACGGACGAACGCGATTCTTAGTGTGGAACATAGACTTGCGAATATTCTTGGTTGACGTCAATTCCGTGTCATTTCTTGATATCCGGCTTGGGAAGTAGTCTGAGTCGTGTGGTGAGAATTTTTGGGGCAGTGTGATATTAACAAGTGTGCAAAACCTCTACGGTTTTTCTTTCATATCTGGCTGTATTTGGGCCATCTTAATTGGATTTTGAAGAAAAACCATTTAATATTTAACTTGACCATTCTATCTTACCTTCGTTGTTGATATTTTGGATTTTGGTGTCGAGTTAAAATAACCGCATGCGGGATTTATTTGAGGGAAGCCATTGTTAATTAGCAGGTGCCGTTCCATAACCAAACCGGCCACAGGAGTAGTGCATTCGTATACCCAAAGGTTATAAGTGATTTATTTTTGAATATTTAACGACGTGACTTATTTTTGACACCACAATTAAGTTTTGTTTTAATTTATTAATATAATACATTATTAAAAACTATTTATTGCATTAGATAATATGCCAAAACTAAACTTTGATTTATTGTTGGCTGTTAATTTTGACTATATTTGTTATAATTTTATTATTATAACATACTTTATATAATATACTTTGATTTATTGTAGGAGTAAAGTATCCAATATATTTTAGCTATAATTTCATTTATTTAGTTCACCATAATCTGAGTTGTTTATCGTGTGGCTTTGCTGGTGCCTATAAGACCTAGGGGTTTCCGGCTTGAACCGTCCAAGTCGGTGGCGCGGCTCACTTTTTTATTTTTTTTTCTTCTACCCTCTACGGCTGAGCTCGGGCATAATTTGCCAGTAGAGAGACCGCTGGCAGAGTACTCTATAGAGAACGAACAAGACGTGGCAAATTGTTGCATAAGTACATACGTGGGGTGTGACAAACCCCATATCCTGAAAAATCGTATTTTTTTTTTATCTTGTTTCTTTTCTGATATTTTGTTGTTCCTTAGTCTCAGGGGATCATCTCGGAACAATAAAAACGCGCAAGAAATAATCAAATAGGCTTTATTTTAAGAAATCTGATATTAACTGAAAAAGGCTAGTCTTTCATGGACCAAAAAACACACCGTGACAAAAAAAACCATTTGAGATTAAATAAACATCTCACCCCAAAATAATCATGCTGTCTGAAATCATGCAATCACAGCATGCTCCATGCACAATAGTGATTTACAGTACACACAGATATGTTTAGTCTTGCGATCTCGACTACTTGGACACATGTAGCATCTTCCAGAGACCTTCACGATCTTAGCAGGTGGCACCTCAGAATTATTTTGGTTGATTTTTTTAATTTTCAGACGATCATTTCTTGGTACCCTTGGATTATTACTCCTTTTGATTATATAGTCCCGGATAAGTTTTAAGCCCAAAGTTTTAATGAACATTCTTCTGGCTAGTCTAAAATCCTGATTGTTTTACCTGTATATCACTAGAGCATTTATAGTGGCTGTATTCAAGAGAGAAAGCACGATAGTGAGAGGCCATCTCCGTAAATTCCTCGACACGTTGTATGATGCAGAGAGTTTATCAACTACGTCTACTCCAGTTTTAGTAAAGTTGTAAAAGCTTAACATTTCGGGTAGATTTTTCTCTCCTGTTGCCTCATCGATAGCTCCACCATGGTGCACAGTAGACGTCGCTTCCTGATTCGATTACATCGTCATCACTTTCATCAAACTATCAAACTAGTTCTAACAAAATTACCTCAACAGAATATGAAGATTTTTTTCGTTTCCTGAAAATTTTATAAAAGTGGATATAACTGGTTTTGGACGCGAACACCGCAAATATTTTATTTTTAATTATTTATATACTTTATTATTATAACGCAATGTTATTTTTATAGTATAAACTGTTAATATTTGGTATTTTTTAGGTCAAAAATTTGCCATGTTAGAAATGAAGAGTACAATCTCAAGGGTTATACGAAATTTCAAACTTTTTCCCTCAAAAACAAAACAAGAAATGAAATTAGCACCAGAAATAATATTATTGTCAAAGAATGGAATTCGATTAACCTTGAAGAAGCGGATATAACGTAACTCGTTTTCTTTTTAACATTGTTACATTTAGAATCAGAATATTTTAATGCGTTGAGAATAAAGGGTATGGATATCTATTTACAATAACTAGTTTTAATATTACCTTGAAAAATTAAGTGCACAACATACAAAATTCTCAATTTGACCAATTCGACTGTGCAAAAACTATTTATTAATCAGTAGCAGAAAAGCAAGAACGGTGGTATCCCCAATTCATGGACGAGATTTGACCAAATGGACAGTAATTTTTTATTTAAAAAAAGATGTTATAATGTTTTATTAATTTCGTCAATAACAGCAAACAAACTTTTACCCTTCCCAGCCAGATCCAGAGAGATTATGGACTGCAATCTGCTTCAGGGTGGAACGGCCATTCCTGTCTTCCTAAATGTAATGTAATGTTCTTCGAATTAAATGATTTATTACAAGAACAAGACATTGTTGGTTGGATTAAAAGGCAACGTATTAGATGGGTGGGATAAAATCTGAAGAATGCCAAACACAAGAACAGCCAAAGTGGTGTTTACAAATACACCAGGGGGCAGGTGACCTAGAGGACGGCCTCGGTCAACATGGAAAGATAATGTACTAGAAGATCTGAGAGTACAGAACTGGAATATAACAGCTGAAAATAGAGATAGATGGAAGGCGGTTGTCGAAGAGCAATAGTGTGTGTGTGTGTGTGTGCGTGTGTGCGCGTGTGTGGCTCATGTCGCATGGCTCATGTCTGAGTGTTCGCGTCACCCTCTTTATTTTGACGAATAAATCAAAGAAACGTTAACTTTCTGTTCAGTTCTAATCATTTTTGATATGAGACTGTTTTTAAAGTATATATTTTTGCGGTCACTCGAAGAATAGCATAGTTCGAATCAAGCAGAACGAGTTAAAATTTCAAGATAAAACATTTTTTACTTTTACGGTGCTCTCATATTCTAAGGAAATAGGCATCAGTACCATTTTGATTTTCTCTGAAACCACGATAAAAGAGTATAGAAAAACCTAATACAGTTCAAGGAAGAATTGAAAAACCTTCCTGAAAATATACAGGATATTCTATTTGAAATATTAAAGTTAGAGAAATTTAAAGAAATGTTAATTAAAGTTCATCTGTGGAAACGCACTGTAGAATATTGTGAAATAATATACCTGGAAATAACCAGCTCAATATATACAAATTCCATTGTGAAAAACAAAATTTGAATTATTTTAATAGTTTGCCAGTTATGTCCATTTTAAAAAAAGGTATAGTAAACCTCTATAAAAGTTCCCTGTGATTTAGTTGTAGAATTCAAAAATGCAATAAAACATAGGATGGTTCAATTAAAAAAACATTACTGACACCTGGCACTTTTTTGGGAAAATCTATATAAATAAAAATAATTTTAGATTGTCGCCTTTATCGACATTCACCTTACTGTGGAAACAGATTTCCAAAAAAATAATAGTTTGGGAGCTACAGTCGTGAACCACCTGGTATATTGGGCTATAATGCAAAACCTTTTTTTAATATTAGTAGCAAAAGAAAATAATTATGATATCGGATCCCTGATGTCATTACTCTCTCGCCCTAGAGCCCTATACACACCATGAATGGCACTTCCAGGCTATGACGTAAGCTGGTACAGCTATAAACACAGCCCCACACCGAAGGATAAAAAAATCTACTAATGACGAGGAATATGAATGGTTCTGAATTCGCATGACACAGATATAGACGTAGGTAGTTGTTCTTTTGCGGCGCACAGAGGGTGAAAATACAAAAATTAAAATATCTTATTTTAATGTTTTTAAAACTGTAAGCAAAACGAAAGTAATGGTCTTTGAAAGAATAGTGAGATAAGAGAACGCTATGGTGTAAAAGAAAATGTGGTTACAAAGATAGATAAAGGAATGCTTGGATGGTTTGGACACGTAGGAAGGATGGAGGCAGGAATATTGACAAAACAAATTTATAAGGTTAGTGTGAATGGACAAGTCGGTAGAGGTTGATCTCGGCAAACATATCTCGATCAGATCAACATTGTTTTGAAATAAGGCCAGGTCAACAGTACCAACAACCGAAGAGCATGTATGCGAGAGAGCACTGATGAAAGTAGAGGAAGCAAAAGAGGTGTGTAAGAGCCGTAGCAAGTGGAAGGAAGTGGTCTCTGCGTGACCATAATAATATGTCTGTATGTATGTTAAATATTTTGACGTGATTTTGCTGATATAAAGGGCATGATATGATTCATATCCATGATGGATACATTTTTTTTTACTGAAAATAGTCGCAAAAAGGGTAGACCCATCGTGTGGGCCGCGGACGGCCCGCACTGCGGCTATTAGAAGGGGGAGGGATTATAGATAGGAAATGATTGTGGACCAGCTTTATAAAAAGTTGCAGGTCATTTTGGAAGCATGTTCAATTTTGTAGCAGCCCTGTAAAAGAATGATTCTTGATGGAGATTGGTCCTTGTAGTGTCAATCTTAAGAGTAAATGGGTGAGACTGATCAGCGTGCCGAGTTCTTCGGCCGAATGTGGCCGAATGTGGCCGAAGTGTGGTACAAGAGTTTTTATTTCTTTGGAGCATTCTTCTATGTTCTAGTGTGTGAAGGGTATCTGTGAGAGTTAAGCTGTTTATCAACCGAATGGCCCTTTTCTGAATGGAATCTAGAAGACGAAGAGAATGCCTTGGTGTTAAACCCCAAATGTGCGAGCAATACTCCAGTAGAGGTCGGATTTGAGCTTTGTACGTCGTCAACAGTTGATCAGGAGTAAAAAACTTTCTGGCTTTCCACAGAAAACCTAGCCTCTGTCTTGCTGACGTTGCGGTGTTAGCAACAAGGTCATGCCAAGACATATTATTAGACAACGTGACTCCAAAAATCGAGATGGAGGGACCTGATTCAAGGGTATTTCCTGACATTATAATGGAATGATTTGAGGAATTCACTTTCTTGGAAAACGTGGCGCTTTGTGTTTTCTGGGCGTTGAAATGAACAAGATTGTTGGTTCCCCACTCGACGATTGCTTCAAGATCTGCATTGATGAAATTAACCTGTTCCTGCCTGGGTCTATTTGTATCATTCACCGAAAGTGATCGATAGGATGTGAAAGTTAAGACAAGTGTTGTAAGAGCTTTGCTTTGCTTTGGTAAAGTTGGATGTATTCTAATATAGTGATTGTTAGATATTTTAACAAATTTTTTTCAACGAATCTCCCAGCTTATTTTATCTTACACAAAAACATGCGTATTCAATATTTAAGGATTTCTTTCTCCAGTAGGTATTCTACTAACAAATAGTTGTGTTTATTTCTAAATTAATATTGAAGTTAATTAGTCCAGATATTTTTATTAATAAAGTTCCCAACCCCGTTACAGCCCACCTGTGGGGTACGTTTTGCTATACAGCTGACAATACGGCAGCGTCTGAATCGAGAATTCGACGTCGCGACGCTTTGTTTCTCGCCGACTGGCATCGTGATAGTCTCGCGATTTTTGATTTTACTTCCGAAAGCTCTCGACAACGGAAAGTGGTCTTTTGCTTAAATTTTCCGGCCGGGAAATGATGGAAATGTATTCATTGGTTTAGTAATTTTAGTTGTTTGGTAAGTTTTTTGTTTTACTTTTAATTGGATATAATGTATAAAATGTTTTGTTAATGCTGTAACAAAAAAAAATTAAATTAGGGTTCCTTAAATTTAAGCTACAAAATTATAAAGGAGTTATTTTGGTAAAAAAGTTAATAATTTTTTAATGACAAAACTTGTTTACTTGCTCTTTTGTGCAAAACTGCAAATTAGTAATAAAATTATATTTTTTAATAGGTACATAATTTAGATATACTTTCTTTCAAGTAAAAGATTGATTACAGGGAAGAAATAAAATCGGTGACTGTTACATTTTTATCAATATCTATATTAAATGATGCAACAAGTTTAATATCGTTAAAACTATACTGCTTTACAAAAAAGGATTCAAGGAACCAAGAAGATTCAATCATTTGCAATAAAATTGTTTATACTCGACACTAATCATTAATTAACTCTTACTGAATGTTGGCATTTCTTTTGAAAGTATATTTTCGTTTTTCCAAATATTGTCACGCATTTTTTTTCGTAGGGGAAACCACCGACGAGCATGTATGAGAGCACTGATGAAAGTAAAGGAAGCAAAAGATGTGTGTAAGAACCGTAGCAAGAGAATGAAGTGGTCTTGCCTACCCCTACGAAAAAAAGGCGTGCCTATATGTATGTATGTATTACAATAATTGTTTTGAAAAAAACCTTTCCGGGCTTTTTTTACTGTTACATCAGGGTGGAATATTTAAAATATGTTTTTTAAAAACTGATTAATTTTTTACAATTAAAAGAAATTTTAAGTGTATCGAAAAAATGATTAACGTGAATTTTTTTTATATTAATTATAGTTGTCTTTTTGTTCCACTTCTGGTGATGGAATTTTAACCATAAAATAGTTTGGTAATTTTCTGGAAGGAGCAGATCTAGATCTTCATAGAGTCTCGTGGCCTCAGACACACTGTTTTGTTATCTACTGAGGTGTGGTTTGGGATTTGCACAGTTCTTGTAGCTTAGGAAATTGAAGTAATGATATATTATGCGATAAGTTGGAGATCGACAACATCGACAACAGTTTACTTGGCGCACGCCTACGTCATTTAAGCGTTATTTGGCGCACGCAAATTATACTTAGCACACGCAAACTATCGTTGTTGCTCGCAAATTCGAACCACCAACTTTTCGGTTAACAGCCGAACGCGCAACTGTCAAGTTGACATTGAAAAGTTTATATTTTTATTCCAGTTAATATTTTTGGTCTGGGCCCCTGTTTTATGCACGCGTTTATTCCGCATTCGCAATAAAAAATAGTATGTGCAACCCGTGCGATGTTGTCGAGTGAATAAACGCTCTCGCTTCGCTCGTGCGTTCAACTTCGCCCTCGTGAGCAATCGCCAACTTATCGCACTAGTTGCACAATATACTATTGCGTCCACCAAGTAACACTCAAATGACGTAAGCGTGCGCTAAGTAACACTCAAATGACATAAGTGTGCGCCAAGTAAACTTGTCGCACTCAAATGACGTAAGCGTGCGCCAAGTAAACTCAAATGGGCAAACAGCTATTTTTTAACTGCAACCTCGTGCCTTAAGATATTTCTAAAAAATTATTATTATACTCGTAATAACAAACAAAAATTGTTATATTTCAAAATAATTTACTCGCAGTAAATTTGGCAAATGCAAGCACGACCTTGTCATGGTGCATAAATATTTTATGACTGTCTTCCACCCAATCGTTTTTTTCATGATGGCTAAAGTGTTTTAAATTCATTTATATCTATTTTCTTCGTGACGTATCTTTTTATTGGATAAGTTATAACTTTGGGGTTTTCGTGAGGTTCGTGTTTTTTTTCATTTCCTCACTCACATCAAAAGCAAAATTACAAATCAATAGCCGAGGTATTTGATCAAAATTTATCCAAACAGGTCCGTATTAACCAGAAAAAAATGTGTGTCTTGACAAATTCCCAAAATAAACAAACAAATTAAAATTTATATCTAGTGGAATAATTCCTTACTGAATTAATAACTGTGGGTTCAAATTAATTTTGATATTCCAAAAGTAGTGGTAGTAAAGCTCTTCACAGAACACGAGACTAATAACTCAAGTGGTTGACACCGAAGGCACATAATAAAAATATTTACGCATGGAAATTTTGGGCAATAAAAATTTGTATTACTTATGCAAAGTGAATCACTACCAACGGTAAAAGTTTTGTCACTTTACTAGTTTCTATATTAATAAAAGCTACATTTTAAAATTATTTTGAAATATACAGAAAGTCCCAGTAAAGTGCGGCATATCAAAGTTATATTTTTTTTCACGGGACACCCTGTATTTTACTACATTTTTTAATTTTCCGTAAAAAAATTAAGTATCCTCTCATAAGGGTTCACTGTACCTAAGTACAGGTTGTTAATAGATTATTTAATATGTAATATGGGGTTTATTTTAAATAAAACACCATGTTTTTTAATAATTCATTAATTTTAAAAAAATTTCCTCTTTCCTAAATGTCATAGTATTTGTGCAATTTACAATTTTTTTAAATTTAATGGTAAATTTATTTTAAAACATTTGCTTCTCCAATTATGTTGTTATAGTTATGACCAGCTTTTGCCCGCTTAGAATTCCATGAATTTTGTTAAAGAATGTTTATGCAAAATTTGAAGTAGATTGGAGCATGGAATCACGTTGTCCCGTACAAACTTTGTCCCCGTTTTTTTCGCCCCCTTGGAAGCAGAATTTCGGAAAATCCTTTTTATCGGATTCCTACGTCCTCCAAAGAACACAACCTCCAAGTTTCAGGTCTCTACGATCAGCGGTTTAGGCTGTGCGTCAGTCAAACAGGACAAAGCATTTTATATGTATAGATAAAAGAAACCAGTATAGTTAATAAATATGCTCACTTGTAGCTACTGAGCTTTTTTCTTTATTAATATCTAAGTAATTAAGTACATAAT
This sequence comes from Agelastica alni, assembly GCA_950111635.1. Lineage (NCBI taxonomy): Eukaryota > Metazoa > Arthropoda > Insecta > Coleoptera > Chrysomelidae > Agelastica > Agelastica alni. The sequence goes on along the minus strand of OX467719.1, from coordinate 6,639,685 downwards.
AAAACAAAAGCAGGAAGTTAAGCAATATGCATATTCTTTATTGATAAATTTGACAGTTTAGTTGAAGCATGTGAGGTTGAGAAATTGTGGAGGCCATTTAGAGAAGGAATCGTGGATGTTGCTATTAAAGTGTGTGGTGTAAGTGAAAAAAAATGTGCGTAGAGTTTCATAAAGCAGTGGCAGCGAAAAATAAAGCCTGGCTAAATTGGCTGGCTACAAAATCCAGTCAAAGAACGCAAAAGGCAACGATTGAGGATGTAAACAAGGCAAGGAATGAGTATGAAAAGTTCAGATATTTGGCAAAAGAGGTTGTGACAAGAAATAAGGAAAGCTATAACGATAACTTTGATAAAAGGTTATCTGACTATTTCCAGAACAATATTAAACTCTTCTGGAACTCCATAAGGACAGCCAGAGGTAAAAATACTACCTCGCAACTTAAAAAAGCAGAAAACAAGATTGTAGTATAGTAAAATAAGAGAAATGCGTTATAATGAGATGAAAGGAATACTTCTAGAGTTTATTTGAGAAAAAGGATACGCAAGCACAGGCCCCATTCGGAGACATGAGTGAAAGTTGCAATAAAAATGAAATTAGTATGGCAGAGATTGTGAAAGCGTTAAACAGTATTAAATTGGGTAAGGCTGCCATTTTAACCTTTATTGAAGGAGAGGTAGCGTACCAGACGACTGGTGCAAGGCCGTAATCGTGCCGCTTTACAAGGGCAAAGGTTCGCAGTAGGACTGTAAGAACTACCGAGGTATTAGTTTACTCAGCATAGTTGGCAAACTGTATGCAAAGATATTGATTAAAAGAGTGACAAATAAAGCTAAGAAGATGATATAAGATGTGCAAGAAGGATTTAAAAGAGGAAGGTGATAAATGGATCAGGTCTTTTCATTACGAGGTACAGTCGAACAATTCTTGGCTAAAAGTCAGTCGAAAGGTCTACTGCGCTTTTAAGACTTGAAAAAGGCCTATGACAGAGTAGTAGGAAGTAAATTGTGGTTGACATTGTCTATGTAAGGGGTAAGCGCTAGTTTAATTGTGTTTATTTTGTCCAGGAGTTTATTTGTACTATTTAATGTTAGGTATTTCTTTTTATAATACACACAGTCAAGTATTCATTTAGTTCTTTTAACTAATACCACAGTATTAAATATTAATAATTAATAATCACGTGAATATTTTCAAACAGTAAAAGTTTCATATTTTTGCAAAAGTTAACAACACCCCGTATATTTATATACAACTTTACCAATTAAAAGGAATATATCCGTCGTTAACTGGCTTGGTTTCAAATTCGAAATAATTTCTACCACATAATTAGTCATAAACAAAAATAATTTATATCTAAACATAAAATCGAAACGAAGACATTTCCCCTTCAAGTAAAATTATCTTTTCCTCATAAATTTATAAATCGCATGACGTCAAAATGAATCAAAACTTAATTTCGGAAATATTGATCAATAAAAATTCGGTTTACTGTAAACAATTTGTCCTGCCAAATGATTTAGGACGGCATGGGATTGGCAAATGAATCTGATATAATATTTTGCTTATGTACTTATTATTATTTTTTATTTACCAAATTAGAAATGAGCAATTATCATTAGTTACCAGGTGCTAGAGATAACGGAATAACGAATGATGAACTGACATGCGCATTTTTTATATTTTATCAGCTATAGTTGATACTTTTTTTGATTGATTGGGGTCCTTCAGCTTAGTTCTTTATTCAGGTTTTTTAGTATTAATAATAAATAATAATCCGTATGCAAAAACGTAAAAAAAAATTGACTTCAAAAACTTATATGGTTTTCTTATGGCAACCATTGTCAGAACTGGACAAAATTAAAATAAGATCACACGGAAAGCCCCAGCTTTTAAATAAAAAAAGAATTATCAAAATCGGTTCACCCAGTCGAAAGTTCTGAGGTAACAAACACTTAAGGTGTACCTTAAATTCAATTTGGTTTGCAAAAGTCGTCGTTTTAAGAAAATCACCTAAGTCTTACTATGAGCTGACAACACCGCTAAAAACTAGTTATTTTTAGAGTTTTTAATATTTTATTAAAGTTCAACACTGAGATACATACATACATATAGTAACGTAGGGGTAGGCAGAGACCACTTCCTTCCACTTGTTACGGTTCTTACACACATCTTTTGCTTCCTCTACTTTCATCAGAGCTCTCATACATGCTCGTCGGTTGTCGTTACTCTTAACCTGGCCTTTCTTCAAAACAATGATGATCTGATCGTGATATATTCGCCGAGGTCGACCTCTACCGACTTCCGTCCATTCATACTCGCACTATAAATGTGTTTCATCAATCTACCTTCATCCATCCTTTCTACGTGTCCAAACCATTTAAACCATTCCTTTATCTATCTTTGTAGCCACGTCTTCTTTTACATCACAGCGTTCTCTTATCTCATTATTTTTTACTTTATACAACAGAGTCATTCCGGCTATACTTCTCAGACTACTCATCTCCGCAGCATTGATCTTACTTTCATGCTTCTTCTGCCAAACCCAACATTCACTACTATACATAAGTGTAGGACCCACCTCTACACACAGCCAGCATGCCTTTTTTTGACACTTTCTGGCTATTCATAAAGCTATGCAGTGCCCTATTCATTTGTTTTCCTGCCAACACCCTTTGCTCAATGTCACTGCCATACTTTCCATCTATCGTAAACTTTGAACCCAAAGTTTAACCATCACCTGCAACTCCTCTTCAGATGACGCTAATATGACTTGATCATCGGCGTAAAGAAGGCATTTGACGATCAAATCATTCATTTTTAATTCTTACGTACTCTCTTTCAAATCTTTTAAACAATCGTCTATGTATAAGTTAAAAGCCATGGCAAAGCCACACATCTCTGTCTTACACCCTTTTCGATGTTAAACCAGTTCGTGTAGGCTCCGTTTATCCTGACACAAGCAGTAGAATTCTTGTAAAGTGATTTCAGTGCTCGTATTAAACTACCGTTCACCCCCTACATAGACAATGTCGACCTCAATTTACTCCTCACCTCTCTGTCATAGGCCTTTTCCAAGTCTATAAAAGCGCAATAGACCTTCTGACTTTTAGCCAAGAATTTTTTGACTATACCTGGTAATGAAAATACCTGATCCATGTATCTCCTTCCTCTGCTAAATCCTGCTTGCACATCCCATATCATTCGTTACTCTTTTAATCAATATCTTTGCATATAGTTTGCCGACTATGCTGAGTAAACTATTACCTCAGTAGTTCGTACAGTCCTGCTGCGAACCTTTTCCCTTGTAAAGCGGCACGATAACGGCCTTGCACCAGTCGTCTGGTACGCCACCACTTCTCCAACAAAGGTTAAAAAGGCGGTACAGCAGACTAGTTACCACGCTTTTTAACTGTTATCCTGTCGTACCCAGCAGCTTTACCTAATTTCATATTGTTCAACGCTTCCACAATTTCTGTCGTACTTATTTCACTTTCATTGCAACTTACAGTTAATATTCATACAATAAAATACAAAAAAGGCAAAATACAGCATATTCAAATATCTCGTCACTAGTGTCATATTCTAGCCGACGCACTAGCCCTTTTCATACAGAATTGTTCATAATACATCCGTTGTTAGGCAACAAATTGACAATGAATGGTTTATCATTGCAACTAAAATTACTAGCTCCCTCTATAAAAATAACAATTTTTAGTGTAACTAATCTTGTATTTAATATTTTTAATCGCATAAATTTAAAAAAATAAGTAACAAATGCATTTTACGAAAAAATGAAGAGACGGTTGTTTGTGAAAAGTAATATTTAATATTAGGATGTAATTACCAAAAAAATAAAAATATAATGTATTGTAGATTAAAATATTCAATAGAAGCATATGTATGGACACTGAAATCAAGAATGTTTGAAGAATGTTTCGGGAATGGACCTTTTATTTTCCGCATCAACGAAAATGGTTCTGGACCGATGCTCCTAACACAGGTAATTACGATTAATAGTTAAGATTTTTTACAAATCATTCAGAAATGGTAATTTTTTGTTTAAAGTTAAATTATTAATGGATGTAAAAAAAGAAATAAATGTAACGACTATTACAGTGCCGATTCCACCTCTATGCATATGAACGAAGAGTAACAATGAAAGTTTACTCCGTTGCATAATTTTAGGAAAAAAACAATCCATTTTTGTGAAAATATTACAAACGAATAATCTTAAAATATAAAGGGCAATTTAGACTATTTGGTACTAGAGCGTAAACTATCTAAACGCTTAATTTATTAGATTTGCTTTTTATCACATTTGTTGCTTTTTAAAATTAATTTTTTTTTCATTTCCTGTAAATACATCTTTTAAAAAATTTTTTTCTGCGGTATCGAAATTCTCAGGTTCTTCAGCCACGAGATACGTTTTCTTCCCGGTCCTCTCTTTCCCAATATCTTGCCTTGGAGAATCCATTGTAGAATTCCGTATCGACGTTCGTTGCGCATATCCATAACCTCTAACTTCCTGTTCATTTTTGTTAGCACTAATTGGTTGGTCACATGGTCTGTCCATGGCATCTTCAGAATTCTGCAGTACAGCCACACTTCAAAGGATTGTATTTTTTTTTGTGGTAGCCTCCGTCAACGTCCATGTTTCTACTCCATACAGCAACACAGAGAAGATGTAGCATCGAAGACGCCTTATTTTGGTGTTCATTTGAATTTTTTTGTTTTTGAAGAGTGATGCCATTTTTAGAAATATTGTTCTCGCTTTCTCTATACGGCAGCGAATTTCTTGTGAGTGCTCATTTATCATGGTCCCTAGGTATTCATATTGTTGCGTTCTGTTGATGTTTTCATTATCAACTGTCAGTTGTACATTATTGATCTAGGGAATAAAAAATTCAATTGGAATGCTTTGTCTAAGCTTTCTATAAACACCGCAAATAAACTGTAAACGTGCGCTTCTCTTTCTGAACTTCCGAAAACACCCTGTATAATTCTTTTTTCCCGAATCATTTTAAAATTCATTTGTTTCGTATATGATGATAAAATATATGATCTGTGGGAAGCTAAATGTATTAGTGCTCTTACTAGCAGGGAATGCACAAAAGACCATATATTTTTTTCATCTGTCAGTTTATTTGCACTCATACAGTCTTGACTGGAATGAGAGCGCTCACAGAATATACAGTTTATGACTCTCTTACCTCTTTTCTTTTCTGATGTAAAAATAGTAGCTGTGGTGTTCAATTTTGCAATTTTGCCTTTTAATTGTTCTGAGCTAATTTAATTCGTTCTTTACTTTCAACTTTAGCTTTTAGATAATCTAATAAAAGGTTCGAATGATTAGTGGGATTCTTATACTCGTTTTTACCTGAAATTCTGTTTGTAATTGTATTTTCTCCGGGATGGTCTCTTGCGATGTCTCTTCCAAACGTTAAGAATATCTTCTGGTAAAGCTGATTCTGCTAGAGGATATAACATTGTGGCATACTTGTCATTCATAACACCCAAGGTCTTAAGAGCTCTCAATTGTGCTGCAAGTTTATTGAATAAGTTAAATAGAGGCATACCTGTTTTATTCGTCATCGACTGCTTTAACACAAGATTCAGAAGCTCCCTGACGTATATCTCAATTACGAATTCATCCCTAGCAAATATGGTTTTTAATAGGTAACATCCTTTTCGTAATTGTCACCTGAAGGCGAGAAACTCTCGATCAACTTTCTCGCAGTGGAACCCTGTTTAGTAGCTTGAATCAAATACTGAAATTTGTCTACATTATCGATCGCAGGATCTTTGTAAATTTTCTTAAATTGACCCCAAAATTCGATCCAATTCTTCACCTCGCCGTCGAATCTCCTCAACTCAAGTTTGGGTTATTTGAAGTTGCTTCTCTTGGCTCTAGCCACAATAGACCTACTAAGGGTCGCGGTAGGAGGGGCGACCACGCCCCACTCACAAAAAACCTAACCTAAGCTCGTGGAGTTGGCATTGCTAACTATTTTCTCTTTTTTTATTTAAATACAAAGTACTCCTGGTTTTGTATTTTATGGATTTCTCTTTGAATGATTTAACTGAATCTTATTTTCTCGAATTTGCTCATCCAAAATGTCGCTTTTATCCTCTAACTGGTTCAAACAAGCCATTACGCGTATTTTTTTATGGATAATTTGTCCTTTAGTAAGCTATCCAAGTCCTTGCAAATATTTGTAAATGATCGCCTCAACTGAGTTCTTTCTTTCTCTGAGTGGTTTTTCATTGAACTGTCATGTCATGGTCACCAAATGTTGAGAATTGAAGATTATATTAAAAGAACTTTATTTCGTGAAATTGTACATTTTTTTTGCTATATGTAACAAAACGTGTTAAAAGGTCTAATTTATTTATTAATAACAAAATTTATCGTTTTGTGCAACAATAACAACAATTACTTTAACGTTCATATTAAATAAGGGGTAATATACGGAGTTTTTACCCCAGAACTCATTGAGTGGGAGTATATTAGTGTATATAGCCTTCTTCAAAGTTATGAAGGTCCTACTTGCTTCTAATTGTTCACTAAAAGTTATTTTTTTACGATTTTGGAATTGCAAATCTTTTGTTTAAATATTAAATCTCCCCCTCATGTAGAATTTTTGTTATCAACTTTTTAAATTGCTGTAGGTATTTGAATAAAATCTCAACGTTTTGGTTCTTAAACAGCAGATTATTTACCCCTATAAACCTAAAAATTTAATTGGTAGTTTTAGGGGTAATATTAAAAGCACATAGGTAGTGATCCTTATCAATTTTCGAGCAGTGTATTTAAGTCAAGGTTATATTTACGGAAATATTTATCCAATGAAAGGTATATTTACGGTCCCAAACTTATTTACAACATTGCTAATAATACAGCTCTTTTTACAATAGATAGTACACGCAACCCTCGTCAGATATACCCAGGATCAAATAAATAATTCGTATTATATAAATACGATTTTAACGAAGTCATATCTTACACGCAACGTACAATTCCAACCTTGAATGATTCGTATCAGGACTCCCATTACTGGAATTGTCAACAATTTTATGACGAGGAATTTCCGTTTTAGCGAAACTTTTCCAGCATAATTCATAATCCGAAGTAGGCCTTCTACTGCAGCAGATATTTCGGTGTTGTGACACATTTTTTAGTGATAGAAGTTCAGCAACTGCGTTTTAGATGTTTATCTTGAAATGTCGGGTTATGCAGAAATGTTAAATAATAAATGTTACATACCTTTTGTGTTAATCTGTATGTTTCATGCAATGTTGGTGTTTAAACTCGAATTTTGCTGCTATTACATTTAGTATATGAGAATTAAGTAGTAGGGGATTTTCAGTCTACTGGAGATTTGCTGGCTTATGTCACTCAGCTCTGGACAAACACTATTGAAAAGTTTGGTGAATCCCGTGCAATACCCTTGGATATATCTAAAGCCTTTGACCGCGTTTGGCACCAGGCATTGTTAAGTAAATTATCTTATCTTCATGCAAGATCGCTCCTTACATGTGGCAGTTGACGTTATTTCTTCTGATGCGTTTAAAACTAATGCCGGGGTCCCCCAGGGTTCCATCCTGTCCCCCACCTTATTTCTTTACACATCAACGACCTCTTGAAAACCACCACGAACCCCACTTACAGTTTCGCAGACGATAGTACACTTGTCTCAACTTTCACATCCTATCGATCACTTTCGGTGAATGATACAAATAAACTCAAGCAGGAACAGGTTGATTCTATCAATAGAGACCTTGAAGCAATCGTCGAGTGGGAAACCAACAATCTTGTTTAGTTCAACGCCCAGAAAACACAAAGCGCCACGTTTTCCAAGAAAGTGAATTACTCAAATCATTCCATCACAATGTCCGGAAATACCCTTGAATCAAGTCCCTTCATCTCGATTTTGGGAGTCACGGTGTCCAATAATATGTCTTGGCATGACCATGTTGCTAACATCGCAAAGTCAGCAAGCCAGAGGCCAGGTTTTCTGTGGAAAGCTAGAAAGTTTTTTATTCCTGATCAACTGTTGACGACGTACAAGGCTTAAATCCGACCTCTACTGGAGAATTGCTCGCACATTTGGGGTTCAGCACCGAGGCATTCTCTTCGTCTTCTAGATTCCATTCAGAAAAGGGCCATTCGGTTAATAAACAGCTCAACTCTCACAGATACCCTTTACCCTCTAGAACATGGAAGAAGAGTTACAGACCAGTCATTACTCTACAGATATTTCCATGGCAGATGCTCCAGAAAAATAAAAACTCTTGTACCACCATTGGCCACATTCGGCCGAAGAACTCGGCACGCTGATCAGTCTCACCCATCAAGAATTAAGAATCCTTCTTTTATAGGGCTGCTACGGAATGGAACAAGCTTCCAAAATCATTTTTCTAGAGAACTATGACCTGCAACTTTTCAAAAAGCTAGTCTACAATCATTTCCTTTTTATAATCCCTTCCCCTTCTAATAGTCGCAGTGCGGGCCGTCCACGGCCCGCACGATAGGTCTAACCTTTTTGCGACTATTTTCAGTATAAAAAAAAATATGCTGACTCTCAAAAAAATCCAGACATCCAGTATAAGTTAATAAATTTTAATCAAATTTAAAAAAAATGTGTGCTAAGATAAACTTAAAAACAAACTACAGATGCTTAATAATAAGTGGGTCCATCGCGGTTTCTTAAATAATTAATAACTCTTCAAGGCTTGAATGAAGTTAAATTATGTTATCCTGACGTAGGAAAAGACTATCAAAAGAGAGCCAAGTTTTAAAATATCCACTATGATTTACGCTGTGATTTTCGAATTTTGTAGGAATTGTAATTTTAAGTCGACAACACTGGCCAACAGTCAACCACAAACATTTGTCACTTCATTATGCTACATCTACACTTACTAACTTATTTGCTATGTACATGCAGTTACGACACTCGGGTAAAGATTGAATATCCGAGTTGTGTTCATATAAAAATGCTATTTTAGTAAACCGTTTATGTCTAGAACTAGTTTATAAATTAAAATGATAAATGTTATAAGTTGTTTGCTGCAACAGTCCTAATGTTGCTTCAAATAAACGTCACTTTAATGAAAATTGGTAACGTAACTAATACCTCAGTACGCGTAATAGCTGGCAAACATGCAATGTTGCACTGTGTAATGGACAAATTTAAACATAGAAGTCCCCCTAAAATCTCTCTTTTTCTTATTTCAGTGGATTTTCTAACGTAGGAAGACATTTTTCATGGCATGCTTGAACGTTATTAATTTAGATTTACTTAAATTTTATTGATGTAATCTCCATCGGAAATTATTTCTACGTTTATAATAATTTTTCCACATTCTCCACTCCACATTTAACATAAGCGCACATCCACCTACTGGCGAATTGTACCGATTCAGTTAGCAATGCCATATCTTACATTTTTTGTAAAGTTTACCAAGTATACAGGGTGTCCATTACCTGTGGACAACAGGTAATGGCAGACACCTGTGCGAAAATGGTTCGATTTCGCCCAAGTTACTTAATCCTTAAATGCCTCATTTAGCCGTCAGAGGGTTTGGAAGATTGACAATTTTTTTTTATTACTTGAAAACGTGCTGATAAATTACCACCATTTTTTGTGTGCGGTTTATGTGTATTTAGCAAAATGAAATAATTATTTTAATAGGTTGTCAAATTTCTATTTCCAACATTTATTTTATGAATTAAATTTTTTATTATTATTAAATTATTTTATTTTTTAAAAAAACCGTTGGTTTTACAAAACTGTTTCAGGAGACAAAAAAGTTTTCCAATTAGTTCAACTATCCGACTAAATTTTTTGGGTTGTGATTACCCTGATGGTGAATTGAATTTATGAACAATTGTTTTTTATATGACGTCATTATTTGACAATTCTAACTTTTGAATTGAACTCAATTGGCACGAAAAAACGTAATTTTGTAGTACAAAACCTCACACAAAAAATTGTTGAAATCTATGTATGTATGAAATTAAAAAAAAATTATAATTTCCGTCAATCTTCCAAACCCTCAGACGGCTAAACGAAGCATTTTCGGATTTAAGTAACGCAGGATCTATTTTTCGCCCAGGTGTCGTATTTTCCGGACAGGGTGTTTATCCATCAAAAAATGTATCGGAAATAAAATAAATATATAAATGGATACTTTAAATATCAGTAGGGTTGTCTTTTTGGCAATGTAATACATAATAATTTCACTAACACTTAAAAAACTATTATTTTGCATTATCAGAATCCGATAGCTGTCACTATTCTGGTATATACATATATGAAAAATATGTTCGGAACGTAAAAATTTCAATGCAAAAAAGCGGGTATATTGGCCGTCGTAGGTCTGAGTATACACTCAACGTTTCGCCATCTCTAGTGGATGGCATCTTCTGGAGATATAATTGTCTGCTTTTTAAGGCTGACAGTTTACGACATTTGTATGTCGCGATCGCAGGTTGTATAAGTTTTGGTGAGCGGGGCATATTTGATGGCTGCTCAGAAATTGGTCACGTTCCGGAGATTCATTCTTCTTATTTTTGTAAAAAAACAGCCTTGTATTTTTAAGTACAGATACCCAAGTTCTATTAATTTTAAGTGTTTCTTCAGATTTATTAAAGTTCTGCTGGTGTTTATGTATTTCAATCGCTTCTCTATAAAGCCTCGGGTAATATGCAGATGCGGTCATAAGACTTGGGTGTCCTAGAATTTAATTTTGTGATCATTATTATTAATTGTGTGCTCCGCGACAGTAGATTTTTCTGTATGTCCAAGACGGACAGTTGGCTTTGTGTTCTTTGACCCTGGTGTTAATGGACCGTTTAGTTGTTCCAATGTAGATACTTCCACAAGTGCATGGAATACGATAAACACCTTCAGAACTTAGAGGGGCCTTAAAAAGCAGACAATTATATCTCCAAAAGATGCCATCCATTAAAGATGGCGAAACGTCTTCAAACGTCGACATACGACGGCCAATATATCCGAAAAACCATTCAACAACAAACGATGGCCGCGAAAGCTTTTCACAATATGTAACACCACTCTAATTTGAATTGTCCCCACATCGGGGACATATCTGTGTACAAAAATACTCGTTGTATTGATTTTATTCACTTTTTACTATTTTTCTTTATTCCATAAAAACCATTTAAGAATGTGAATTAAAAAAGTTGGCACATTGGACTGTGATATCACGACTGGACAAAAAAATAAACGATTAAACTCAATGAGACAAAATCTGTCCATGTCAACCTTACGAATAAATGTACTGGCACATTAAAAAAACTTTACTCTGTCTTTACATAATAAGCTTATGCTCTATAAGCAACATACTTAAACCTGTTTGATCCTACGCCATCTAGCTTTGGGGATGTCAACTTTACGAATAAATGTACTGGCTTATTGAAAAAAACTCTACTCTGTCTTTACACAATAAGCTTATGCTCTGTAAGCAAAATACTTAAACCTGTTTAATCCTACGCCATCTAGCTTTTGGTATGTACAAGACAAACCAATCTGCATATCATATAGAGATTTCAGAATAGAGTGCTAAGGAACATCGTTGATGCTTCTTGGTATATCAAAAACATTGACCCTCATCGGGGCTTAAAAATTGAAACGGTTGACCGGATAGTCAAAAAATTTGCCAGGAATCACGAAGACTGACTCCATTAGCTCATGAAGAGGACGAATCCCTTTGGGTTAGTGTAGTAACAGTGTGAAAAGCAGATTTTGTGAAGTTTACACGGCAAGATAAGTGTGATTATTTATCAGAACAATCTGACAAAACAGTATATGTTTAGGTTTTAACATTTAGAGTTAAAACCAAATTGCTCATTGGTTATTAGTGGCCAGATTGTAATCATAATTTTTTTTTTCGAGAAAAAAAAAATTATATTATCATTATAATTGTGATGTTCAGCAATGTCTACGTAAATTATCCAGTACGCCTTTGCCCTTTTAATCATAGATATAAAAGTTTCATAGAAGTTTTCATAATGTTCCAACTTTTCAACGTACGAAAATAAATTATGAAACGCTATCGGGTGGCACCGTTTGTAATTTCGACTCGGCATTGTTGCTGATTATCTGCCTGATTCGTTCTATTTTTAAGCTCGAATTCCATTTCTCCTTGATTGTAAAACTTTTAAAGACATGTATGTGCACATCAACATTGCTAATTTCGCTAATTAGGTAATTCTCCCTTCGATGTATCCAATAACTAAACGACCAACTTACTTGTTTATACACATTTGAAAACATGATAAAAATATGATTGGGGAAGTTATTTGATTTATTAATGCAAATATTTGTTCTTCAACAAAACGATAAATTAATAATCAAAGGCAGAATATAATATCCGTAAAGATATCCGCATCATCAATTGACCACTGCTGGACATAGGTCTCCCTTAGCTTTTTCCATCCTTGCCGATCCTGTGCTGCCTCTATCCAGTTAGTCTTTATCCTTTTGATGTCGTCGGTCCATCTAGTTGGTGGACGGCCTCTACTTCTGTTTGCGTCTTGGCGTGGTCTCCACTCAAGTATCCTTTTTGTCCAACGATTGTCCGAAAGTCGCGCCACATGACCGGCCCAGTTCCATTTTAAGGTTGCTATACGAGTAACGGCGTCTGTCACTCCAGACATCTCCCTTAATGTTATATTTGGGATCCTGTCTCTTAGCGATATACCTAACATCGACCTCTCCATTTTTCTCAGCTAGATACTTATTCTATTTGTAGTGTTCTTTGTGAGGGTTAGTGTTTCAGCCCCGTATGTAATCACAAACAACACGCACTGGTCAAATACTTTTTTAATCCTTTCTTCATTTTTTCATGTTTTTTTATTAATCTTTTTTTTTGTGATGTTTAAAATCAATAAAATTTGAAAGTAAAAATTAAATATCAAAGAGTATAATTTCTATATTCCAGGTTTGCCTAGAGAGGGGTTGGCGCGAATACAGCGGTGACAGTGATAGTTGGAACCTTTGGTGGAGAACCTCAGGCTTTCCAGTAAGCCACCACCGTAGTCTTTACGCCTGGCAGGTATATGGCCTTAAAGATATTTAATCACTTACATCACTTACAATTATTTTTTTAATTTATGTAGGAAATAGTTAAAAAAAATAAACAAAATTTAGCACTTAATTACAAAGTGATAAATAATGTTAAATGAGTTAGGGGATGACAATAAAAAAATTTAGGAGGAATTTACTTTGATGATTTTTGCGATACGCCACTGGAATGTTACGTAAACAAGTTGGGACAAGAATGTTCCAGTACCTTCTCGACCAATCTAGAATTTTCGATGGAACTGTCTGGATACGGTTAGAAACTTCTCGTCTTTTCTCGTTTTAATATATAAATTGGCCTCCGTTCGTGGAAGTTAGTCAGTTTTCTGAAGATTAATTATTGTGTTTTCACTAGTTTAAATAAATTGTAAAATTCATAAATAAATATGTCAAATATATATTCGAACCCTGAGTGCATTTTCAAGTAAAACGGTCAATATTATGTAACAATTGTAAATTGTAAAATTAATTGTAAAAGTATGCAATAGTTTTATAAAAATCATCTCGCCCTTTACCATTTATGACCTTGACATTGACATTCGACATTGTTTTCAGTTCCATTTTAACATTACCCTGTCGTATCTGGCAACATTAAAATATTTAAAAAAAAATTTGTTACGCAGCATATTACTTTTTAATTATTATTATTTTTAGTACATAAATCATATTCCAAAAGGTTCATCAATATGTAGGAAAGACAACTTAGTAAGATATTTACGATGTATGAAAAAAGTATACGGATCAATATACGATTTTAGGTGAGTTTTTTTAAAGAATTAATTTTCAACACTATTTGGGCACATTTTTTTGCCTTTAACGAAGTACACACCAATATGTTTGTCAATAATTGTAATAAACAATTAAGATGTTTATTTAACAAACATTTGTTCGAAATGAATAAAAGTTGTTACAAGGCTATTTACTATAAATTACCCACTCTTTATAATTATTGCCTATATAAAAAAATGTTTCAGGGAATGTAGCCAAGACCGTGTCCTCAACGGTAAGAGCATTTTTACACACACCAACAAAACCGGTGCAGGTGACGGTGCCGGCGCCGAATACTTTGTAATCAAATTCTACGGCCGCCTATTTCGATTTATGTTAATCTTATGTACCTCTTTTTCTTCTTCCAATGCGTTTCCACTAATGGATGTTTGCGATAAAATTTTCAATTGCTTCTTTATTTTATGCGGTGTGTATCAACGACTGTATATCGTGTAGCCCTGTCCACTGTCTGATATTTCGCAGCCAGGACATTTTTTCCTTCCGATCCTTCTTCGGCCTTTAATCTCGCCTTTGATCAATAGATGCAAGAATTGATATTTCGTGATTCGCATTATATGTCCCAAATATGCCGTTTTTCTTTTCTTAATGAATTCAAACAGTTCACGTTGTCTGTTGACACGTCTTAGAACTTCTTCGTTTGTTACTCGAGCCGTCCAAGGTATCTTCAGGATTCTGCGATACAGCCACATTTTGAAAGCCTTCAATTTGCTAATTGCAGTCGCCTTCAATGTCCAACCTTTCATACCGTGAAGAAGCACCGACCAAACGTAGCATTTAATGAATTTGAGTCTTAGGTTAAGATCAAAATCGGAACAGGTAAGCACTCTTCGAAACATCAGGAATGCCTGTCGAGCTTTTATTTCCTTGTCTGATGCCCAAACTTCGAAAAGCCAGATGCCAAAGTTTTTAAGTTTGTCTGCTCTTTCTATGGGCCTTGCGGTAAATGTTAGGGTGGAATTTTCAAACCTATTTAGGTTTCTAGAGATGATCATAAACTTTGTCTTTTTTATGTTGATTTTTAAGCCCATTGATTTGCTCTGTTCTCCTGCCGCATTAACCAATTGTTGTAGGTCGTGTATGTTATCAGCGATTAAGACCGTATCGTCAGCATAGCGGATATTGTTAATCCACACTCCATTAACTTTGACTTTCATTTCCACGTCTTCCAGGATTATGAATGTATACAAAAATTTTGGTAAATTAGTAACATAAACAAAAATTTTAAAAAAAGTAAACAGCTTATTTATTTAATATAAAATACAGGGTGGCCAACCGAAAACGAAACGGAGCCATTTGCAGGAATGCCATTTAAAAATTTTGGGGTATTTCTTACCCTTGCTTGGGGTTGAAAGTAGTGGATTCAAAAATATCGGAAAAAAGTGTCCACCTTAATAAAAAATCAACGGATCTGAGCGTTTTTTTAAAATGTTGACGAGGTTCCTGCAAATGGTTCTCTTTTGTTTTCGGTTGGCCCCCCTGTATATCTTATGTCTAATAATTAACATTCTTCAATGGATGCAGTTGACTCGCTTTCATTTACATTATTATTATCTAAGCTCACAAAAGTAACAATGGACACGACAGAGTATTTAGGTACAAATTCCTGAGTATTCAACTTTTTTTAAAAATATTAAAATATGACAGCCTGGCGCCGTTACGCGACCACGCGCCCGAAAAGTTCACAGCGTGCCATAAGAAGTTATCACTTCAAAAAAATTTATCAAAGTGGGGCGGTTAGCTAGTCTGCAATGCGGAACATGACTTGATATTGAATATTTTTTGCTTCCGTTAAATATTACTTCAAAAAAAATATCACCTATCAAACACACTAGGTGTCATTTATATAGCTTACTTTTACAGTAATTTACAAAAACTATTTACTACTATATATACTACTATATATACCACTATCTTTCTGCTTACTTACTTCTACCTACTTACTTCTTTTCTCTAGAAAAGCCGATCTCACTGTGCCTAACATAACTTTGTCAGGAGTAACCATACCACTGAAGCCATCCATATCGATGCTTGGTATTACTATCAGCAATAACCTTTCCTGAGAAAATCACGTGAGGTCCATTGCCAAAAGTGCATCCCAAAAACTTGGTTTTTTGTTTCGTGCCAAGAGCTATTTCACCTCCAGTCAGCTGCTTATGATCTATAAGGCACAGATCCGACCTGTACTGGAATACTGTTCCCATATTTGGAGTGCGGCACCTAAACATATCCTGAAGCTATTGGATTCTGTCCAAAAAAGGGCAATTCGTCTCGTCGGTTATGCCTCGCTTACAAACTCGCTCACTTGTCTGGAACACCGTAGAAAAGTTGGCGATTTGTCTCTATTTTATAGATATTTTCATGGGCGATGCTCTTCTGAAATATCAACAATCGTTCCTCCTTTGGCAGTCTCTTCGAGATTAACCCGTCAAGTTCAGTCTTCACACCCCTTCGTGGTCACTTTGGAGACCTGCAGAACATCACTTTCCAAAGACTCATTCATCCAACGAATTGCGAGGCTTTGGAACTCATTGGCTAGGGAGGTGTTCCCCGAGGCATACAACCTCCAGAAATTTAAGAAGAACACCAACTCCTACCTTCTTTCCCTTGGTTCCCACGATGTTCTCTGAACATTACAGGATATCACTTTTCGTGGGAACCAGAACATAAAAAAAAAAAATCTTACTATAAAAACTTAAATCTCAGTCTCAGATATAGGATGGTAAAGAGCTACATCTGGTCCGTTCTCTTGAACGGAGTCGAGGCATGGACGTTGAAAACAGCAACTATCAACAAACTTGAGCCTTCGAGATGTGGACACTGCGACGAATGAATACCGTTTTGACAAAATTCATAGAAAACCACTTAACATTTTTTATTTAATAAGCAATAATAAGCGAGTGGATAAACTTGTACAAGCTCTCTTGCAATTTCATTTGGAGTGTATACTGTCTAATCAAACAATGGAATGAATGTTAAAAAAATCGGACCTGTTGTCAGTTAATTAATGTAGTTAAATATTTTTGTTTTGTGTTTAAATTATCATTGGTCTTATGTTTTTACATAACTATTTAGTCCACAAGGATACAACTTACCGCTGGAATATACGAAACTGGCGGCTGAGTGTAGCAGAGGAAAACCACATAGCGGTAAAGAAGATAATAAGTATTTCGAAGATAGACCTATTTGGATTTGTAAACCAGTCGCGCAAAGTCAGGGTCGTGGAATCTTCTTATTTAGAGTAGGTATATCGTATTTTCTTGTAAAAACAAATAGTTAAGTAAAATGACACGCGAGAGAAGACAAGTGTTTAACCTCCTAATGAAGCCTTAGTAGATAAAATAGATAAAGACGTCTTTTGAGTAATTTTAAAAACCTCGTATCCGATAACAATTCTGTAATAATATTCGATTATTATTTTAGAAACTAAGCGAATTAAACTATGATACAAACACCATCGTCCAAAGATATATCGAAAAGCCTTTGTTAATAGGTGGCTATAAATTCGACTTAAGATTATACGTATGTATTCCGTCGTATCATCCCGTTACCATTTATATGTATAGAGAAGGATTGGCAAGATTCGGTACCGACAAATTCAGTCTTAACGATCTTCGTAATCCTTTCAGACATTTGACTAATTCATCTATCAACAAATTAGGTCCCGGTTACACCGAAATGAAGGACCGAGTTGGGTCAGGTAAAATTTAAATATAATTTTGTTTACATAGTTAAAACATTCATTTTAACTACGAAAGTGGAAAAAAAAATGTTGGTTTGGCTCATTTTTCAGGATGTAAATGGACCTTGCGTCAACTAAGGAGGTATTTTCAACAGGCTGGCATAAAGGATTGGTTACTGTGGCAACGAATCACGTCTTTGGTTATTTTAACTGTACTGAGTCACGTGAGTCAGATTCCACCAACTGTCAATTGCTTCGAAATTTTCGGATTCGATGTTTTAATTGACAGCTCTCTGAGACCTTGGCTATTAGAGGTGAGAATTCATTCTGGTTACACAATAGTAGTAATTAAACAAATATCAGTAGTTCGCAATTATTATTAGTGAATCCAAAATTTTGAACATAAAGCATCAGTAAAAAGCATAGTCTCAGATAATTGTTGACCGCAATGGAGGTTGCATATGGCCGACTACTGCTTCCGTTTTGGCAGAGGCGTAGTGCTTTAATGTAGAATAAAAAGACCAAAAATAATAATAATAATTTATTCGTGTAGTAAGGTAACAACGTACTACCTTTGGATCTCCTGACCAAAAATCGGGCCAGGTACATTGCATACAGACTAAAGTGTCAGGGTAGGTGAAGAAGCAACGGGATAAATCCCACCAAGATCGAGGCCCTTTACACCCTTTAACAATAAAATTCCGAAAAAAACCTTGACAGGAAAAAACTATAAAACAAAAATACCAACCAGAGAAGACTGGTTAAAGAAAACAACAGTGACAAGCCTAGGAGTGAAACGATGGTACACTGACGGATCAGGGTACCAGGGACGCTACGGTGCAGGTGTGTTTGGAGCATCTTGCAACCACAGAGAAAGCATACCCCTGGGGAAATACGACTCGTTCTTCCAGGCCGAGGTCTATGCTATACTCAGGTGTGCCACGCACCTGACATAAAACAGAGTGACCAAAAGTGAGATTGATATTCTCACTGACAGTTACGCGGCCATTGGGGCACTCGTGAGTTGCACCACAACATCATCGGTGTTGTGGGACTGCATGCAGGGCCTCACTGAGTTAGCGACTGCAAATAAGATCACTCTTACCTAACCTTTTAGTTGATAATTTTGATACATGTTGTCCATTTATAGTTTACTTGTAAGTTAATTTGTTCAAGGTCAATCTGAGTCCTGCACTCAGTAACGACTGCGACGCGGATAGATTAGTAAAGAAACCAATGCTACATGACATGTTCGATCTAATGGGTTTGCCGTTGTATAATACAGGATTAGCAATTTTTGATATTTTTTCCGATGAACCCGAGGACAAAAAGTAAGTGAGATTTTTGATCAAAAATAAAAAATTAATGGTTAATTTTGTTGTTTCGATTTTTGGAGTTTACTCCTTAAGAATCGATTTTAATATACGAGCCCGGGGTATGAAAATTTATTAGGATTAAAATCAAACTAAGCCTTAAACGAAAAACGTTAGGTGACAATAAAATAGTTTGATATTCTTCTTACTTTTAAAAAAAAGGCTACAGGTAACATAAACCCTACTTTTTTTTCTCCTGATACCAATCCTTCTTTACAAGAAGAGACATCCATTGATTCTAGAGATTCTAAAGATTCGACAGGCACTACGCGTTCTGAAACTGATGACAACAACAAGCTTGTTATTAATTGAAACGAAGTAAAATATAATAAAACAAAGAACAAAATGTCCATTAATCATAAATGTTAATGGTAATATTAATAATAAGTAATATCAATTGATATTTATTTGTAAATTAAGAAAGTTAACAAACGAATAAAGTTAGCAAAATATTTTGAAATATGAAAATAACCTAATCGAGTGATAGTGGACAAGAATTTGAAAAACACGTGGATGTCTGGTAAGTCTATAACTCATATTTACAAATAATATAAATTGTCTATGCACGTCTGGCTGTGCTTAGAGATATGTAGGTTCCTACACTTGTATAGCCGGAGTAACTCGGTTGGATAAAGTAAAGGATAGTGAGATAAGAGAACGCTGTGGTGTAAAAGAAGATGTGGTTACAAAGATAGACAAAGGAATGCTTAGATGGTTTGGACTCGTAGAAAGAATGGATGAAGGAAGATAGACGACCTCGGCGAACATATCTCGATCAGATCAACATTGTTTCTAAGAATGGCCAGGTCAAGGGAACCAACAACCGACGCATGTATGAGAGCACTGATGATTCAAGCATAGTTCTGAAAGCAGCCCACTATCAACACACAAACATAAACCAAAACTCCGGCTGATCGTCATTAACTAATCTATGTATTTTATAATAGTTCGTAAGGAGTAAACTCCAGTCGTGCGTCGGAGCTGACACACTCACTTTTTGTTGTATTATATTTTATTTTAGAGAGGACCAAGAAAATTCAAAATTGTCTTTGATGAATACCATATCAGTGGTTAATGCGGCGGGAAGGTGGAGAAGAAAACAAAAGAAGATGTCGGCTATTCATTCCAGGTCAAATTCTACGATTCGTAGCAAAAGTAGAGCAACATCTGCCAATAATTTTCAAAGTAGGTTCTTTGTACTATATTTTTACACCCTGTTAAAGACAAATTTCCTTTTTCCGTTACGTATTTTGGTTATCTTACGTGGCGATAACCCCACAGACTACTGGCTAATTTCTGCTGAAATATGAATTTTGGTCTTCTTCTTCTTTTGGTGCCATATCAGATCCTCCTGATATTGGCAATCATAATGGCGAGCTGTGCTCTGTCTTCGGCGATTCTAAAGAGTTGTTCTGCGCTTCAAATTCCGGTCCACTCTCTAAGATTCCTTAACCACGAGGCTTGTCTTCTGCCGACTACTCTACGGCCTTTTATCTTGCCCTTCATTATGAGTTGCAGGATACAGTACCGATCACCCCTGAGTATGTGACCTAGATAGGTCAGCTTTCGACATTTAACTGCTATTAGTAGTTCGCGGACGGCGTTTGCTCTATTTAAAACCGCTTCATTTGTCTGCTTGGCTACCCATGGGATTCGGAGCATACGTTTATGTAGCCACATTTCAAATGCTTCAAGACGATTAATGGTTGCTGCTTTTAAGGTCCAAATCTCTGCCCAATACAACAGTATAGACCATATGTAGCACTTGATCATTCTCTGGCAGAGCTTTAAATTTAGATTATTATTGCAGAAGAGCGATCTTATATTTTGAAAGGTTGCGCTAGCTGACTCGATCCTGCACTAGACTTCTTTATCCGGGTCGAGAGGCTCTGTAATATAACAACCAAGATATTTGAAACATGAAACCCTTTAAATTTTTTGACCATTCATTTTCAGCGCAGCATCATTATACGGCTGACGGCTGAAAACCATAAACTTAGTTTTAGTGACATTTATGTTAAGACCCATTTCTTGTCCCATCACGTTGACCAAGTCTAAAAGACGTTGAAGGTCCTGGAGATCATCACATAAGATTGCGGTGTCATCGGCATAGCGAATGTTATTGATCAGTTCGCCGTTAATCTTAACCCCGCAATCCTGGTCATGCAACTCCTGTTTAAATTGTAGTCTAAGAACAGAAAGTTTTAACAAAATTGGACGTCGTATTTTGCCCAAAGATAATTAACCAAAAAAATAAAAAAATTAAAAAGTAATTTTTTAAATATATGCAAAAAAAGGAAACTTGATATCGTTTAAATTATTTGTTCACTAAAACATCCTCTTATTATTGTTATTATGGATTTTGAACTACTTTGAATCACAACATTTATGTACCTAGGTATGCTTCTAATTAAATTTTACAGGTATTTGACGTTTAACATTTTTATAAGGTGATCCCATAAATGCTCAATCAGATTTAGATCCGGGCCTTTTGGTGGCCACTGCATAACTGGTATAGCATATTTCACGAATATACAGTGGTTTCGGATTATCGTTAGAAACTCGATAATAAGTATTCAACTGTACATTTAAGAAGTACGAAAGTAAATTCCTCTAGTATGCCTCGGTGACTTATCCGATACCGTCGTATATTGGTGAAATGAGCTATATACCAACTTGATTAAGATAATCGAGTACCTCTCCAACTATATGACGTCGAGCATTGTCTTGCATATAAAGGAAATTTGGTTTCAAAAAATGAAAAAAATTTAAGCTTACTTTAAACATAAGAAAGAGATAAATTAATTTTATGGATAATTTCATGTTGTTAGGTTTATTTTGTCGAGGAATTTATTTTTCACCCAACAATTTTTTGTTTCGTTTACTACTAGTATATCTATATTCATAACGTTTATTAATGTCATTTATCTTTAACTTTTTTAAACATTTAAAGATAATAAATTGCAAACAAAATTAGCAATTAAAAAAAATTGCAATATTTATTTTATTACAGAGACTTATATAAACTTGCCAAAAGTTCACGTAGATGTTCGCCCTGTAGCTTCACCAATCCACAGTGGAACCAATAAAACAGTGAGTCATTTAATTTTCATTTTAAGTTAGTCAGTAGTGCAATTTTTAAAAACAAAATTTAGATCGAAATAAAGGCCATGTCAAGAGTACCAACAACTGACGAGCATGTATGAAAGCGCCGACGAAAGACGTGTGTTAGAACCGTAGCAAGTGAAAAGAAGTGGTCTTTTTCCAGTCGTGACTATACAGAAACCTCGTCGATATTTTAAAAGAACTCTCAGATCCGTCAATTTTTGATTAAAGAAGGACACAATTACCCCAAATTTTTAAAATAGCATTGAGGGTCGAATAAGATGTCTTTTAAAAGTTCTTACAATAAAAGGTTTTAAATTTTAAAATTCCGCATATTAGGTACTTATGGTGCCTATTTTATTCCAGAAATATTTTTAATTTAACAAGAAATTCCTCAATTTTTTCTGCGGAAGCTATGGCTATCCTGAAGGCTTTGTCCTTTATCTGTCAATCCAAATTTAAGAATGTAGCAATTATCTCCTACGGATACCTATATTTGATATATTGGGTTGAAAGTAGTGGAGTCAAAAATAGCGGAAAAGAGTATCCCCCTCTAATAAAAAATCGATGGGTCTGAATGTTTTTCTAAAATGTTGAGGAGGTTTCTGCAAATGGCTCTGCTTCGTTTTCAGTGTATGTGTGTATGTATGTATGTTTTAAGCAAAAAGGATTTATTGAAATCCCTAACATATTCGAGCAACAATTTTTTATTTTAAGAAGAGTTAGTTAAAGTTTTTGTCGGTCCACCTTCCAAAAGTTCGTTCTAGTCAAATATAACTTTCGTTACTTTCATATCCTGGTAGTTATTTTTTAATTTAAATAAAGTAACCTTTCCACCGAAAATATTTTTAATGTATTAAAAATAAACTTATTATGATCGCCACATTTTAAATAATTATATTCAAAATATTATTTTAACGTTTCAAGGTCTGTGATGATTACAAAAAGTCGGAGTCCAAAGCTTGGGGCAATGGAAGAGATTGGAACTTTCCCAAGCCAAGAGAAGGTGGTTGGGTTCGGATTTGGCCGTTTGCCATGGAAGTTCCAAACAAAAACAACAATTGCAATAACAACGGACAAATTAAAAATATGGTTAATAAAGTAAGTAAGATTTTACAACCGATAAAAATAGCTAGTTTAATTTTCATGGTGCTTATATTATAAGTGAAATTGTAAGAAATTAAAAAAAAATTTCGTGCTCTGGAACTTCATATTATTTATTCGTTCGTTCTAAATTGAAACACGCATTTATAATTCTGTCTCTGTGTTACACAATTCATATTAACCTTGAGAAAAATTGCAGCGCAAATTTCTGAAGTGGCTATCATTTAAAATTAATAGTGTTTTTCCAGATCGAGAGATTGAATACAGTGTTATGTGATGAGTTACAATTTTTCAGAGTTGAATCACGAAGAGAATGCACATCCATTGTTTTTTTGTACAAATTATTACAACTCAATAGTACAGAAATACTTGAGCAAATAAATTTTAATGTATTAACTTTTCATGCAAGTCATACTGAAACTTTTAGGCTTCTAATAGCCAGAACCAAAATATATTATTTAATGCACCAATTTATACATACATACATATAGTCACGACTTTTTTCCGTAGGGGTAGGCAGAGACCACTTCCTTCCACTTCCGCTACGGTTCTTACACACATATTTTGCTTCCTCTACTTTCATCAGAACTTTCATGCAATCGCCAATTCACTATTCGCTATTCCTTTTGTTATTCGTTTCGACATTTGATTATTCGTTGGTCACTAAAGTGGAAAAAACAAAATAAAAAGTGTATCGAGATATTAACTACGGAGGCTTTTCACTTTCCATAATTAACATGTACGGGTTATTTTAAAAAATGTAATGAGATACACCTCCTAAAAGTCTGAGAAAAAAAAACACTTCCTTAGTGAAAAGATTCAACGGCTGTACCAAAAATAATCCAAAATACATATATTATTTAAGAAAGCTTACAATAATTTAGCAAATACATTTAAAAAAAAATTATAATAATAAAACAAAACTCACCAATTATAATTCCATCTCGACTACAAACAAAAAGTATTAAACTAAAATTATAACCATTACCAACGATCGCCGTTTTGAACAAAACCAGGGTTTTCATACTATTTAACAAAGTCGCTTATTAGCATGTTCATTTATTAAACCAGTAAAAACTAAACAAATAAAGCAGCAGTTGTCATTGAGCTAACTAATCACCTGGCCTTCTGGCTAAGCTTGAGGTTTAACTTTACGCTTAAACACAATAGGCCTCGTATCAAGTTTTTAGCCCAGGCCGCATCAGTACAGGTCGTATCATCCCTGTATTAAATGCGCCACTTTGTGAGGGCGTCACTGTTAAATATAACGCGGAATGCTGTTTCTTTCTCAACTTTACATAGTCTGCATTTAAGTTGCCGAAAACATACTTCAAACACTGCAACTTGAGAATTAAAAAATTAAGCAATTCTTTAGTTGGCACAATCAGGTTTTTCCGACCAAAACAATAAATTTAATCATTTTTGTTTTAGATTATAAAGTTTACAAAAAAAGCGAAGGAGTTAGCGAAAAAACACCCGATGGCTTCCGAGTGTCAGTTAAGCGAGTTTCTGCAGGCAGAAACTGAAATGACGGGGGATATATGGATTCCTCCTCTCTAACCATGTTACCATAGTCATATTTTGGTACATAAAAGTTCTATTTATGCAAAGGACCACGTTTGGGTCAAATTTTATTGTTACCACCCACTCGGGGAATTTTTGCTTATTTATTAAAAATTTGGAAACACCAGTGCTTACCTATAATTATATTTCGTGCTTAGTTTAAAGCATGATTAAGGCGAAAAAATTAAACTTTGTTATAAGTTTTTGATTACACTACCAACTTTTTGGTTTTTTCTGCGTTTGTATATACAGGGTGTAATAGCGTGTAATATTAATTAAACAAAATACGAGAAAAGGAAGTTTTGACCAATATTTATTAAAAAACAAGGAAATGTTAATAATTAATTTTTAAATACTAATAAAATATCGTTACATTTTTTTTATTTCTAACTTTCATGTACCAAAATTTAATTTTAATTTAGCCTTTAAACTGCCTATGCAAGTATGCAATGCCAAAATACTATTAAAACTGTTTCACCTAAGAAATGCGCTGCCTCTACGTCTATTGTTCACTTAAGGCTTCGTAAAGATGGACGAAATTTGTGTCGTTGGCTGCTACCTATAAATTATTATTTAAAACAATTATCAACGAAAATTGATCAATTAGTTTGTTTGTGAGTACTTTAAAAAAATTCAATCCAATTTAAATTTAAGAATGTGTATAAAATTTATGAATTTTTAGATGGCTGTCTGAATTTAAAATATTTTATAAAGTAAATGATTCAGCATCGATTAAGATAAAAAAAGAGTTATTTTGTTTTGATGTTTATAAAATTATTCGTTCTAATCTCAATACCGGTGTAGATGTTTACAATAAAATATAATATAATATAATAAAAATCTGACAACATCGTATGGCAGCATGTCGATAATAACGTGCTCTTTATTTTCCTCTCTATTTAAATTTAATATATAAAACTCGTATTATATGAAGATGCATTTTTATTTCATAAACAATATATAACATAAAATATAACATTATCAACACATTAATTTTACTGAGATAAATATTAATATTATTATATTAACACTTTTATGTGCATCACTAGTAGTATCCATGACTGTCAACATTTCAGGGTTATAAATTCAAATACACAACTTTCGGAGCGTCCGGACGCTACGCGGCCTGCAGTGTTGCCAGATTTTCTTCCGACTACAAACGCGGTAGTCAAATTCAATGTAAAATATTTTTTTATAATATTCAATTATAAAAAATATTTAAAAAAATCTAATATGGAAACTTATTATAATTTACACGATATATCACTGTATACAATTTAATACTTTTTATTAAGTTTAAAAATTAATTAGATGTACTACGTAGTTCGACCTTATACAAATACTTAAATGCTAATAATAAAGTAATTAAATTTAGCATTGTCGCCAAAAAGTATCCTACGTATGCCTCTATGTTGGCTAAACTCAGTCTGAACCGAAATGAATTTTGAATAAGCAAAATTTCTTATTTTTTTGGCTTACCATATACATTTGCATTGTTTACTTTTTTAAAGCCATAAACCACAAACTTTTCATTAATACCTAGAATTTAGAGGAGATGGTCCTCATAAAGTTAGCGTATTTAGTTTCATTGTTGTGAAATACTTCATTTTGTGACGGTCGCGTTGTTTAAACGCTAGACGAGTTTTTAGATTTTATTGGCCCTTCCAATTTGAAAACATTTTAATCTTAATTTATATTTTTAAGTAACCAATGAATGTAAAACCAATTCATTCTAAATTTAGACTTTCAAAATCCTCTTTCCGAAGAGAGACGAATGGGTGAGGGCAGAAATCCTCTTCCCACTAAATACGTAATGTACACAGATAGCTCAAAAACCCCAGATAGAGTTGGAACCGGTGTTTTCAGCAGAAAACCAAAGATTGAAATATCTACCAGTCTTGGCAGGTATGCCACAATCTTTCAGGCTGAAGACTTCGCTATCGAATTGTGTGCAAGAGAGCTGACTAACAGACCTTTAGCGAACAAAAACATTAGTATAATATCAGACATTAAAAGCACTGAGCTCCAACAAGATAAATTCTAAACTTATATGGAATTGCATCGATTCCCTGAAGTACCTTGATGCGAACAACAGAGTGACCCTGCTGTGGGTACCTGGTCACCAGGGGGTGGAGGGAAACGAAAAATTCGACACCCCTACAAAACAGGTGTCCAAATCTGCGTTCACTGGACCAGAACCGGTATTTGGAGTCACTACGAGTGCCACCAAAACAATTATTTCGGACTAGGCAGAGAGGAAAATACTCACGTACTAATCCGATCTACCAGGGTTGACTCACTTGAAGGCGTTCTAAATCAACAAACGGACTGTCGGTTTTACTGCGTGGAAGACGAAACTGCTTACCCTATACCACCATGAAAATCTCTAGCGGTGAGCCACAATAGACCTACTAAAGGTCGCAGTGGAGGGGCGACCTATGCCCCACTCACATGGTGCCTAACCTAACCTAGACTTTCCTTTATTTGTGTTTATAACTTCAATAAAAAAACTGTAAAAACAAGCCAAGAACTACTCCAAAATATATTTAAAAAAAATGCAAAAAGAAGCCTGATGACATGGAGCAAGCAGTCACAGCTGTACCAGGAAAGAAAATGTGGACTTTAACAGCCTTTTAAGATGCATGACAGTACGCAGAAGCGCTAATGTCCAAAAAAAAAATGCGTCTTTAGCTGAAGCTCTTTATACCAAGCTGGGTAAAAAAACAACCTACGGACAGGAGTCAATTTTAACATGACACAAGAAAAAAACATTGGTTCAATGTTTGATAGGGGTCCACAATGACTCAGCTGGTGTTGAAAAACACGTGTATGTTTGTGATTTTTGCTAATAGTTTATTTTCCTTATTTTTTACTGGTAGCATTTCTAAACTGTTTGTGTACTGTTGTGTACTACGCAAAATATATTGAAAAATAAGTTTTTTGTCAATAAAATACCACCCCTATACAAACCACAATTACAAAAACCAATTTTTGGTAGTATTTTTATTCTTATTGTGTAGAGAGAACTGATATATAATTTTTAAAATACTTATTTATTGAATAGAAACCAAAAAGTGTTTATTTTACTATAATGATGCAAACCACTGAATTTTGACAGCACATATGTGGACCATCTTTACTTGAAAAAAAATAAATTTGTCTTTTTCTCGAGCCTTCGTTTGGTTCATTACAACTATAAAAATATACATCGAAAATATGGATTTTTTAATGGTGTAAAAAATTTTCCCTTTCCAGGATTCCGTTCCTACCTTTTCAAATTAAGCCAATACTGCTGGAAGTTAAATAAATTTTAAAATAAATAGTTTTCGTTTCTGTTATGAAAAAACTTCGAAAAGAGATTGCTGTTTCAAATAATGGAAGATCCCAATCAATAAAGTTTCAACATTTATTTATTATTTAAAAAATCTCTTTGTGGCAGTCTTTAAGAAAATATTTTGTAATTAGGTAGACTTTTTAAAATATCAGTGGTCTGGGTGCGACCCGATGACCAAATTCCCAGTGAAAAGAATGAAAAAATACCATATGTTTTGTTATAATTATTATTATTAAAATTATTATAAAAAACGATTTCAAATTGTTTATAATAAATTATAATTGTCATTAACAATATTCTATTTATGAATACGGAATACGATTCCTTTCAAACTTTTTTTTATCATTCATAAGCGGGGACTATTTTCAATTGTTTTTAATTGTTCGGTCTACCCATTCTAAATTTGTATTTCAACAACAACAAGCAACAAAAACCACACATCTACTAAAACTAAAACACATCTATAACCTTCTACATGATTACATATTCCCGCTTAAAAATTTCGCGCGTACTTCTTTATTTACCTTTAATCAGGGTAAATTTAAAAAAGCTAAAGACTGAAATATTTTATTAGAATAATTATTCATTATTACTTAAATTTTTTATCAATGATCTGCACTTTATTGAGACTTATTATCAACAGTAAATATTTATTTATACAGTTTACGCGTGTAACAGTAAACTTTATTCACAACACTGTAACTTAATTGTACAGCTGATGACTGACAGTATCGACCTCTCGGAAAATTGGTTGACGGCTATCTGACTGAATCTCAATAGCGCGCGCGCTTCCGAATTGGTTGACGGCTATCTTGCATGTTACACATCAATAATTCAAGTCTACAACCGTTTAACGAATAACAAAATATTTTGATAGGAAAAGAAATAATACGCCTAAAATATCTATATATTTATATAAGGTGCTAGACAAACAGTCCATTACATACAATCAATGGCAAAATTCACAAAAAAATGGTACGACTCAAAAATAAATACCAAAAAACAATATTTATTTTAAATTTTCTCAAAAAAAATTCCAGTCTACCGACAGCAATTGCGAGTAATTCTAAATGAAATAAATATTTTTGGTTGCATCTGTTTTGTACACCTATTAAATAAGGGAAAGAAAAACGGATTAGAAACAGGCTGTCCCTAAACAAATTTAAGATTTTCGTCGGGCTAAAAGTTAAGTGTTACTTCAAAAATTAAATTAAACAGTAATAAAAATAGATTTTTTTCAACACCAAGCTCGCGGTCATTAATATATTAAAGAAATTCGAAGCAAAATATGGTAACGTGTAGATTTGATGCGTTGACGAGTTCATCTATTTAACGGGCATGGTTCTTGCAAAATGGACGTCCTCCCTTGGCGAAGAAACTCTGTCCTTCCAAATTTTTCTTACACATCTACAAAACAAAAAACAAAATGAGTCTCATATTTTTTAATCACCGAAAAACAACCAAAAACTTCGGTATTGTTGAATTTGGCCACAAAGAAGTTTAGCCAATTTTTTTAACAATTTCTATTAGTCTGTAACGACTTTGCGATTCGCCACTGGAATATGCAACGAACGTGAGCACGGACGTACGGTGACATTATACAGCCAATGACGAGGATGTTCCTGTACCTTCCCGACCAATCTAGAATTTTCGATAGAACAGTCTGCATACGTTTATAAACGTTTTTTCTAGTTTTAACGTTAATATATAAATTGGTCTTTCTTCGTATAAGTTAGTCAGTTTTCATACATACATACATATAGTCATGCCTTTTTCCCGTAGGGTTAGGCAGAGACCACTTCCTTCCTTTCTCAAAACAATGATGATTTGAACGAGATATGTTCGCCGAGGTCGAGCTTTACCGACTTGTCCATTCACACTCGTCTTATAAATTTGTTTCGTCAATCTTTCTTTCATCCATCCTTTCTACGTGTCCAAACCATCCAAGCATTCCTTTATCTGTCTTTGTAACCACATCTTTTATTACACCACAGCGTTCTCTTGTCCCACTATTCTTTACTTTATCTAACCGAGTCACTCCGGCTATACTTCTCAGACTACTCATCTTCGCGGCATTAATCCTATTTTCATGCTTCTTCTGCCAAACCCAACATTCACTACCATACATAAGTGTAGGAACCAACACTTCTCTGCACAGCCAGACGTGCCTTTTTTGACACTTTCTGTCTGTTCATAAAGCTATGCAGTGCCCCATTCATTTGTATTCCTACCAACACCCTTCGCTCAATATCACTGTCATACTCTCTATCTCTCGTAAACTTTGAACCCAAGTACAAAAATTCATTTACTTGTTCCATTTTTTTTTCCTTAATCAGAACTTTACAGTTTGTACTTCCTTGTAGGTTTTTTTTTAAGCTTTGCGCATTTTTCAGGACGGTGACAATAAATTCGTGCATGTTTTCGGCAACTACATTTTAGACTGCCAAATACAGTTTCACAGCTGCAGCAAATAGTTTTCAAGCAATGTTTCCGGAATTAATTCTTTATCTGTCATACTTGTTAAAAATTTTTTGTTATATTTGTAGATCAGCAGCTACATCTCTGTTTATTCGATATTCGCCAAAATAAACTTGTTGCTTTATAGTTGCATAACAATTATTACAAAAATCTTCCATTATCAATGTAACAAAGAAACCTACATTTTTTAAATAGTCAAATTGTAAATTTTAATAAAAATTTGCACTGGTAATGTACCTATAATTTTTTATACCATCAAAAAGTAGAAATTTCAACGAACATAAAGCACACCGATTTTTTCCAAAAAGCAAATATTTTGACGTGAGTATTTTCGAATAAAAATGAGGGTGTTTTACCGATATTAAATCAAAATGGAGGGACAAAATATTTTAAAAAAAAATTACAATGTGTTTGGAATAAAAAAGGTAGGTTAGGTTAGGTTAAAACGGTTAAAAGGGTTATTTTTCATAAAATTTCGTGAAAAAAATTTTTTTTTGGAGCATATAAAAATAAACCAAAAAGCCAGTTTTTTGGATTTTTCGCATACATTTTGAGGTTATATAAAAAATTGTCAATACAAAAGTTGTAGATCCTTTTATTACCTACAATTTTGCCAATTAACTTTTTTGGATAAGACTTTTGTAGTTTTGTCGAAAATTTGATAAACCGTTTTCCACTAATAAAATCTCACCACCTCCCACTTCCCGACCTTAAATCACCCGTAAATTATTTTATCTTTTATTTTTGTAACATTTTCTTACTTTTCCAATGGGTATTATCCTGTTCTAAATTTTTTTCACTATTTATCATTTTTGACGGCTTCGGTACTGGTCTATATTTAGTACTGGAATTTATGTATAACATTTTATTAAATATTAACAGTAAAAGCATATGCTGCAGAAGCAATTGTATTAATCAGGAGTTGTAAAGAACAGCTATTTATAAAAAAGTGTGTAAAGAAAAATTATCAACGGGCCAAATAAGAATCCTGCAAAAAGTTTATGGTTTTTAGCAGGACAAGGGATTTTTAAGAGGCTCCAAAAAAAGAATTTTATTAAAATTTTGTGCAGAGGATATGGATTAACAAAAGGAAAATACTATTTTGGTCCATACAAGAATCACAATGTTGATGCCGATCTAGATCCTGCTTAAAAACAATGACTATAACGTAACAACGCTTGCAGTTTAGAAGGACCTGATGGTCTATGTGGGTTTAATGGCATTAAATTGAACTTTGTAAAAATCTAAAAAGTAAAAAGAAACTAACGTGGTACGGACATGTTAGAAGAACTCCGGAGGATCGCTGGATACACCGGGTAACTGAGTGGAGTCCATTAGGCAGACGAAAGAGAGGTCGACCAAGGCGATCATGGAGAGACAAAGTGGATGAGGCGATGGAATTAAGAAACCTGCAGGACGGAGACTGGCAGGACAAGGACAACTGGAGACAAGGGCTGAAAGCAGGAAGGCAGCGACAGCTGTAGATATCCTGGATTATATATATATATATATATATATATATATATATAAAAATCTATTGAGGAAAAGTTGCTTATCGTCGTGTCATTTTTAACAAAGGTAGCATTTTGTTTTAGAGATCTAAGTTGAAATATAAATACTGGTAGCTGCAAGCTTCAAATGTTATATAAATATATTTCCGTTAAAAAATAGTAAATTTAATTGATACTTACTGTGCAGTTAAAGCACTGACTATGGTAATTGTTGCTTAGAGCTTCTACCCAACGATCACCTGCTTCAATTGGGAATGCACACGCAAAGCATTTGGTTGTGAAAAGCTCGTTCCAATCTGAAAAAACATATTTCCTTTTTTCTCACTAGTCCCTACTGAAGGGTCCTTCTGTCTTAAGTTATTACGTAATTAGCTTACCTAACAAAATTTTATAGTAACCATATCAATAATAAAAATCTTTTATGTTTTAAATAAATAGATTGACTTGGCCATCGCATGAAAACACAATGTATCTCACAAGTAATACATATTATATTAAATAAGATTGTTTAGTGCGATTGCCAAGTCAATCTATTTATTTAAAATATAAAAGATCTTTAATTTTATTATGGTCACTATAAGATCTTGTTATGTTGGCTAATGACGTAATAACTTGAGACAGAAGAACCCTTATGTAGGATTGAATAAATTAACCGACTTGGTATTACATGGATCTCACAACTTTTTACGATAGAAGAACTAAGTTGCGAGACTTGGTGTTTTTTACATGTATGTTTTTAATCTCATCTCGGTATCTAGAAAACTGGACCGAAATTGCAAAATATATTAGTTTTTCCTTGATTTATACACTAAACACTAATTGTATTCTAAATTTGAAGCTTGTATGTCTTCTAGAAGTGCCTTAGAATTTTAATGATCGGTCAGTCAATGAGTGACAAAATTAAGAAACTTTGACTAGTTATAATTCTTAAACTACTGGTTTAAATTGAATGAAATTTAAAATATACCGTGTTTAAACAATGCCTGCTTGGTTACTGAAAATTCAGGCTTCTAGTTTTATCCACAACGAAGTTATAGGGGGATCGAAAATGGCCTGAACTGCTTCGAGAAAGGGATTTTACGGTCGTGCCGCTTTTTTGCTCGACTTGGCGGGGGCACTGGATAGTTATAAAAAAATTAAGTTTTATGAAATATCTAAGTGATTTATTAAGTAAGATAACCCGAAGAAAGATTAGAATAAATTATTTAGTTTTTGTGCTGAGTGTTTT
The DNA here is from genome assembly GCA_950111635.1 of Agelastica alni. Lineage (NCBI taxonomy): Eukaryota > Metazoa > Arthropoda > Insecta > Coleoptera > Chrysomelidae > Agelastica > Agelastica alni. Next base: position 6,606,412 of record OX467719.1, on the reverse strand, counting down.
ATATTATCGAACCTCAAGAATAAATATCGTAATAATATGATGTAAAAACATTTCATGTCTGTATTAGTTATATTCTTTTGCAATCAAAAATGATATCAAGACTGTCAAAACTTAAAGTTAACCAGGCGGTAATCAAACCGATCATCTGCTATGGCTGCGAAACTTGGACCCTTACGAAGCATATAGAGCTCCTACTGACGCGATTTGAAAAGAGTATCCTAGAGAGAATATTTGGCCCCGTCAAGGTCCAAAACGCCGAACAATGTCGAATAAGGACAAATGCGGAAGTCCAGGAACTATATCAAAAACCGGACATAGTTAAATTCATAAAATCAATTCGCCTGAGGTGGGCTGGACATGTCCAGAGAGCACCTGACGACCGACTAATCAAGACAGTGTGAGAAGAAAGAGACCGCTGGGGCGAGACTCAGATGGAGGGGCAACTTCCTGAGAGTCCTACAAATTATGCGAATATATGATTGGAAGGAGGCCATGCTGGACCGAGATCGATGGAGGTAAATCGTTAACGTAGCCAAGACCCACGAAGGGTTGTAAAGCCACCCCGAAGAAAGAGATTAGTTCTTACCGGCTTCGCAATAGGGACTTCCGTCTTCTAAAAAGAATGGCGAGTTGCCAAAAAGCTTTCCACAATACGTGCAATTGAAGCATTCCGGATGGAAGTTCTTTCCTATGGCTTTCAAACAATCCTGGAAATTTCAAAAAATAAATTTCAATTTGAAAAATAATATTTTGCCTCAAAATCATTGATAAATAAAAAGTTAGTAAGTAATATTACCCCTTTGATTTTTCCACTGCATTTGGCACACGGAGGAGCAAGGTACTGTTCAAAGCAGTATTCGCAGTACAACTGTCCACGCTCTTCTACAAATCCGATATCTTGGAGAGGTCTCTTGCAAGACGGTGTGGCGCAGATGAAATGATTGGGGCACCAGATTTTTCCGAGTGCAGTTATGAACGGTCCTCTATAGATATTTAACAAACGTGTATAAATTACCAAAAACAAAGTGAGGTTAGTAAAAGCAGGCGCGGTGAGAATAATAAACGTTTTTTTTAAATATTTTAATCAAAATGTTACATAAGTTTAAATTATGATTGTTGAATTGATAGGACTTCAGTGAGAATATTGAAAGACCCAAAATTAGCCTTAATTTGAACTACAGCAAAAAACAAGCACACCCATCATATTAATTACCAACATAATATTGTGACTTTTAATGAAATAAAAACCATACTTACTTTTCAGGCCCTATTTGTTTTTAATAACAATGTTTGAAAAAGTACTTCAAAATACTGATTTTTCTAATAAAAAGCCACAAAAAAATATATGTCGGCAAAATAAACACGCTTTCTTGCCATAAAGCGCCATTTTGGTGACGTAATATTGGTAAAAACAACAGTCGTGTATGTACGACCGGCACTCATTCAACGTTAACAGCTATATGCAACCATCATTAGAGAGTTATTGCAAACTTGCAGAATGTATACCGTATGCTTTATACCTTAGCGCTATGTTGATGTGAGGTATGCGATTGCAGTTGGTTTTCTCGAGGTAGTGACGTTTGACATACTAATAGTCCATTTGAGGACAATATTGTTCGCATGACTTTTAATGGCCCTCAGTGCAAAATTTAAATTTCGTTGTATATTTTTCCAACGAGCTGGGTTTTCCAATGGATTGCAACTAACGATTTATCGTAACAATATTAAAATATAGTTTTGAGCAAATCTAACTCGTTTTGGATTTTCCATAACGAAATTAACAAAAGAAACAAGCATCAATTCATTGAATATACATACTTTCGATTTCAACATTATGATTTACAGAGAGTAGGGGTACTAACCAATCTCTAATCTTTGTAATTTATCAAATCTCTACTTCACAGGATTATAACTTATCTTCTTCTTCTACTTCCAGTGCCTGTACGTCACCGGACGTTGGCGATAATTCTGGCAATAATTATTTTATTAACTGCGGTCCTAAATAGACCCGTGGTGGAGGCTGCAAACCAAGTTCTCAGGTTTTTAAGCCATGAGATCTTTCTTCTGCCTGGTCCCCTCTTTCCAAGCACCTTTTCCTGTAAGATAAGCTGCAACAGACCGTATCTTTCGCTGTTTCTCATGATGTGACCTAAGTAATCCAATTTACGACTTTTGACTGTACTCATGATCTCCATTTCCTTGTTTAAAATGTCGAGTACTCTTTTGTTTGTAACATCCAAGGGATTCTTAGTATACGTCGATACAGCCACATCTCAAATGCGTCCAATCTTTTACTGGCTGCATCTGTTACAGTCCATGGCTCAACGCCATATAGGAGCACAGGAAACACATAGCATCGGAGAAGTCGTATTTTAGTTGTTAAGTTCAGAACGTGGCATTTAAACAATTTCCACATTTTAAGGAATGCAGCACGAGCACTCTCTATTCGACAACGTATTTCGAGAGAATGATCCCAACTCTCGTTGATTGTAGCTTCCAAATATGTTGTAGTCTCTACCTTTTCAATCACTGTATTATTTATAATAGGCTGCCTGGGTGGTGGGGGTGGATTTTTCCTTTTTTTTTGATATCGTATCACGAAGCAATAACATAAAACACCAAATATATATAACGTATAGGGTTTAAAATGGTAAAATCTTACATATGGTCAGTGTTGCTGTACGGGGCAGAGGTCTGGACCATTAAGGCCGCTACAGTTAATCGGTTAGAAGCGTTTGAGATGTGGTTACACCGGCGACTGCTGAGAATACCCTGGACAGCTATGCAGACCAACGAAATGGTGCTAAACAGGGCCGACGCAACACGTTTGCTGCTAAATACAGTTAAGTTCAAGAAAATCTCATATCTTGGACATATCTTCAGAGGATAGCGATACAGAATCCTACAACTGATCATGATGGGAAAAGTGGAAGGACGTAGAGGAGTAGGAAGAAAGCAGGCTTCCTGGCTAAGGAACATCCGTGAATGGACCGGTATACGAAGCGTAGAGGAACTGTTTCGATTGGCGCAGAATCGAGAAAGAAAAGTTGATAGATATGTGCCAAGCTGTTTACACTGAACTGACAGTTTTTGCCTATATGACGTCACACCATGGCGGCTATTGTTTTAGGTCACGTGATGTACAGATTAAAAATTACGACTTTTAATTTCAATATAATAAAACAATAATGTGCTTTTATGACTTAAAATCAGAATATTTAAGTATATTTCTTGATACATTTTAATTGTTATCATAATTTATTTTTCACTACCGAAAGTACCCTATTGGGTTCGCATTTGTCTGGAAAATTTAATGAGGGTAACACTTTTTTTTATTTGTGTAAAATTCTAACACGTATACTACCTATTGCATCTAATTACCTTACTATTTCAGAATGTATTAAAAGTTGATTATTCTCACCTCTAATGAATAAAAGCAGCGTACTCTTTGAACGTAAGACAAAATTACTGTAAATTCCAGTCAGGGTTTTCATCGACTACGCTCCTGCATAATATTCTGATTTTCAAAAAATTCGAACACCCAATAAGGGTCGACCCATTGCAATTAAATTGTCTATACTTGGAAATGATAAAAAGTATGGACAAACAATTTTAACAGGTGTAAACTATTTTAATCAAACAGTATCTTTTTACGAGGATTTCAGCTTGTGTCTGGATAAACGAAGCTTACACGGACTGGTTTAAAATCTAAAAAGATGTTAGACAGGGATGTGTGGTTTCGCTTTGACTGTTTAATTAACTCATAGACGGTTGTTTGAAAGGTTTGAAAGAGAGTGCGTATAGACTAAAAATCGAGTCAGCATCATCTAAAGAGGAGTTGCAGGCGATGGTTAATATTATCATTCATTATCAAATCATATCATTAGCGAGACGCAGCGCGAGCAAGAATATGTGAACGGTATACTCGCTACTCGCCTCGTACATAAAGTAGCTACACTTATGTATGGTAATGAATGTTAGATTTGGCAGAAGAAGCATGAAAATAGGATTAATGCTGCGGAGATGAGTAGTCTGAGAAGTATAGCCGGAGTAACTCTAATGGATAAAGTAAGGAATGGGAACGCTTGAGTTTTTAAGTCATAATGCCTAAACGCAATTTACAAAACTATTGTTGTTAGCGTGGAACACGTCAGACAAATTTCCGACCTTATAGAATGCAATGTCAAGGTGGACTAAAGAAAACCATAACAGAAATTTTTTTATTCGCGGAATACGGCTTTATAAGACAGATTTTATAACAGAAAGATTGTTATTCGAGGAATACGGCTTTATAACACAGAATTTTCACAATACAGTTGATTGAAAATGCTTGGTTGGAAGTTGGAATGGTGAATGAAATAGTTTTTTGTTTTCTGAACAGTTCCCATTCTGTTTTTTTCAGTTTTTTTAGGAGGTTCCATAATTCTAAAGAAAGTTTTGCAATGTCCTGGAACATCCTAGAATTCTCACGTACATTTTTCGTTTTCAACCCAACCACCGACTCTCTCTCTCTCTTTCATTTCTTTTTAAATTGATAATGCATTGTAGTACATTTTTTTAAATCAATATATCTACATATTAAGTGGAAACCTGAAATGTTCCAAATTGAACTGGAAATATATAGAATGTTCGAGAAGGTTTTAAAATATTCTAGAATGGTCGAGAATTAAAATCAAACGTATTAAAATGATTTAGATCAGTTTATAACGTTCACAAATCAATAAAAGTGTTTTAAAATAATTAATAATGCTCTGGAATGTTCAATAATAATCTTAAATATTCAATAGTAATAAATAATGTTACATTTTAAAATGCTCTAAGAGTTTGAAGAGTAATTTGGAATGTTCTAAAATAGTCTTAAATCACATAGAGTTTCTAAGAATGTCCTGAAATACTCCATGATGTTCGACAGTGGTAACCTTAAATTTTCTAATATGTTTATGTATCATAAATGTTCTGGAATATTCCAGGCTGCCTAATAAAATTATATTAAGTTTGATCTAGAATTTATGAGATTTTTATTTTAATTTGACGGGTACAAAACATGGATATATAATATTTTAATCTTAAAAAATATATTAGGCTAAAAATTATAATATTTATCTATTTAAAATAACTGTTTTAGATGCAAATGAATAATGTGCGACCAATTGCAAAAGTGACCTCTTGCTGGGTGTTTGTATTTTTTTGAAAGTCAGTATACAGATGTTGAGAAAAATTTACCTAACAATTTCAAAATTGCACTTCCAGCAAATGGGGGTGCCTGGAGTATTATTAATATTTCTATAATCGGAAGCATCTTTAGTAACGCCACTGCTTAAAAACACTTTACTGATACCGTTGCCGTCCACAGGCTTATTGGAAAAGGTTAAATGATCCGGGAGATTGAGGTCTGAAGACTTGGAAGAGTGATAATCGTTTATCGGTACAAACAATTCGGACGTCACTTTTTTATTATTATTAGTAATCGTAGTTTCTACGTTGGACACGACGTAGTTCATTTTGGGACTTTGGGTACCGGAAATGTTTACACTTTTTAATTTTGGAGCTAAATTTTTTATTTCGGATACGATTTTTTCTCGAGATGATTCTATGGCTTGGACGTTTTTGCCGCTTGATGATGAATAAGATGAATAATCGGATCGGGGACTGGATCCCATTGAATCTAACTGAGGAGAGACGCTTTGGTAGGGTATTGATACGTTAATTTGACTGTACACCGCGACGGGCGCCGGAGGGGGAGGGTGATTTGGTATCTGCAAGCTAATTTCGTCGAGTTCTAGAAGGTTTTCGTTTTCGCTAGCATGGCACAGCGAACTCACATGCTCTAAAATAAACAAACAATCAAAATAAAAACAATAAAATGTTAGAAAAAACATTTAAATGCAATAAAAATGTATTAAGAAGCAAAAAAAATGTTATAAATAAACTGTCATCTATACTGAGTATCTCAGTTGTATATAAATTATTTTAAATGCACTTGGCCATGACCCTCGCCTCGCACATAGCCTGGAATCAGAGCATCGTACTCCGAAATTGAGCCGAGTATTGTTTGACCATCGCATATGACGCTTTGTGCAGGATAGATAAAAAAACATTAATAACCAGTGTCTTTGTCGTTGTTGCTCGACGGGAATACTTTTTGCACAGTCCGTACTATGCTACAATGCTATGTGCGGTGATTGGCACCATTTAGACTATACTGTTGTTGATTTTTGTGTGCAGAAATAAGATACTCGTAGGTATATCTAGAAAAATGGTTGTCAAATTATTAATAAAAGATTATTTAACAGTTTAAACGAAAAACTAGGACCCTAAATGTTAAAGAAAATGTTCAAACTCTTCTCTATGTTGTTCCAGGCGACATTCGATTCGACGTAAAGGTTCACGACGGTGTTTTGATTGAATAATATTATTATGCTTATTTTAGAGAAAATTAGGTCTCTATAAAATGTTCATTAAATTAAAATGTATTAAAACAGCTGAGATATTGCGTTGGTATTATACAACTAAGACACCCAGTTTTACGAATGACTTTATTTTCGTACAAAAATAAACTTATACCTGCAACCAAAGAAAAAACCACCAAAATAAACAAAACAAAAGCAAATCGAACAGAAACACCAGCCTTATCTACCTGACTTGCGAGTTACAGCTACCACATAGAGGAATTCTAGCCCCACCAATTGCAGCGGGGTTTAGAATACCTCGACCACGTCTCGGGGCAACTTTTACACCTGCAGATTGTTTACCGCTTCCTGCACCTGTATCGGGTTGGGAAACAGAGGGTACATTAGGTTTATTCGAGGTACTAGGAGGTGAGACATGCTTAACAGGTGCACTAGAGCTCGGTGCAAAAACATGCTTTGTTGAAGCGTAAGCGGAAGCTGAAATCGGAACTGTAGCCGGAGCTGGAGCAACTGGAGGCTGTGGTTTTCGACAAATTCCTTTTTCTATGTCGTCCGCTGTTTTTTTAGAATATTGCATGCGTTGCGGATCTGTAATATGTCCTTTATTAATTGATGTTTCTAAGGCAGGAACGTTTACATCACTAAAAGGATACTTCCTAGTCGTAGAAACATTTTTTTCGATTTGAATGTTTACCTCTTTTTGAGATCTTTCGAATTCTTCAGTGACCACTCTTTTCCTTTGAATTTGAGTCAATCCATCAGCAGAACGCTCCACTGTTTGACTTTGAGATTTTTTTAGTTGTTCAAGATGTGCTTGACGTAACTGTTCATCAACTGTAGTAGTCATAACAGCATTTCCATATTGAGCGACTTTTTTTTCGGACTTTTCAGTTTCTAAAAGATCTGATTTTTGCACAGCAAAACTTTCTGCTGATTCTTGGCACGAAGAAAAACTCTGGGTCTGAACCATAGATGTATACATTTGAGGATTTTGGTATTCTGACATATCCATACCTTTCACTTGTTCAACAAAATCTCTTTTGTTTTTATAGTCTGGTAAATACTGAGTTAAACTCTCTCTAGCTTGATCTACTCTGATGCTTTCTGGAGTGGGTAACGGTGTCGATGACTTGAGCGGATTTTCTGGAGGTCCAGGAGCAGGAGACGTCGCTCTGATGTTGCCACTTTTTCCAAGAGCCGGTGAAATATTGTGTTCGCGAGTACCGGGAAGAGGACTTGGAGATCGAGATACAGCCGGACTCTTTGGATCGAAAACGTTGCTGTGAAGCGCCGACATATGCTGTGGGACCAAATTAACCTGATAATATGGTAGAACTGCAGGTCCTCTATTACTGGGAGAAGGAGCACCAAGGCGTGGTGAGCGTGAACGGGTCGTGTCCTCAGCGACTGGTTCAAATGTCCAGTTGTTATCTTCAGCTTCTACTTTTATAACAGGTTGTGGTGGAGGTAATTTTTTCGTTGGTTGCTGAATTTCCTCCATTTTAACAGTTCGTTGGGCTTGAGATTGTTTTTGCTGTTCCAATCGTAGTTCAGCTTGACGTTTTTTCTCGAATAAAATTAATTCTGACTCGGCTTCTGCGGATATTTCAACTTGATATTGAGGTAATTGTGTTGGTTTGCGAAGCGCCACTGAGGGTATCGGTTTGATTGGTATCGCTTCTTCGGCTTGCTTAGCAATCGTGGATTTTTGATTGGTATCACTTTTTTTAACGACCGTTTTTTCTTTTTGTATCTGTTCGGATTTTTTGACGGTTTGTTGTCGTTCGCTTGTCTCTTCGGTTACAGTTTCTCTTTGTACATATCCAGCTTTGGTTTCGACTGTTTTGATGACAGGGTTCGTTGGAGGTGGAGTGGGAATAGGTGGAGTCGTTCGCACATCCACAGAAAATTGAGAAATATCACCCTTATTTTGAAAGGAACATGAAAAACCATGGAACAATGGGGCCGTACTGTGTGGTATATTTTGATTATCATCCAAAACTACTTGAACTACTTGGGGATTTTGTAACGTTTTTCTTTGTACGGTAGTCGTTTTAGTAGTATTACTTTCTTCGGTACGCTCTTCGGTTCTTGCTTCTTCGGTTCTCGCTTCTTCCGTTCTTTCATATAATACAGAAGGTGGATAGTAACTTGGAGGTTTTGGATCTTTTTTTTGCATCTTAAAAGATTCCGGTAGGACGTCAGGTTTTGTCGGCTTCTCCACATCAACAAGCGATTTTCCCACTACCTTAGGATTATTTTCCCGAGCAGGAGCCGCTTCTGTAAACGGAGAATAGGGCCTTTCGGGAGCCGTCGTTAATGCCGATAACAAAGAAAGTTTTTCCTGTGGTTTCGGTAAATCTTCTAGTAGTTTATCGTTAGGAGCTTTAAACTTCTTTCTTATTGGTGGTAAGGGAGCACTGTTATTCTCCTGGGAAGAATTATATTCTGGAGGTAGGACAGGTCGTTCGGGTGGAAAATACGGTACGGTTTCCTCGGGAAGAGGTACCACTTCTTTTGTAGAACTACTCGGTGTAAAAGGTTCCAGAGGTGCCACAGACAAAGCAGACGCAAAAGTGCTTGAAGAATATTTTGTAGGAATAGAAGCAAACGTATCTTTATCCGGAGATGTAGTTCGAATGGCTTGTGTTAGAGGCGATTCCCATTTAAGCGGCACGATGTTATCAGTCGGAGTACAACGTTCTTTCGTATTTGGAGTATATTGTGTAGGTCTTTTTAACTCACATTTATCTTTTTTTTGGCAGCAGGTATCCTCAGTTAAAGATAACGAACACGATATATTATCTGATACTTTTGAAAAAGAAAGAGGCGCCTGCTCCGTAATTGGTATATTTTGCTGCACAGCAGATGATCCTCCAGATACGATATTATCAACCAATAGTTGAGTGCCTAAAGTTCCCGTTAACGTTTCCATAGATTCAACAGCACTTCTTCGTTCACCGGAATATTCCGAATACAAATTTCGCGAATATTGAGCCATCGCATTAATTTCTTCAACTTCAATACACTCCTCTTCTATCTCTTCTGCTTCTTTTTCTTTTCTTTTTTTAACTATTTTTTGCTCTATTTGGGACGGAGGGGGATAAAATAGGGGGCAAGCTGTTGGTACTTCGGGAGTTTCTTGAGGCGGGGGCCAAACAATGTTTTCTGTGACTCGGACTGGATTTTAAGCAAGCACAAACGACACAAAATTGGTATTGGTAAAAGAAGGGTGAAAAAAAATTAGTTAATAAGCTTATCATATCTACAAGTTCTATATAAGTTCTATAAAATAGTATAACTGAAGTTGGTTACGGTAAAGATCTGTTAAAACGGAAAAGGAAGGTTCTTAGGATGGGTTATGCAATAATTTAGTTTAAATATTTGTAAAATTATTAACAAAGGGCTTTGCTGTACACAATATTGGATTTATAAAATATTGCAAAAAGATATAGTTGAATTCAGATATAATTTTTTTCTTTTCTTATTTATACATTATTATTATTAATATTTCTATATATTCACAAAGACACCGCATTCATAAATACCGAAGCGCAAAAAAAGTAATACATTGTAATTTGTTATTTCTAAGAGACTGGATTTTTTGCGCACTTTTATACTGATGCCGCAGAAATAATGTATGTTTGGCATCGCTGCTTTAGAACTTATATAGCTTATTATCACTTCTAAATGTTCATGTTTTTAAATTGCTTAATTGAACGTGCGTTGTTTTCTATTTGTTGACACTGTACCAATTTTAGATACGAGTGAAGCTAATAAAAAACGTATAAAAAAGTGTATCATTTTCATTCTATTAACATTGTTCGTATTATCATATGATTAAAAATAAAATCAAGTTGTTACCAGGATTCCAATAAAAATCCAATAATACTCCATTCTTTGTGTTTAAGATATCGTGCCCTAAATAAAAGAAATCTCAAATAATTCTTTTACGTAATGAATACCTCAGTAGAATAGATGAAGTTCATTGGCAACGTAGATTCATAGTTTAAACTTGGTACGTCACTCATGATATTTTGAAAAAAGAATGGAGTAAACATTCTGCTAAATGTTTCGTAAACGCTTTCCTAAATAGAGTAAAACGTATTATTATTTTTCATGCCGATAATGAAAATTGTTTGCTATTGCCAAGAATATTTTGAGTTATTTGTTACATCTAATTAAAGTCCGGTCCTGGAACTGCCATTGTCTAAATTCTTTGAGGTGACGAATTTGTGAAACAGAAAAAGTCATTTCTGACTTTAACTATACGTTCTTACAGTCTTGATATTGAAAAAATAATTTATCCATAATACAAAAAATATTTTGATAACTCATCGTATTAAATTATTTTATTTTTAGCTTTTGTAATGTATGTAAATTGTTTATTGGTCTTTGATACGTTAAAATTTTAAAATAAGTGAAAATGTATAAGCCTTTATTTAAAACCAGTTAATTTTATATTGAACCAAAACATAGGCAACACTTTTTACACAAAAAATTTAAAATGCCATTAGGTTTGTTTTGGACAGTTTGAGGACAATTAAAAAACTACTGCCAATGTCCATGTGCGGTTGCTCTTTTTACAAAACGTTTGTTAATTGATTGCTGCAAGAACAGTTATAAATCTTCCATTTTGTTTCAGGTAAATTTAATACAAATCTAACAAAACCTTAATTCTGTTTGCAGAGACAACTGTTAGTAAAATATTGAATACCTTGTTGGAAACACTACCATTCAAACTAATCAAACATCAAACTTTGAGTCAGAGCTTGGTATTTCATTAGGTGATACACTACTTTAACACATCTTCGACATGTGCATTGGATTTTGTGTTGTAGTATCCAGTGGAAATATTTTCTGAACCAAAAAATGTTTGTAAACAATTGCTTAAATGCATGGGGAGAAAAGTGCAAAATTTGACATTGCTTTTTGATATTCTTAAGGTTGTTAAGGTCCTATTATTTTATTTATTTAATTAATTAGCTGCTATAAACAGAAACATTTTTTCATAATTATTTAACCAGACTTTGACCAACAAGGTATCACCACGGAACCATAGTACATAAACAAATAATTAAAATGCATATTCTGCTGACACAATGGTAATCAAATATTTTTTTTTATTTTAACGCACAACCTGCATTATTACTTTGTGAGAGAACTTTTGAACATACCTACGTTCAGTAATGCATATTAAAAGCAGTTAGCATATTATTAATAAATTAACTAGGAATAAAAAATTAATTTAGTAAGAGGGAAAAGGGACGTGGTTTCGTATTAAAAGAAGGAGCTGAAACATAATAGAATGGTAAAATTAAGTTCCGTAATCGTTTCGTTATACTATTTTATCTACAAAGCCACTGTATTTTTAGTAAAAACAGGCGGTACCAGAAGCGAAAAATCAGTAAGTTAGGTTTAAAATACTGTTAAAACGCTAAATGGTACCTTTAAAAAGACCACCAGCTGGTTTAACAGTTGAATATCGTCCTGGGAAATAATAACAGTCACATTAAATACATGGAGATAATATTTAAAATCAGGATTCTAAACAGGGGTTCATGCTTCATAACGTCATTTTTAAATAAATCATCTACCGCAGATTAAACAATTTAAAAAAAGTAGTGTTAAAAGTACAATTTTCTTTTCGAATAAAAACAATGTTTATTAATCATTGATACGTTAAAAGTTAAAAATAAGCTCAAATGTATGGTCTCTATTTAAAATAGTTCATTTTTCAATAAACCAAAACATAGGCAACACTTTGTACACAAAAACTTGTTTTTGACAGTTTTAGGGCAGTTGGTAAACTACTACCAATACACAAGTGCAGCTCTACTATTTATAAAAGGTTTGTAAATTTACTGCTGCAAGAACAGTTAAGTATATATCTGCAATTCTGTTTTGTGTAAATTTAATACAAATTAAACAAAATAAAGAAGAATATGTAAGAACAAGAAATAGAGTAAACCAAGAAATAGACAAAATCAAGAAAGAATACTGTGAAAAATTTACAAAAGACATGGAACATGACCTATATGGATCACAAAAAAAGTGTGGAAAAGGACAGAGGCAAGCGAAAAGGCTAGTAAGTCTTTCGCCGAAGAAAGCTAAACAGCCTCTCGAGTTGGACAAGAAAGACTTGAAATTGGTGACGAGACTCCTCACTGGACACTGCTCTCTAAGGTATCACCTGAAAAAGACGGGCAAAACAAAGAGTGATAGTTGCCGCTACAGCGAGAACTTCGCTGAAACTGCAGAACATTTGCTTTGCGAATGCCCAGCGCTTTTTTGCAAGAGGCTCAAGTTTCTGAAAAAGGGCCTTCCTAAAGCCCTCCGATGTCAGAAACTTAGCCCTCAGGAAACTAATAAACTTTACTCGAACTCTCGGAATCCCGGGCCTCGAATAGATTAAGGGTTATGCACAAAAGATCTGATAGGACGAAGTGCTTGAAAGGCAGCATAACCTTCTCGACCCACCCTACAATCTACAATCTACAATGCCAGTCCTCTAGCACCTGTCTCATAATAAATTTACTATAGATATTAAAAAGAAGCGGCGAGATAACACAGCCCTGTCTCACACCCTTGCATGTGGAACCTTCATCAGACACCCATTGACAACAGAATAGACCCGAGTTTTTACCATTTTACGTTATCAAAAGCTTTGCCATAATCGACAAAACATAAATACCTAGGAGTATACACCTCTCGACTCTGACAGGAGAGGGACAGATGAAAACCAGAAAACTATCGAGAAATCAGCTTATTGAATAACACGCTGAAGCTGCTAACTGCAATAATGACATATTTGTCTTTATTTCGATTTTCGCTGTTTTGCATGAAAATTATTTTGGTAACAAAAACAATGTGCCAAACAAATATATAAAACCAATATGAATAAAGTATCCCTCAATTTCACGGATCGCAATCAAAATCAGGCTCGTATATTTATGTAGAAATATGGATATATATGTTTTCATAATATATGGTATATAAATATTTAGAAATATGTATATTATCCATAATATAAATTTATAATGATTCTGGAATTCAATATTCGGGTATCTTCGAAAAAACACATCTGTATTCGTTTAACCGAAATGTATACAACAGACATGCGCACCATACACGGCGTCAAGCGCAGGGTTGGGCTGGAGCTAGGAGTCCATACAGACTACGGGGTCAAATCAGGTTTTAACATTTTGAAAGCTTTTCTATTACGTATTGCACCTATAACAATTGAACAATATCATTGTTGCGTATAACTTTCCACGAATTTATTGTGATGGATTATTTCCAATAACTGTGTTTCGGGATTGAATAACCTTTAAAAGGACATTTAATAAGAAAGGTTATGCCATTTAAGATTTTTTTGTTAGGGGCGCATCATAACACAATTTAATCATGGCGTACCTACCAAAACAAGTCTTCCCCCCAACACAAAAATTTAACGGGTCTCCTGCTCGCTTCGGAAATATTTGGAGTGGCTTATATGTTAAATATATATTTTGTAGATCTATAGAAAGAACCCAGAAAATTGATATTAAACTGTTCGATTCCTCCACAAAAAAGGACTTTCAAACAATACACTTGCTTACTTTATTTCTGAATGAGGATAATTATTATATTATTATTTTTGGTCAATCTTCGTTAACACTTACCACACGAATTTCAAAAAACATTTTTGTGGAACTTACGTGTATTTTGGTTTTCTGAACAAAAAATCCAAATTAAATTTTGGCGATCACGACTATTAATTTTCAAAGATACAGGTCCATTTTGTAATGGAAATTCACCATTTAAGAGCTCAAATGTAGGTTAATAAAAAAACAAAACTTATCCCAATAAAAAACCACACTCATCGCTTTTATTTTGTATTCACCACTTTTCAGCAAAAAATCACTAGTTTGCATCAAAGAATTTATACTTCAAAACTTCCATGGTTTAACTTTGAATGTCAATAAAAGTCACAGACTGAGGCAGTGTCAAAGTATTTTGTTTACGTTATGAAGGCGATTTTTTTAAATAGTAGTAGTGTCGTGTTCTTCTTAAAAATTCCGTTAAAAAGTAAATTAGAGCGTACGTGGTTAAAAGTTCCATAACAAAATTAACCTGTTTCTTCGAAAATTGTCGTAATAATAACCGCCCTAAATTATTGGAAATTTTGAAGGAGACCGAAAAACCTTCGTAACATTTATTTTTTTTAATTCATGTGGTAAGTGCGTTACCGAAGAAATACCGTATTTCTTTAATTATAATCATAACTGTATTGTATGTTTTGTTAAAACGAAAATATCCATTGGACTACGGGGTCAAATTCGCTCAGCCCGACCCAGGTACAGCGACATTCGCGATAGCGGACAACGAAAAAAAAACAAATAACAACAGCAGACATCTGTCACTTCTGATGGATAGCATCGTTGGTAGTTGCGTTGGCTTTGTTTTATTATTTTAAAGTGTAATTAGTGTTTAGTGTGCATTATTTTAGCTGTTCGTTTTGTTTGGAAAATTTCTAACAAGAATTCTATTTCGTAGGTAAGTGAAATTTTCTGTGTATCGCATAATTATTATATGCATATTTCGAAAAAAATTCTGGAAGCCTCTTAAACTCGTAAAAAGACTGAGCATGCGCAAAAGCGAACTGCGACGCGCATGCTTGACCAGCAAAGCGCATGCGCATGCCTCTTAAACAAGTGATGGTAAAATAAAATTTATTGTGTGGAAATAGTGTTGGGGAGAATCGAGTACTTTTGAGAATCGAATCTTTAGTATTCGAATACTAACAAAAACATTTCGTAGGTACTATTCATACATTTTGAATGCAACATTATGATAATGATAATATAAATTGTTATCAATTATAATCATTTATAATTTAAATATTAAAATATATCACGAATCTTCAGACACCTTTTTTTAAGTTTTACGTTTTACTAATTACTTTGCTATTGATCTCGGTCGATTTTTATCCATCTATCACAGAGAAGTTGATCTGTTTCAATATTCTCTATTTTTTGTCATTGTCTCATACTCTCAATTGTCAGTTCGTCTCAGACGGTTAAGTGAGTCACTGTGCGTGCAGAGTGCAGGTGTGCAAATGAAATTAAACAGTAGATATGAGACACGTGATACGAGTACAGCTCAGGAGTACTAGTACTCGTATGCTGGTATTCGGATACAAGGAGTACTTTGAAGAATATCGAATACTTTTCGATTCTTATTATTCGAGTACCACATCACTATGTGGAAATATTTGAATAAAAATTGTTAGTTATTGTATTGAAAGTTAAGAATTACGGAACCCAAGGAGAAAAATATCATAACAGTAGTAAAACATGTTTATTGACCAATAGTTATTTTTCAGAATGTATGCAATCCTACAATTTGTGAGCGAGTCAACTTCACAAGACCTTTCTGTTAGTGAGGTTCCTAAGGCTTGGATAGTAGAAAATGGCACACAATGTTGGTGGCCCCCAGCCCACAGTGGAATATATATTGCTTGAAGAAAGGAACCAAATCCCGATACTTTTTGATATTCAAGTTAAATGCTATTGTGGTAAATATAGATATTATAGAACCAGTCACCAGAAAAAAGTTAGAGACAATATTTTAGGGAAAACTTTTTTTGAAAGTGATTGTTTCATTTTATATGACTCACTAGTTTCAAAACAAACATTGGTTTTTACAGAATTTTATGTGTTTGAAATATCGCTTTCAGCAAGCTACCAGGAAGCGAAACCAAAGGCAGCCCAGATATACACTAGCACTAGTGAACAAGAAAATGTTTATTGTCAGCTCAAACTCAATAAAAAATACAATTCAGACCAGTATGATTTAGATTTTTCCGAAAGTAACTGATGTGAGTAGTTTCAAGTTATTTATTTTCTTTTATTCATATTTGGGAATCTTTCAGCTCATGATGAATTACCGAGTCCCCCACATTAAATAAGGATGACTTCCAGGAAAGGTAGCTATTAAATGCTTTTACCTCAAAAAACAAATAAAAGCGAAGGTAAGTGAACTCTCTTTCATATTTTTTTTAACTCAATTAAAAGTTGAAATGAATATTATTATTAATGAAAGTTGACAGGAGCATATATAAAAATTGGGCAAATGTGGAGGGCGTAAGCCAGGTAAACATTTTTTAAATTTTAATTTAAAAGTGGGTAATATATTATCGAGTTCCTTGGTAGCATCTCTGAAGCCTTCAGCTGATATGTTTGGTTTAATTTAAAATAAATGTAATGGGAGAGTTGTTTTTGAAGTGGTTCAGTGTTTATTTGCAATATGATTTCATATTTTCATTCAGGTTATTAATATCAAGCTGATTTATAAATTAATTTCATTGATCAATATTGAAATCTATTTTTAGCAGATTTCTCAAAATCTTCTACCTGCATGTCTAGTGGGTATTCTGAGCCAGTTATATGTGATATTTCAAAAGATAGTGTAGTGAATGCATGTGCTGTATCTGTGGGGCTACCAGCAAAATCTGTTAAAATACCAGCACAACCCTTGGAGCTACCTGCAAATATAGCTACCCTGGAAATGCTTGCTGGTACTATGGAGCCTGTTAAAGGTGATTTTTGTTGAATATCATCTACATATTCACCTTGACATTTTGGACACTACTAGTACTATTATTGTAATCTTGATTCTGTCCAGCAGAATTAAATATTCGAATCATACTGGAGTAAAAACAAAATTGAATAGAAAAAGTATATGTACTTGTCGATTTCAAGTGCTGTTTCATGGTTTTCAAATTTCAGGTACCAATCATGATTGTTGCAGAAAACTTGATATATTAATTGAGTTGCTCACTGAGCTCAATATAAATGTCAGAGATTTGAAGGAGACCTTGAATAATAAACAGACCATTGTGAGCCATGAAGAGGCAGAAGCTGTATCAAGTAAACTGCCACTACACTCCATTAAGGAAATGGTTCAATTAAACGAAAAACAAAAAGATTCATTGGTGAGTAAAAAATATGCTTGGGAACTCTACTCATAATTAACAATTTATAATTTTTCAGATATATATTTTGATGTCCATTGGAGGTTTGTCTGGAAAGGATTTTACACAGCAAATTCTGAGGAAGCTGATGACAAATGATGTGGCAGAGTTATGCAGCTGGACGGGGGCCAAACACAATTTTGAGCTCCAAAAACTAATAATTATGGATTGTGCATACAGTGAGTAAATTCTACAAGTATTTTAGTGATCTCGTATCTTTCACACAAACCTCATAATCTGTTCAAGAAGCAATTGAAAAGCATGTTAGAAATTGAAAATATTCCAACTAAACGGAGAATAAATTCATCTCACTTTTGGTAAATTTATAGTTCTCCATTAATTGAAGTGAACTTGGGATAGATATAAAAATACATATAATTCGTAAATGCTTCACAACAAAACTTCAAAAATTTGAAGTTTAGAAAAAATTTTTTCACTCTTGAGGTAACAATATTACTAAGTTTTCAAATTATCTATAAGCTGTATGACATGAATGGGTTTTATATATTCTTCCTTGTTCCATTCAAGTGCAAAAAATAGATATCATTATTTTATATAAGCTCCAAAAAGGATATGTGCTATTATTTTGAACTGAAAATCAAAGGGATGAAAATAAATGTAAGCAAAACTAAAGTAATGGTTTTCAAACTTATGTATGGAAGTGAATGTTTGGTTTGGCAGAACAAGCATGACAATAGGATTAATGCTGAGATGAGTAGTCTGAGAAGTATAGCTGGAGTGTCTCGGATGAATAAAGTAAAGAATAGTGAGATAAGAGAACACTGTGGTGTAAAAGAAGATGTGGTTATAAAGATAGATAAAGGAATTTTTAGATGGTTTGGACACTAGTATGTATGAGAGCATTGATGAAAGTAGGGGAAGCAAAAGATGCGTGTAAAAACCCTAGCAAGTGGAAGGAAGTGGTCTCTGCCTACCCCTACGGGAAAAAGGCGTGACTATTTGTATGTATGTATGTCCTCAATGAACTAAACTATTCCATACATTTGCTTTTCAAAATTTTCATGCAGTAAGAAATAAGAATACAGTAATTATTACCCCAATTTTTCATTTCAGGTTTGGAAGACTACCATTTTTTTATTTTTATATCTGTGAAAATTTTATTTGTTTATCATCTTACTTTTTTAAAATATTTTATATAAATAAATATTTTTTTTATTATACCTCTTAATCCTCGCCAAGAATCCCAAACACTCCACATACATAGTTAATAGGTATCCTAGCAATAAATTCTAATAATTTTCAAATGTAAAGTTTATATGAATACCAGATACAAAGCCATTTTATTTACTATGGAATTCTAATAGGATGTTAAAGAAACATCAAATTGTTTTTTCATTTATTCATTCCGTAATAAATCCAAAACCTACATTTATTTGCTCAATTTGGCACATATAAAAGGAATGCCCTTGGAAGGTTTATATAGTAATTACAAATTTATGCATGAATTTAACTTCCATGGAAAGTGCATTCAATTTCCATTTATGCATTTATAATCATCCAGAAAACTGCTACTTTGTGAAATTGCTTTGTGGCTGTCTATGGAACCATTAAAACATTTACTTTTTTTTTTTTATGTTCTGGTTCCCACGAAAAGGGATATCCTGTAATGTTCAGAGAACATCGTGGGAACCAAGGGAAAGAAGGTAGGAGTTGGTGTTCTTAAATTTCTGGAGGTTGTATGCCTCAGGGAACACCAAAGCCTCGCAATTCGTTGGATGAATGAGTCTTTGGAAAGTGATGTTCTGCAGGTCTCCAAAGTGACCACGAAGGGGTGTGAAGACTGAACTTGACGGGTTAATCTCGAAGAGATTGCCAAAGGAGGAACGATTGTTGATATTTCAGAAGAGCATCGCCCATGAAAATATCTATAAAATAGAGACAAATCGCCAACTTTTCTACGGTGTTCCAGACAAGTGAGCGAGTTTGTAAGCGAGGCATCACCGACGAGACGAATTGCCCTTTTTTGGACAGAATCCAGTAGCTTCAGGATATGTTTAGGTGCTGCACTCCAAATATGGGAACAGTATTCCAGTACAGGTCGGATCTGTGCTTTATAGATCATAAGCAGCTGACTGGAGGTGAAATAGCTCTTGGCACGAAACAAAAAACCAAGTTTTTGGGATGCACTTTTGGCAATGGACCTCACGTGATTTTCCTGGGTAATTACCGGTGATGTGCGCGGTTGCAGACAATAATTTAACTTCCATGGTAATTACTGGTGCATATGTTTTGTATCCACATTGCGAAGTCGCAGATCCCCGCGGTAACTCTATGCAATTAATTAAAGAAATAAACATAGATAACAAAACAAAGATCAGAGTGCCAAAAGGAGAAACGAGATACATTAACATAAAAGGGGGAATACGACCAGAGGACTCGCTCAGCCCGACATTGTTCAATATTATAATGGACCAAATAATCTATGAAGTAAAAAAGAGAGAGGGGTACAGAATGGGACCCCATAAAATTAATATAGTATGTTACGCAGATGACGCAGTATTGGTAGCTAGTAACGAAGATGACCTCAAAGACAACTCCACTCATTTAATATTAAGATACAAGAATACAACTTGCAGATTTCAGTGGAAAAAACCAAGTGCATGGTAATTAGCAGAGAACCACGCAGATGTAAATTAGAATTGGAAGCCAAAAGCATAGAACAGGTGATATCTTTCAACTACCTGGGAGTTGAATTCACCAGTGAGAGAAACTTGAAGACAGAAGCAACAAAGCAAGTGGCTAAAGCGATGAAAGTAAGTAGCTGTTTAAGACAAACCATATGGAGAAACGAATTAACGACTACAGAAAGCAAACTGAAAGTATACAAAACAACAGTTAGGCCACTTTTAACATATGCAGCAGCAAAGTGAACAAGAAAAAATGGAACGAACCTGTAGATAGGATGCGAACAGACCAACTAGCAAACATCTCTAAAAACAATAAATCATACAGCAGAAGACCAGTAGGAAGACCAAAAAAGTGATGGCAAAACAATATACAATCAACAACAACAGAAACCGAATAAGAGGCAGACAAACAGGGAAAATCCTAGTCGTATGAAGAAGAAGAAGAGATTTCATTAGATGATATCACTATTAACAGACCTTCAGGTCCATAGAGCCCTTTGATTGCCTGGCACAATTGTTGGTTTACCTTCTATATATTTGTTGCATATCAAATTTAAAGGCTGACTTTAACCTGACTCTTTAACAGCATTTGATGCTGACCTAATTGCAAAACTATTTGATGCATTAGGCATTCTTTTTAAACTGAATCAGATCTTGAAGTTGAATCAATATTTTCACAAGGTTTTTGTGTAGTTGTTTTTGTACAAGAAATAATCATTAAAAATTACATGAATTTAATAATAATAATAAATATTGTAAGCACAACCCTGCAAATTTACTTTGAACACTAGTTTATAAGTTGAATTAAAATTAATTAATAAAATAATTAAAATAGAAATGACGTTATTAGTAATTTATTTAAATGGGCGATGAAAAACTATAAACAATTAAAATAAATGCATATTTAACTATTCTAAAATAGTTTTATAATTCAAAGAACAATATCTACTTATTTTAATTTTTTTACTTAATACTTCCAACAATATTATTATAATCGAGAAATTTCAACTTTGTTGTTTTTATATAAAATTTATCTTTTATATCAATTATAGTGTTCCAAAAAAAATTCAAAAGGAATTTTTTTATTTCTCACGCTTAACTTTTAAGTTAATACAGTTTTAACATCCGTTTTAAATTTATTGTGCAATATAATTAAAAAGCTTCCACTAGTTGCTCAATATTATTATTATTATATTGCACACAAGTTTATATTGACCCTTACATCGGAGGACCCTATTGAAAGATTGCACAATACATTAGGTCATTTAAAACGAGTTTCATTTTTATTGTGCAAACCTAATAAACCAATAATGCACAATTAATATTGCACAGTGTGGGTCAACCCAACAATGTATTGCACAATAATTATTATAAAACAATATACCTACTGATCTGAAGATCATATTAAAAGTTTGCACAATACTTTAAGTCAATAAAAAAGGAGTTTGATTTTAATTGTGCAATCTGGTAAATATTGTTTTTTTTGGTAAAACTGCAGAAATATCAACTGTGAACTAAATTTATTGTGCAATAATATTGCATCGTGTTGGTCATCTCAAAAATACATTTATAATAATATTGAGTGTCTAGTGGTTGCTTAATAAATTTTATTATATGATTACAATAGTTGTTGGAAACGAAACTTTTTTAAATTACATTAGAAAATCGTAATATTACATACCTGATGATGGACTGTAAGAGGACGGGGTATACGAGGGGCTATTGTAAGACGGCGCTTGTATTGGAGCTACTGGTGATAGAGGTGCTGTCCTCGGTAGAGTGTTATGGGGAGACAGAGGAGCGTTTACGCTAGAAAAGGGCTTGGGACCGGAGATGTTTGACTAAGAAAAAAAAAATAAGTTATTAGTTTTTTTTGATAAATATTCGGTAATAAATAAATATTAAACCTTGCAATGTATGTCATTCGTTATTTGGTTGTAACATCCCAGAAAATAAGTAAGGATTCTTGTATTATTTTATCTGTTTTATTTAACAGTCAATTCGCTGAACAATCAAATCAAACATTAAACGATAATCTAGTAAGTGATGTTTATATCATCATTAATTTGTTTCATTAAAATTTTAAACTGTCATTGGGTCGCAATGCTTATGCTTTAACAAATAATTTACCTTCCAAAGGGTTCTGTTGACGACAAAAAAATCGTGAGATTTCCCAGCACAAGTGACTTTAAAGTAAGGCAGGTACTAAAGTGTTAATATGTTTGCATTTTCTGGGATTTTACAGCAAGCAAAACTTTTTATCATGAATGACATTTTTTGATAGAACCTAAAACAAAAATCTCTTGTAAACTCTATCCGTGAAAACACCGAATAATGGGCCATTTACATCATTTATTTTAATTTTTTTTGTAATTTAGTTTTTCTTTGTGAAATATGTAAAAATTAATAGAATAATGTATTGCTAAAAAGGTGGTCTGTATAGTTTTACCTTTTACGAAGATGCAAGCCATTTTTTTCTTTAAAATTCTTTTTATTTTTTTACATAGTCTCCTTGTCTACACATTTCTAACAGGGATGCTCCCATCTCTTGAACCCGCCAAAATAGTACTCGGCGTCTTTCTCTGAAAAATTATTGTTTACGAAGGTGACGGCCTTCTTTTTTGACGAAAGTTTTTGTCCTCCTAACGTAATTTTTAGAACAAGGAACAAAAAAAAGTTGTTTCAGTATAATGGTGTATCAAATTTTCATCTACAGTTATTATTCGGCACCAAAACTCCAATTTATTGCGCCTAAACTGCGCCAACAGACCGTTGGAAATGTTCATTCGAACACATTTTTGGTATAACGCGGCACCCAACGCGCAGACATCATTCTCATGCCTAATTCTTGGTTCAATATGTGTCTAATACGTTCTTTGGATATTTTCATAGCCTCTGCCAGCTCTAACAAGTTAATGAGTTTGTATACTTTGGTTCAAAGTTTACGAGAGATGAAAAATATGACAGTGACATTGAACGAAGGGTGTTAGTAGGAGAACAAATAAATGGGGCACTGCATAGCTTTATGAGCAACCAGAAAGTGTCAAAAAAGGCACGTCTGGTTCCTACTCTTATATATGGTAGTGAATGTTGGGTTTGGCTGATGTTTCTGTCACTGGATGCAGTTTTTTAATGTTCCTCGTTTCCCAAGCTAGTACGGCCACGTTTACATTCAGCTCGATACTCGATTTTTTCCATTTTTATAAAAACACTCACATTGACTCACTTAAACGATTGTCAAAAATGGCTTAAATTTTGGTGAGTACCCTTCAAAAGATGCCACATTCCCTAGTTTTTATTGACAAATGCTGCCATCTTCACGTTAAATTCGAAACTTTTTCAGACCATTCTTGTGTATACAGGGTGGCCAACCGAAAATGAAACAGAGCCATTTGCAAGAACATCGTCAATATTTTAGAAAAACGCTTAGACCCGTCGATTTTTGATTAAAGGACACTCTTTCGGTATTTTTGACTCCACTACTTTCAACTCCAAGCGAGGGTAAGAATTACCCCTACATTTTTAAATGGCATTGGGGATCGAATAAGATGTCTTTTTAAAGCTCTGACAATTTTCTTTACAATAGTCTTGAAAATTTATATTTCCTCACAATAATTTGAAAAAATGACATGTTAAAATTCCAATTATTTCAGTTGCTTACTTACTACTTAATTGATTAAATGTTCAAACTGATGACCGCCCGCTTCCAAACAATAATAAAGATTTTGTTTAAAATGTACATTCCGAAGAATTTCCAGAGTAATTCGCAGCACTCGTCAACGATTGTTTGACGTAAATCTTCCAACGACGCTGGTTGTGTTTTAAAGATTATACTTTTAAGTAATGGGCAAAATTTTAAAATTTAAAGACTGTTGTATAGAGAATTGTAAGAGCTTTTGAAAGACATCTTATTCTACCCCCAATGCCATTTAAAAATTTTGGGGTAATTCTTACCCTCGCTTGGGGTTGAAAGTAGTGGAGTCAAAAATACCGAAAAAGAGTGTCCTTTAATCAAAAATCGACGGGTCTGAGCGTTTTTCTAAAATGTTGACAAGGTTCCTGCAAATGGCTCTGTTTCGTTTTCGGTTGGCCACCCTATATACTGCTTATTTTTTGACAATTATAAATAATTAAAATTAATGATACAGAGATAAACACTTTTTTTTAAAAACCTATAGTTTTCTTATTATTAAAAATATTTCAAAACCTCTGCTGGCACACATTTAGTATATTTAAGTATAAGCGATAACTAATTTCAAACATTAACTAAAACAAAAACAAACTTATAATGTGATAATAAAATTATTATACAAAGTAAAAGCTGATCTACTTCCCAAAAGCTGTCACCAAACATGAAAATGTTTAATTCTTTTTAATCAATGACGGTGCGAAAAGTTTTCATTTCCGCACTTCAAAAGATTTTATAGAGTTTGTGTGAGTAACTTGTACGACCCTGTTTGGGTTATCATTAGTAACGTACTGCGAGGGTGCTTCGTATAACGTATATTATGCATTAGGGGGGTAGGTACGTCAATAGTGACCGCAGTGAGATGAGTTCACGTATTATTTTTCTAAATCATTAATTAAAAATCATACACGATTAATAGGAAATTTTAGACAATATTTACGACTATATATATACAAAATACATACATATACAAATTTTTTTTGTTATAGTTACTGATATTTGTGGTTTAATAAAAGTTTTTTAAAACGTATAAATTACAAACATATCATTTACATATAGAAATAATTTTTTTTTCAAAACAAATACAAAATCTGATTGGTTTTTTTATTTCTTGTAAAATCTTGTTCCAGGGATTTATCCGGTTTTGATACTAGACGACTCATTTAACAGACCTCAACGACAGTAACGTGCCCGTGAGCTTGCTTCTCCCTCCTCCCATTACCTCCCCCAGATGCTTTTTAATTTGGCGGTGAGTATATTTTTTAAAAATCATCGAAAACCGTCATTGATTAAGGCAAACGCAATACACAAAATGATTGGTTAGAACTTACCTTATTATTCAGAAATTTGTTGAAAGAAACCGGTGTAGAATTGCTAAATAAGTTATTATTGCTAGTGTTAGATTCGCTAACGTTAGATTGAGCTAAAAGTGGTAACGTAGACTTAACATCGACATTCTCGTTAGTGTCCTCGGCCTAAAATTATTTCGATTGTGTTAGGATTTCAGCGTGTCATGCAAACGTCACATAGTGCAGTTAAATTAAATATGTGAGAGGAAATAGCGAAGAAAGTTTAACGAGAAACAAAGTTTTTTTTTATATTTTTGATTTTATACACAAGAAATTTTCGCTTTTTCTACACTTCTACTTTTTGAATATTTGTCGATCTTTTAATTCTGAAGCTGCCTCTGCATCTTTTCCTGAGACGTAAATTGCAAATTATCTCTACATCTTTTAGGTGGCCTCTCCCGGGAGGTCTTGAGCCGGGCGGGTTGTTTTCTAGCACTATTTTCGGAAGTCTGTTCTCGTCCATCCGTCTTACATGGTTGTACCACTACTTCTTACGTTGTCTTCCCCATCTCACGATATCTTGTATTTCGCATTGTTCTCTATCTGTGTTTCTTACTCTGTCTCTTCTTGTTTTTCCCATTATTGCTCTCAGAATTTTCATTTCGGCCACCCTTAGCATGTGTTTCGTCTTGTTGGTGTCTTCGCGGACTTCTGTACCATACATCATGATCGGTCTGACACAAATCTTGTAGATTCTAATTTTGCTATCTTTGCGCATGTAATGGTTTGACCAGACTGTATCTCGTAGGCATCCTGATAGTGCGGATGCTTTGTTAATGTGGCTCCTCAGGTCTTTAACTGGGTCGTGGGTGCTTGATATGTATATGCCCAGATATCTGAATTGCTTCACCTGTTCTATGGGATTGTCCTCCACCACTAGCTTACATCTGAGCGGATCTTTCGCGATTATCGTACATTTGTCATTTTCCACACAAAATGGCAAAATATTAACATTAACTGTACACGTTATGACGTGTTATTTAGTTTAATTTGTTAGAATCGAACATTACTGCTATCTGGTGAATAGTACTTTTACTACCACGTTTAGATCTGTGAATTTCTGGCATCATCTGCTTATTTGCAGAGGTACCCATTTATTACTCCGCTTTCATTAACATTCCAATATCCGTTTGAGACAATATATCTTCCATTTTGTTTTCGTGATTACCACGTGTTATCTCACATGTTTAAGAGATTTTGTCTTCAGTTTGTATGTTTTGTTTCAAGCAGTTTGCTTCCAATTGTTTTTCGTTAATGCTAAAAGTAAATTGCAAACTTTCATTGTTCTCGCTAAATAGTGAACTTTAAAAAGAAGATATTTCGACCAAGTTTTGCATCAATTTGAGCAAGCATTGGATTTCAACCTCAACGTCAACTCAATCGCGATTGAAGAGATCTAGAGTGAGAAATACTTTAACGGCTATAAATTCAAACCGATTTTCAGAGGATTAAATAATGCTCAGCAAACTGACGACTTGTTCAAATTTTTAAATGTACTACTACAAATAAAAGTAGGAGAGTTTGCTTTATCTCCAAAATATAACATATTCGATATCACTTTTTTCTGTTTCTACAGAATGTACAGTGTGGAACAGCGAAATGAAATAAATAAAAACATTAATTTTATGTATTCTGTAACGAAATAACTTTATCCCTACATTGAACCCCCTTCGAGTGACAGTTATACCTCATTCCCAGATTTAAAAGAAAAGTAAAGTTCTAGATTTATATTTTCAGATCTCGTGTTACTAGAAATGGATTTTATTAAATACAAGTACCATATAATTCTATATTTAATGTTAACACCATGCATCTCAAACTGCGCATGGTTCTTAGAAAACTTTGTTTCTTCGTAATGTGAGTCTTGTGTTATTGTTATTAATATTTTTACCTGATATGCGGTACCAGCCGAATTTAACTTTGGAGATAATGGAGATGATGTCGGATAAGAGTGGCTGGAAAGAGCGGACGATATGGCGTGAACGGGTACGTTTCCACCACTGTAACAAAAACAGGATGACATTTATTCAACCACGGACCAAACCAATCACGTGCTTACTGACTTTGTTCTTATCAAATCGTAGCGGTAGGTCTTGCGTCAACAAAACAAGAAACGATTGAACGTTACAACATTTTTAATGAGTCATAGAACTACATAGTTGTACTTACGGAGGAACGGTTACTGGAACTAGATTCGGATTGGGTGGGTTTTTTAAGGCAGCAGATTTGGCGTGGACGTCGCAATAAAGTTTATTGTTGATGTTGTAATATCTAAAATTGAAAAAAAAAATTATTATTAACAATGTTACCAACTGCATTTACTTTGTTACAACTAACATCCCTGGTGACATGATATAGAAAAATGTAAGATATAAAATTGGTGATTATTTAATTTGTAAGATATACTATTTTCAGACTGAAATAACTGAAATAAGCACATTATTTTAATTTATAAACAATTTTTTACGGTGCTAAAGATAATTGTCGTTATTTTATAAATTATTTGCTTTATTAATTTATCTATAACTATAAAGAAACAAGACAGACATAGAGTCAACGCGGCAATCGAAAGAAACAAAATAGAATACTAGGAGCAGTTCTCTACAGACATGGAACACGATCTTTACGGAGCCCAGAGGAAAGATTGAAAGATGCTCAAAAACAGAAAGAAACTCGTAAACGAATACACATCCAGACCAAAAGGCTTAACGAGTAGGAAACATATTTTAGACACCTATATGACAACACTGACAATACGGTAGAACCCCAATCACAGGAAACAGAGGAAGAGATCACGAATAGATTAACGGTAAGAGAGGAGGAAGTTAGTGTGAAGTAAAAACCTGAAAAACAGAAAAACTCTGGGAGTGGACGACATCCCCAATGAACTCATAAAATATAGAGGTAAAGAGCTAGCGAGAAAATTAACGGAACTGTTTAACAAAATAATAACCACATCCAGCATACCAACAGAGTGGCACAAAAGTATCACCATACCAATTTTTAAAAAGGGACAAAAAACCAATCCGGAGAACTACAGAGGCATAACCCTGCTTTGCACCACTATGAAGCTGCTCACCAGCACCTGTTTATTGTGAGACAGGTAAAAGAGAAGGCGATCGAATTTAGCTACCCTGCTTATGTGTGTCTTATTGACCTAACTAAAGCGTTCGACAAAGTACAGCTGTCCGATATACTGGACACATTGAGAAAGAAACAAATCCCAATATCAATAAACATCATAAACATAATCAGAAATCTGAACACAGGCAACACTACAAGAATAAAAGTGGACTATTAAACAACAAAAGACATACCGACACTAACAGGAATAAGTGATAGTCTCAGCCCATTCCTTTTTAATCTCGTCATGGACGAGATTATACACATTGTGACAACAATGAACAGGGGATACAAACTGAACAACACACCAATCAGCATGGTGTGCTATGCGACTGATGCGGTAATCCTGGCAGAAACGATCTGCAAAGGCAAACACATAAGTTTTATCAGACTAGTGAAAAATACAACATGTCAATCTCCATTGATAAAACAAAATGTATGACCTTCTCTAAAAAACCAGTATGGTGTACAGTCGTAATAGACAATAAACCAATAGAACAGGTAATGAGCTTCTGTTACTAAGCAGCGGACACATCAAGTAGCAATAACCCGATAAACGACATAAAATCACAGTTTAACAAAGCCGCAAAAATTTCAGGATGTCTGAAAGATATCATCTGGAAAAACAACCACATGCGCATTAATAGTAAAGTGCGGATATATAAGTCCTGTGTTAGACCGGTGCTAGCCTATGGTATCGAGACTAGAGCTGACACGAATAAGACAGATAGCATCTTCAGAACAGCGGAGATGAAAACTTAAAGAACCATCGCAGGAAAGACATTTAGAGACAGGGTGAGAAACAGCGACATAAAAGGGGCATGCAAGGTTTTTTTTTTATGTTCTGGTTCCCACGAAAAGGGATATCCTGTAATGTTCAGAGAACATCGTGGGAACCAAGGGAAAGAAGGTAGGAGTTGGTGTTCTTCTTAAATTTATGGAGGTTGTATGTCTCGGGGAACACCTCCCTAGGCAATGAGTTCCAAAGCCTCGCAATTCGTTGGATGAATGAGTCTTTGGAAAGTGATGTTCTGCAGGTCTCCAAAGTGACCACGAAGGGGTGTGAAGACTGAACTTGACAGGTTAATCTCGAAGAGACTGCCTAAGGAGGAACGATTGTTGATATTTCATAAGAGCATCGCCCATGAAAATATCTATAAAATAGAGACAAATCGCCAACTTTTCTACGGTGTTCCAGACAAGTGAGCAAGTTTGTAAGCGAGGCATCACCGACGAGACGAATTGCCCTTTTTTGGACAGAATCCAATAGCTTCAGGATATGTTTAGGTGCCGCACTCATAATATGGGAACAGTATTCCAGTACAGGTCGGATCTGTGCTTTATAGATCATAAGCAGCTGACTGGAGGTGAAATAGCTCTTGGCACGAAACAAAAAACCAAGTTTTTGGGATGCACTTTTGGCAATGGACCTCACGTGATTTTCTCAGGAAAGGTTATTGCTGATAGTAATACCAAGCATCGATATGGATGACTTCAGTGGTATGGTTACTCCTGACAAAGTTATGTTAGGCACAGTGAGATCGGCTTTTTTAGAGAAAAGACATGCTTGTGTTTTGTTTGCATTGAATTCTACCAAGTTATTGGATCCCCATTCGAGAATTGTTGCTAAGTCCATATTTATATTGTTAACATTTCTTCCTCGTCCATTTCTGGTTTCACGGGCTGATATAGGGGCCCTGGAAGAGAAAGCGGTATGGAGGGTATTATCATCGGCAAAGCTGTTTACGGGACATGAAGTTGCTTTCAATAGGTCGTTGATGTGAAGTAAAAATAGTGTTGGTGCTAGAATGGATCCTTGCGGAACACCAGCATTTATGAGTAGAGTGTCAGATGAAACTCCATCGACCACTACATGGAGAGACCTGTTTGAGAGAAAACTAGCAAGCAGAGAACACAGCTGAGGGGGCAAGCCATAAGATGGAAGCTTGGCGAGGAGTCCCTGGTGCCAAACTCGATCGAACGCCTTGGAGATATCTAATGCCACAGCTAAAGTTTCTCCATACTTTTCAATAGATAGCTGCCATATATGTGAGACGTATGCGAGCAGGTCACCAGTTGATCTCTGATGGCGGAAGCCATATTGCCTATCATTGATAATTCCTGAGTCTTCCAGATATTTCATGAGCTCGATGTTGATGGCTTTTTCCATGACCTTTGAAATAATAGATAGCAGTGCGATAGGTGGAGGACATAGTGAAATGGGGGAGGAAAATAAGAAGATATTGGCGTAACCACATAGACAGAATGGACCAAGAGAGACCAGCATACATCGCTAATATATATATATATATATATATATATATATATATATATATATATATATATATATATATATATATATATATATTAAATTTTATTTTACGTAATATTTCACTAATTGTTATCATTGTTCCGTCGCTGCATACAGGGACAACCGGTTAGGATGTGATAACCGCGTGATATTCCGGACAAATTCTGCATCGACGTTCACGTGATACAAAATGAATCACCTTTTCCAATTTATTGTCGTAGTATAATTAAACCCATTGAGCCTCAATAAAATGTTGACATGAAAAAGTTATAGCACCGTTTATAACAAAAATTTTTAAAGGGGAAACGTGGTTTGTGAACTACCCAAAAAAATCATTATAAATATCATGTAGGAAAAGAATAATACCTTAATGGTAACTTTAATGGTATTTTTACTTAACGTTGCCGATAGATTGTAGTATCATATCAAATTTTAATTTTGTCTTTATCTTAATGACTTTAAAACACGCAATTCGTGTTTCTATAATTAAAAGAAGTAAACAAAATTATTGCGTGATTATTGTTATTGCTAAATATTGTACGTATTTCCTTATACCCACTTAGTAGGATTTATTACGAACCAATTGCAGTTTAAGTCTTATACATATTTAGCTTAGGATATAAGATAATCAACAATATGAAAAAATTAAAAAAAGGTGCTTATTTAAAAATAAAAAGTACAAATAATTTCATGACCAGAAATTTTCAAAATTTCCCCACTTACCCTACGTTCTTCAAAGAGCTACCGCAAGTAGAACACTTGAAACACTCAACGTGCAAATTTTTATCCTTTATCCTAACGAATACGCCGCTGAAAAATATTTAAACTTTATATTAACCAATTGTAAAAAGCGTTGAATACGAATTACTAAATTGTGGGTGCAAAATTCTGACTAATGGCTTGTCCAAAACTTAATTATCCAAAAATCTACCATTTTAACTTTAAAGATTAAGATCATAAATTTTAAGTTTTTTTGGTTTAGCACACCCTGTATTTCATATGTCAAATGTTACCTAAGACATGATTTTATTTTATTAGGCTTCTGTTCAACTTTCAATTATTACGTGTCCAAACCATCTAAGCATTCCTCTATCTATCTTTGTAACCACATCAAAATATTAACTATTATCAAAATTAATAGACTCTATTTGCCACCCTTCATGGAAATCTTTAGTAAAATATTTACTATTACCAAAATTAATAGACTCTATTTGCTTCCCTTCATGAAAATCATTAGTGAGTGATGTAAAAGTTGTTTTGGTAATAAAAATATAATGTGTCTTTTTTTTATTAATTTTGTTGTTTAATTTATTTTACCATTTTAACTTTTAAGATTCAGATACATAAATTTCAAGTTTTTTTGGTTTAGCACACCCTTTATTTCATATGTCAAATGTTACCTAAGACATGATTTTATTTTATTAGGCTTCTGTTCAACTTTCAATTATTACGTGTCCAAACCATCTAAGCATTTCTCTATCTATCTTTGTAACCACATCAAAATATTTACTATTATCAAAATTAATAGACTCTATTTGCTTCCCTTCATTAAAATCATTAGTGAGTGATGTAAAAGTTGTTTTGGTAATAAAAATATAACGTGTCTTTTTTTTATTAATTTTGTTGTTTAATTTATTTCGTCAAATAATTGTATAAATGTTAACGACGTTGAGGTTATTTTATGATATACATATTATGTTATTATTATTTTTTGTCGCGTATTTTTGGTCGAGCGAAAAATCTAGCAACGCTGTTATATAGGTATGTGATGAAAATTTAAACATTGCATATATTTTCGATAAGATGTTTTATCTATTATAATAAAAACAAGAGTTTTCTGTAAAAACAATATCATGGTAGGATCTTGGTGTAATTAATTTGGCCAAGCAATTTTATGATTAATTATTTGTTGCACACGCTACAGTCACCAATATTATATGACATCATGCATCTATTTTGCAAAAATTATTAAAAATAATAATATACATGAAGTAAAAAGATGGATGTAGGAAATGCATGCAAACATTGCATTTAAGGATGTTCTACAGGTATCAGTAATCTATAGTTTGAAAGACGAGAAAGACAAACATGCAAGAAGTGCTATATAACTGAGTTTTTGAAGATTTGTGCATTGCTGGTTTGAAAATTGAAATATTTTCTAATTTTTATCGGGAGTATTTTTATTTTTTGATGAAAACAATAAATTAATCAAAAAGTGTGTTTTTTTAAAGGTATACAACTTTAAAATGGAACATTTTAAAAAGACAGCTAAATGTCATATACCGAGCAACGTAGACAAATATTTCATTTTTTCCAAACAAACACAAATCATACATGTCCAAAACAGTTCTAACGTCCTAACATAGAGCTAGCTCTACCGACAGAATACAAAAAAAAAGAAAAATATACTATTAAAAATTAAAAAAAAAACATCGAACTAAGACAGGTTCCAACATAGTGTCCCACTTACACTATGACCCTCTCACAATCAGTACAAATCGTCGCGCCCTCTGGCGGAGTAGATTTCGGTGATTCCCCTTGCGTTTGTGTACTGCCTACGGTAACTGATCGGGGCTGTTCGTTAAGTGATCGAGTGTATTCGTTAACGGGATTCGGGGTCGTGGGTTTTCGACCGCCGATCGCGTGGCTTTGAGTCGAATAAAAATCGGAACGAATTACTGTGGGGAAAAATGACAATGACTCAAAAATGTGGCGATGGCATTGTGTTTTTTGAATGGTCGATTGAAAAGTAGCAAGAATTGTAAAAAAGTGAGGAGTTTAAATTTAATAATGCAGACAGAGTCACGAATCATTAGATATTATAATCTATTTTATGTTGACATTGGCAACCTTGCAAATCTGTTTACCCCTGATCGCCTTGAGTCAACACAACAGAGTGGGGACATATCGTTGGAGCCGGTCGTGTTGGCTGGACGACATTAAAAAACACGGTATTTGTCCAGTCTAACAATGTTGCCGGTTGAAGTATTTGCTCTTAATAAATGATACTAAGCCTGACATGATTACAAGTTACAATGCATAAAAAAAATAGACATTTACTATTCTCTGAAATGAATAAATGTTAAAATAATCTGCATTGTACTAGTGAATTTTATTTAAATCCAACGTGGTTTTATTTGTCATTTTTCTTGTTAATTATTACAAAATCAGTAGAAACCGCTGAACGGAAAAAGAATTGATAATATTGCTGAAACCATTCCTATTCGCTGTAAGGAAGTGGATCACGATACCTCCCCTAGCCTAGGTGCAAGTATATTCCGTTATAACGTTGCCAAAGTTACACCTTTATATCTAATGATTTATTACTCTATCTGTATAACAATAAACGTCTTGATATTGATTGGAGTTATTTTTTAACAAAATTATATTCGAATTTTTTTTGGAAAACTCTATTTTACAATTCTTTTACTTTTGAGGAATTTCGACGCACTCACAAAATGAGAAAATAAAACAAATGTTCATCTTCGGCATCCTTACTGTAATCTAAAGCTGAAAAAAAGTGGTTTAGCGGTCTCTACTCACACAATCAATCTTTCGCAATCAGCGCAAATGTTTTGTCCTGGAGGCAACTGTTGTTGTGGAGGCTGTGGTCTATTTTCCGGAGCATGTACGTGTCTGAGACCTGCAATACCGCTGTTCGGCGCTGTCACTACACCTGAGTCCGGCTCTGTGATTTTTGTATGATAGTAAGAAAATAACAGTGTCTAAATTTGTGTGAGAGATTGGTGGTAAATACATCAATTTGTTTTTGGTTCACACTCAATAATAAATGCTCAAACTTTATAACACAAAAAATAGTATTTACTTAAAATATTTCACAAATTTTGTTTACAATAACGCTATTATTTATTTAAATATTTAAATATTTTTCCTTCTTTATTTATGTAATATTTATATAAGATCTTCTTTTAGGACATTGTGGCAATTATTTTAAACAATTTAAATGATTTATTTAAAATTAGTTTAGGTAAAATTAATTATCTACCGAAAGCGATGTCACCAAGGTACCGCTGGGAAAACAGTACCAAGAATTCCTACGTATCATACGGAACTAAACACTGTACGAGCATTAAAGCTGTATTTTAAATAAGGTGAATATATTGTTACGATTTGCGAGCCTTAAGGCGACAGAGCGCCGACCACAATGAGGGGAAAAATGCATGATTTATAGCCGCGGACGTTATAGAAGACATCCAATAATTCTCAAAAGATCCAATATTTTCGAAAAATGTCCAGAAACGCATCGCTTTGTCGAGAACATTGGTTTACAGATATATAAGTTCGAAGTTCTTAGTTTAGTTTAAAGTCAAATTTTTAAAGTATCTAATTCTAAAGTCTTATAAAAAGATTGTATAAAGTTGTGAATATACATACATACATATAGTCACGCCTTTTTCCCGTAAGGGGTAGGTAGAGACCACTTCCTTCCACTTGCTACTGTTCTTACACACATCTTTTACTTCCTCTACTTTCATCAGTGCTTTCACACATGCTCGTCGGTTGTTGATACTCTTGACCTGGCCTTTCCTCAAAACAATGTTGATCTGATCGAGATATGTTCGCCGAGGTCGACCTTTACCGACTTGTCCATTCACACTCGCCTAATAAATTTGTTTCGTCAATCCATCCTTTCTGTGTGTCCAAACCATCTAAGCATTCCTTTATCTGTCTTTGTAACTACATCTTCTTTTACATCACAGCGTTCCCTTATCGTACTATTCTTCACTTTATCCAACCGAGTCACTCCGGCTATACTTCTCAGACTACTTATCTCCGCAGCATTAATCCTATTTTCATGCTTCTTCTGCCAAACCCAACATTCACTACCATACATAAGTGTAGGAACCAACACACCTCTATGCACAGCCAAACGTGCCTTTTTTGAAACTTTCAGGCTGCTCATAAAGCTATGCAGTGCCCCATTTATATGTTTTCCTGCCAACACCCTTCGCTCAATGTCACTGTCATACTTTCCATCTCTTGTAAACTTTGAACCCAAGTACATAAACCTATTTAGGTACTTGTTCTACTCTTTCTTCCTTAATCAGAACTTTACAGTTTGTCATGCTTTCTTCTCTTTTAAAAATCATTACTTTCGTTTTGCTTACATTTATTTTTATCCCTTTGATTTTCAGGGCATCATGCATAACATTAACCATCGCCTGCAGCTCCTCTTTAGATGACGCTAGTATGACTTGATCAAATCATTCATTTTCAATCCATACGCACTCTCTTTTAAATCTTCTAAACAATCGTCTATGTATAAGTTAAATAGCCATGGCGAAGCCACACATCCCTGTCTTACACCTTTTTCGATGTTAAACCAGTCCGTGTAAGCTCTGTTTATCTTTACACAAGCAGTGGAATCCTCGTAAAGTGATTTTGCATTGAATAATGCCTGGACGTAAACTTAATGCGGATGAAGCTAATGGGGCTATTGGTATAATTGAGACGAGTCGTCCTTAAAGAGAAGTTGCGGACTTTTTCAAGTCAGCGAAAGTATCATTTCGCGGCTTCTTCGTAGATATCGAGCAACTAGGAATAGTTTATTCAATAAAATGGAAATTTTAAATTTAATTAATTGGTCTATACATATTTTGAAATATTTGTATTAAACTAAATAAGGGTGTTTTTGACTGAAAAAAAGTATAGTTGAGATTGAAAAATAGAATTAAAATTTTAAGACGCAGACGCTGGTACTCTGAAATTTAAATGATTAAAAACAATGAGACATTTAATAAAATAAAAACAAAAATAAAAATTTACCACCAAGCTCGTCAATGTGTATGTGTCGATTTGCCGTATCAATCTAATAAAGTAACACAAAAACAACTACTAATAACATTTTTCAAGTCAACATAAGACCTCGCAGTAGAAATTTTACAAAAAATCCCACATTGCTGTTTAAAAAAAGTTTTATACTGGGTACATACAATTTCTAAATAAATTGTTTATTATTTCAAAGATAATCTTGCACTTAAAAATTTAATAAAATTTTAAATTCTTCATTTTACGAGTATGTGATACGAACAAAAATTATCCTGAAGCAATATCGATTTGAATTTAAGTTATGCTTCCATATTTGTTTATACATTTCAATATACAGGATGTTAGTAAATAAGTGCGACAAACTTCAGGGGGTGATTCTGCATGAAAAAATAATGACAGTTTGCTATATAAATGTATGTCCGCAATTACTTCGTTTCAGAGATACGGGGTGTAAGTTTTTCTTAAAAACTGACGATTTATTTATTGCTCTGAAACCGGTCGAGATATGCAAATAAAATTTGGTGGGTTTTAAGAGGTAGTTATTGCGCATTTTTTGAAATGCAATTTTATCTTCATCATTGGCGCGCATACGAGTAATGATCCCAATTTTTTTAAAGAAAAATATGGTACGGCACTAAGATATTTTAAAATAAAAATCATGATTATATTCCTCGGTAAATAATACATACAATAATATTAAACCAGAACCCATATCTCCGAAAACAAAGCATTTGCGGACATACGTTTAGCAAACTCATTATTTTTTCATGCAGAATTACCCCCTGAAGTTTGTCGCACTTATTTACTAACATCCTGTATGTAAACGTTATAAAACATATTTATCCAAAACCAATTTATATTATCAAAATATCCTTAAACGTTGGCTGATAAATCAAGGATAAAAAAAAGTAAAATCAGTGAACAAAAATAATTTAGAATTGATTCTAAACTAGGGGATACTTCTGTGTTTGCCCACACTTATATAGGGACACCGATTGGGTGATGCTTGGGGAGTTCATACATACATGGTTTTCCCCGGAAATGTATGAGTACCAAGTTACAGGTTAAATCTATGAGAAAATTTTTTTTCACGTATTTTTACCTAACCTTACGTTAAAAGAAATAGTTTATTGATAACTCAACATAACCTATCCCAACCTGGAATTTAAAAATCCCATATACTAAACATGACTTTGAATGCGGGTGTTTCCATTTTAAACCATTTATGAATTCCTTAGACAGTCCTCATCAAGCTTCCAAAATCAGTTTTTCCAGAGAACTATGACCCGCAACTTTTCAAAAAGCGGGTCCACAATCATTTCCTTTCTATAATCCCTTCCCCTTCTAATAGTCGCAGTGCGGGCCCAAACGATAGGTCTACCCTTTTTGCGACTATTTTCAGTAAAAAAAAAAAATCATGATGCCATAGGTGACGTCTTATAATTTCGGTGGGTAAACACGGAAGTGTAGCCCTCAACTGTCCTTAATTTTTTACCGATTGTGATGTCTAAACTACCCTATACCTTGTTCTGCGTAGTTGGGTTCGTTTTCTGCTTCTTTTAATGCTCTGAGTACTTCACTATTGGATGCATCATAGTTCCTTTCGTTTTTCTTAAAATTTACACTAAAAATAAATGCATTTTAAAGTTTTTTTATCAGTTTTAAAATACGTCAACAAAAAAATTAATATTTAAAAAATTGTTAAAAAAAAGGTATTTTTAAAGTTGTTCTTTTAAAAAGAAGAAGAAAAAACAAAAATACAGTATTATACAGGGCGTTCCGTTGGGAAACGGAAAAACGTCAATAATGTGAATAGATGGCAACAAAATGGTTCCGAATAAACCATTTTTTTTTATTTATATATTTACGGATAACCCCGTTTTTACAATAATTTCACTGATTAATATAATTTAATAGAATAAAACATTAAAATTTAAATTAAAATAAAAAAATGTAAAATTATACATATAAAATGGCAAAAAATAGTAAGATTCATAATAGTAAGTTCATTTTGTTCTCTTTAGTGAGATCGTTTGAGAGCATTTATGAATTTGTGTTTGAAAATATTAATTGAGGGCATGAGATTTCATCATTGATAAGATAAAATAATGTAAGTAGATCACTTCTGATTCTTTGGTTGTAAAGAGTTGGAATGTTCAAATATGTTAGAATATTGGTGATTGGTTTTTCGAGTTTGTAGGCCGTTAATCTGAGTTAATACTCGACGTTTCGCTATCTCGAGTGGATGGAATCTTCGGGAGATGTAATGTCTGCTTTTTTACTGACGGTTTGTGACATTTGTATATCACGATCGCAGGTTATATACGTTTTGGTAGGCGGGGCATATTTGAGGGCTGTTCAGGAATTGGTCACGTTCCGAAGATTAATTCTACTTATGTTTGTAAGGAAGCAACGTTGTACAGGTACCCACGTTCTATAAATTTAAAGTGTTTCCTCAGATCTATTAAAGTTCTGCTGGTGTTTATGTATTTCAATCGCTTTTTTATAAAGCCTCGGGTAATATGCATATGTGAAGCATAAAACTTGGGTGTCGAGGACACGTGACCAATTCCTGAACCGCCCACCAAAACGTATATATCCTGCGATCGTGTCATACAAATGTCACATTGATCCATGTATTTTATATTGGAAATTCAA
Organism: Agelastica alni; assembly: GCA_950111635.1. Classification (NCBI taxonomy): domain Eukaryota; kingdom Metazoa; phylum Arthropoda; class Insecta; order Coleoptera; family Chrysomelidae; genus Agelastica; species Agelastica alni. The sequence goes on along the minus strand of OX467719.1, from coordinate 6,567,418 downwards.
GGAAGCTTTTGATTTTGTGAACGATATAATAAAGGATTTATCAAAACGAACAGATTTCTCATGCCTAATTCTTGATTCAATATGTGACATACACGTCCTTTGGACATATTTATAGTTTTTGCTATTTTTCTCACTTTAATTCGACGACTGCCAATTCTTCACGTAAAAGTCGGAAACTTTTAAGACCACACTTATTTATTGATATATTTAAGCATAAAAAAATATCTTCCTAACTATTATAAAATCGGCAAAATTTTACTATTTAGTTTGCTTTTTGGAATCATTTTATTATTCTTACCCTAGGGCGCCAGTAGATAAAACTTCTGTTTGTGCTGAGAGTGTTTCGGCTATGCTTTCTTCGGAGTATAGCTTTACAGGAGTATTGTATTGCTTATTTACTAATTTTGGTCCACCATTTACTGCACCGTTGACCTGAAAAATTTAATATATATTGAAAAAAACAAACAAGAGTTGTACTATTTTAATAAAATTTACACAAAATGTGTTTAAACTTAATAAATAAAAACACTTTTAAACTTAAATGAAAAATAAAAATAAACAAAAGTAAGTGAACCCACATAACATTTACTTGACGCCGAGAAACCCACCACCTATATGCATCAATAATAAGGAAATACCCACGACTAAAGCAACAAAATACCTAGGATTACACCCAGACCAAACACACCAATAAAAAAAGTGAACAAATACAACTAAGACAAAAAAAAATTAATTGAAACAAATTCATCTCTCATTAAATAATAAAATTTTAATCCATTTGCTCCGAGCAAAGTCAAGGTAGAGGAAGCCAGAGCGGACACCAGCGCACGCAGTGGGTAACTTAGCCTATAAAGGACTGTATTTTTAATGTCAGTGTTAAAATTAAAAATCTGACGTTTATTTTTTGTTATAATTTTTAAAAAATGGGTAAAAACAGCCACCGCAAACACATGTTTATGTACAAAAACGTCTTAATTTGACTTGAAAAATACTATCCTTAAATCTTGATGATGAATTTTGAAACACCTGTATAAAAAAATGAAAAAATGTTTGTATGTCCTTCAAAAACTTCCAAACGGCTGGACCGATTGGGATGAAATTTTCAGAAGTTGTTTTATACATACCAGAGGTGGTTTTAGTGAAAAAAGTTTTATAAGGGGTGGGAGAGGGATGAAATATAAAAGCCATTAGAAACGCCGATATTAGTGTCAAATTCAATGTTTTTGTGGTGGCTGAGTTTGATGGTAACATTCCCAGTTTTGTTAGTACCCCTACGATGGGGGTGGATAGGAAATGAAATGTAAAAACTGTTAAAAACGCCAATATTAGTGTTAAATTCATAGTTTTTAAGGTCGCTGAGTTTGATTGTGATATCTTTAATGTTGTTAGCACCCCTACGAAAGGGGTGGAAGAGGAATAAAATATAAAAATTATAAAAAACGGCTGATATTAGTCAAATTCATTGTTTTTGTGGTGGTCAGAAATTAAAGCCAACGGACCAGTGACATGGACACGTGATTCCCTGATTGAAGGAGATCACTTACGTCAGAAGCATGGGTTCGCAAGAGCCCTAAAAGAGCAAATTTACTTTTAGACTACCTATTTTATTCTGAAAAAAACGCGGTTTTTTGCATTTGATAACTTTTAGTTTACAAATAAAAAATATTAATGATGTCGAAACGGAATTAAAAGAGGCTAAATCATTTGTTCAGGTGGTCAGATTTTTTTGAAAATAAGTATGTTAAAACAAAAAAAAACATTTGTTAATAATAATGTGGATCAAAATACAATTTTTGGTAAAAAACTATTTTATAATTTTTAATTTTTCGACACCTTTAAGAATTATAACAATACAAAAAAATAGTAATGCTTAAATTATTATTTAAAAATTGATTAATTTTATGTAAAAAAGATAATGTTAATCATTATTCGCAACATACTGCTGATTAGGAAGATGGCAGATTTTTAAATAAGTTTATAAAATAAAAATGAACTTATTTTTAATTTAGTACCAAATTTAAAAAAAAGGAATGAATTTGTATTACATAATTAGGATAAAATATATTTTGAACCTAATTGACACAGCGGAATGTTTTGCGTTTGTTTAGTTATGCATTTTGTTTTTAATTTTGAAATATCTCTTGGCAAGGTAAAACCTCACGAAAAACTTAATGGAAGATTTATTTGTTTAACACTTACATAAGAGCATTGTATTTGCCAAAAAAACAACTGCGTAATTGCTTCATGCAAAATACCGATTGAGAACATTTATATACACGTATTTTTACTTATAACTGCAGCATTTTGGCTAATTTTTCTTAAAACTACTATTAATTCACGGATAAAATGTATGCACAACAAAAAACAGCTCTTAAACTGGATGCAATTTGAATAAAATTAATTTTTGGCCGACCGTCCGAGAAGTGGGTACTTGTTCATATGAACATATGTATGGCGCATCTTTGTCAAATAAATACAACCTAGCACTGGGCCAACCTGCGCCATTAATGCATCCGTAGCTAATGCCCATCCACACAAGAAAATGACGCTTAGCGGACTTACTTCCACAAAATCTTTGACAAGCTTTTTTGAACTAAAACAGTGTGCTTTGGAAACTTTAAACCAATATCCTGCTAATGAATGGGTACACGTGTACACTGATGGCTCATATATACTTGAGACTATGGCCGCCGGCGCAGGAGTATATTCTACCCTTTTTGAAAAGCACTTCGCAGTGGGGAAATACTCCAGTAATTATGACGGTGAGATAAGTGCAGTCGAGGAAGCAATTAACTGCCTGCAGGTATCGGACACTCCATTGGGGAAAGTGGTGTTCTTTGTGGACCCACAATCTGCAATCCCAGCTCTCAGCAGCAACGCCTCAGAACGATCAGGTGCCGAACATCTTTGTCAGACCTGATTATGGATGTATGGGTTACACGGTTGCAATGGATACCAAGTCACGTTGGTATTCATGGGAATGAGAAAGCCGACGATCTAGCAAAAGAAGGAATCAGAGCCTCCAATCCCTCAGAGCCGTAACCACATTAAGCAAGTAGTTGAACGACCCACCCGTAGTCTGCAGAAGAGCAAGATCGAGGGAAAACAGTGGGCGTCGTCACCACGGAACTGCTAGCCAGAACACTGGAGAGAAGCACGTCGGTAGCCCTTTTTAGCACACTTACTGGACATGACTATCTGCAAACCCACCTCTGCAAGAATGGACGGTGCCCACCTAGCTACCTGTCGGCAACTGCAATCGACACCAAGCAATACTACTTTTCGATACTGGGAGGCTCGGCGTCAGATACCGGAACTGCCGCGGATGAGCGTAGGATAAAGTAAAGTGGATTATATTTTTGGTTGTTAACTTGATTTCATCGATTATTTCTCGTAATTCATTCCTGAACTATCCAATCATTAGGTGTTTAAATTGATGCAACCCCTGGACGATTAAATCAAATTGGATCTATTTCAAAATGTACACGTCTATTTAACGGACAATGTTCTGAAATATGTATATATAATCATAAACCTTAATATACCCGAAGGTGTTAAGGTGTTTTGTTCAAACAAGGTTTGCCCTTAAGTATTTTAGTTGTTTCTATATACAAATTTCACCCAGCTACTTTTATTTTGTGCAATTTCTTTTCCTTCCTTCCAGCTCTTGTTATTTTTTTCTAGGATACCAGCTATTACATCGTCCCATTTCCTTCTAGGCCTGCCTCTAGATCTTTTATTTTTTGGTTTGGTTTGCCATATCAACTTGACTTGTCTCGAGTTGTCCATTCTTACCATATGTCCAAACCACTTCAGTTGCTGACGTTCTATACTGTTTATGATCGGCTCGACCTCCAATTCCTTTCTAATAACCTCACTTCTCACTCTGTCTGTGATGCCCTTTATGGCTCTTAGAAATTTCATTTCTATGGCTTGTATTTTGCTCTTCTGTTGTTTCGTGAGTACCCAGCTTTCACAACCATAGATTAGGATCGGTTTGAATATGGTTTTGTAGACGATCAGTTTTGTCCTCGTCGACACTTCTTTCTTCCTTATAAGCGTGTTACTTAATGAATAGTACAACTTGGTTGCGCTTTCTATACTGCTGTTAATTTCCGCTTCGTTCTTCCCGTTCTGTTTATCAAGACACCTAGATACTTGAAGTTATCCGTTTGCTATAGATTTATACCAATTGTTATTGAAATAATTTCCACTAAATATTTTACTAAATGAAGTCTGATACATTTACTCAATGAAATAATATTTTATAAATTGGTTCTTTAATTTTTCTAATTAGATTAATATTTTTATTATTTATTTTCTCAGAATTATTCTCTATACAAAATCTGCCGAAGCGCTCTCTAATGTTTTATGACATAATAAATGACATATAAAACATTTTTAATACTCCCATTAAGTTCACATTTGTATCACCAGTTGACACAAGGTTGCTTAATTATTTTACACAATAATATCCAATGTTAATAGCACCATCTAGTGGTCGTTTGGAGAAATTCGAAAGGTGACTTCTATAACTATATTGATAATTTTGTTAAGTCAAAAGGGAATTGTATTTACGACTAAACCAAATGTTTTTTTAAAAAAAATGACAGCGGAATATGCAGACTTTAATTTTAAGAAAGCTTTATTATTGTTTTCGAATCATGTCGTTGATTTAATTTAAATTTTTTGTCCCGAAAAAAAAAGAGTAAACTGAGATATAATCGATTTGTTAAAGACATATTTATTTTAGCCAACGACTTTTATGGTTATGCAGATGCAGACTAATTAATCATTTCTGAAAACCACAATTTATGGCTGTCGTTAACGAAACTTTAGTATTAGTGTTAAAATACTTGTAAAAACAGTCAGATGACAGACATTTCCGGCAAAATCGTAAAGAAACAATGTATTTTAAGATTAACTCGTGATACTGTCTTGAACCCTGAAACAGGTCAATTTGTATTTTTAATTTTTCCAACAAAAATTAAATTAAGGAATAAACTTTAATGATGTTCATTCGGGATGATTAAATCTTCATCGGTATCTCCGGGTGAGGACAGTCAAGGAAGAAATCGAGAAGATTGCGAAGAATCTCCAGAATCATCCAGATACTTCAGCTTGTAGACAATCAACAGCTAGTGCAGCGGCTTGAAAGAATGCAACCTTTTGAGCTTGTGTAGTAGTGAAAAAAGAAGTACCGTGCAGTGCATTCACATCATTTGAGCGTTTAAAACATTATGGACCAATGGGTAAATACGGGCTACATTCAATACGTATATTAATTTTAAAATTGGGTGTATTGTGGTTTTAAGACAGCGCTGAATTTTAGCTCTTTAATTAGAGCACAGATAAATATTTATCCAAGCAATGTCGAAGAACAGAAACGAAAAATTGGGCCTGAACAATGGCCACATCATCGCTGGAAAGGGACAGAAACAGTCAAACGCAAGCTGTCAAAATTTGAAGAATATAATTTCCAATCGGTGAAAAACCCGCACAAATTAGTAAAAGAAATGAGAGTTACCGAATGAATGTAACACCTTACAACTGGTTTACACAAAAATCTATGAGGTGTAGCTGGTCAAAAACCAGCATCCGAGACGAAAAAGATAAACATTTAACACCAAATCAATCACGATTAAAATTGCTCCATATTCGTTTTATTAAATCATTTCTGATATTCTTTTTTCAAATTGTGACTCACCTGAGGGCCGAAAGGCTTGGCAGATAAATTGTGACCGGTACCGACGGATCCGAAGTTGTCGCTCTTGGTAGCAGCCAAAGAGGTCCTAGTGACAGGACTGGCACTGTTGATGTAAGGAGATGGATTCGATAATGGGCCAGTAGGTATAACTGATGGCATCCACGTTGAGCCACCTCTAAAATAAGTCGACGATTAAAAAGTTTGAAGGTCTCAATCGAAAATAAATATTCTGATTCAACGAGCTGGGCACAGAATCAATTATTTTTAATCTAGAATAGGTCACATCGCGCAATGTTTTTTCTTTTGGTAGATAGTCGAGAAGGTTTGTAGGTTGCCAGTGAAATAACGAACGAGCTACACAAGCTTTCTTTTTAAAAAAAAGAACAATTTGTAGAGTAATTTTAATTTCTAATTAAATGTTTATAAATATTTACCTTTGTATCGCTATATCGAATGAAGGACCCGCTCGAACTACAACGTCTTGTGCATCCTTGTGTCTTAAATTGAAAACATCTATGTTATTTATTTTAATGACAGCGTCTCCTGCCGCCAATCCTGCTCTTTCGGCTGGAGAACCTCCATTTACCTGTAACAAATTAAAATCACATTAACAATTTCTAAAAAAGATGGGTTGTTGGACTTTAGCTTTTAATACTATATTAATTTTTCTTTAATTTAATATAAATTAGTTTCGAGCCGTCCATGATTAGAGTTCTGAGAACCCCTTTTCCTTTACCGCACTGTCTCTCGAGTCGCTGCCATTGACAGTCATCAGTAACTTCCAAACGGCCGTTAGTAACGGTCGATAATTCATTTCACAGCAATCGGTGTTTGTTATTCTTTCAAGTCATCCAGTTAGATAAATGTTAATTTACTTTAGAAGGCAAATTATTATGGGAACCTCTACCTTTGAAGATCTTTGTATTGTAACGCAAGATCACTGATCTCGCAGGTACTTTAAAGGGCTCAAATTTGACCAGAAGACACACAATAAACAACTCAAAATATTTTAAGGAACGAAGTTCCTTACGATTTTGCTTTAACTCCAAATGTAATGCGCAATGAAATCTGTATAATTCAATTTTTTATTTCATATTATTTTTTCAAGGCAAATAATTTAAAGGAACGAATAACATTAGAAAGTTACATTCAATATTGCAATTTGTGAGAGTGATTTCGTAAAATGGGATGGAAGTGTGTAACAGATGAAATGTTAACAATATAAATATGGACTTAGCAACAATTCTCGAATGGGGATCCAATAACTTGGTAAAGTTCAATGCAAACAAAACACAAGCATGTCTTTTCTCTAGAAAAGCCGATCTCACTGTGCCTAACATAACTTTGTCAGGAGTAACCATACCACTGAAGCCATCCATATCGATGCTTGGTATTACTATCAGCAATAACCTTTCCTGAGAAAATCACGTGAGGTCCATTGCCAAAAGTGCATCCCAAAAACTTGGTTTTTTGTTTCGTGCCAAGAGCTATTTCACCTCCAGTCAGCTGCTTATGATCTATAAGGCACAGATCCGACCTGTACTGGAATACTGTTCCCATATTTGGAGTGCGGCACCTAAACATATCCTGAAGCTATTGGATTCTGTCCAAAAAAGGGCAATTCGTCTCGTCGGTTATGCCTCGCTTACAAACTCGCTCACTTGTCTGGAACACCGTAGAAAAGTTGGCGATTTGTCTCTATTTTATAGATATTTTCATGGGCGATTCTCTTCTGAAATATCAACAATCGTTCCTCCTTTGGCAGTCTCTTCGAGATTAACCCGTCATGTTCAGTCTTCACACCCCTTCGTGGTCACTTTGGAGACCTGCAGAACATCACTTTCCAAAGACTCATTCATCCAACGAATTGCGAGGCTTTGGAACTCATTGCCTAGGGAGGTGTTCCCCGAGGCATACAACCTCCAGAAATTTAAGAAGAACACCAACTCCTACCTTCTTTCCCTTGGTTCCCACGATGTTCTCTGAACATTACAGGATATCCCTTTTCGTGGGAACCAGAAAATAAAAAAAAAAAAACATCTTTCATCTCGCTTTCTTGCAATTTTTGGAAGTGATTTCGTAAATGTAACAGGAAGTGTGTAACAGAAAGTTGCGAAAGCACGCGCTATTCGATTTGACGAATGAGCGCGCGGTGGTAGAGTTGGCCGTCAGATAGCCGTCAACCAATTTTCCGAGAGGTCTGTACTGTCAGCCATCAGCTGTACACTTAAGTTACAGTGTTGTGTATAAAGTTGGCTGTTATACACGTAAACTATATAAATAAATATTTACTGTTGATAATAAGTCACAATAAAGTGCAGATCATTGATGAAATATTCAAGTAAGTAATAATAAATAATTATTTGAATAAAATATTTCAGTATTTAGCTTTTTTAAATTTTGAGGTTGATTTCTGTTACTCCTAGTGTCAATTAAATAAAATACAATTTTTTTTAAAAAGAATTATTATTTGTTATGAAAATTCATATCAAATAATACCTGACCCATTTTTTTTAAAATATAATTTTAAAATTGCTTATTACTAAGGTAAGATGTCAAATGTTACACATCAAATGCGACTACTGTAGGGCTCGCTCGTTTTATTTTGATTCTGCCGGAATTGTTGTTGGCGTTGAGCATTGGTTTTCGGTGTTTTATTTGCACTCTGACGTTTGCGCTTTCCATACTCTTTTGGACTCTGAACACATGATTTCACTATTGTCTCCCTATAATTTAAATAGTAAAATAAATAGTAAACAATCAAATCACATGTACAATAAACGAATTTGAACAGTAAATACTTGTATCAAGTTATACAATTTTATCCAGTTACTTTTCTAAATTTGTATTACACACATTTGCTGCAGTTTCCTTTTTTCAAAACTTAATTGCAATAATAAAACAATATTCACGTATGATCTAACACAATAAATTATAGTTTGAAAACATTAAAAAACACGCTTTTAGAGTTAATCAAACTAAAAAGTAAAAAATAATCCTTAACATAAGAATAAAATGACTGACGAGAAAATTAATGTCACTGTTCTAAAAGCGTGGGGTGCTTTCATTCCGAAACGCAGAGTTAGTTTAAAAATGTCATACAAATCAGTCACATTGATTGACATTCATTTTTTTTTTTTGACAGTGGCATTAATTTTAAATTAATGTATTTAATATTTCCACAATTCCTCAGCTTATTGATAAAATGTTGTTCTTACCTTCATGTAACCTCCAATTGTACATCCAAACTAATAATTTTAAGTTGTGTATATACTGATTAATTCCCATGAATAAACCTTTATGTTGACATAATAATTATGTTTAAAAATTATATTTATATTACATAAAAACACATGAACAGTTTACGGATTTTCATTTATTTGTTAAACATTATTAATTTGGATCATTAAATAAAAAGTGTTTCTAAATTCATGCAAAAAAATTTAGGAGGTGATTGCCCGTGTGAAATTATGATGGATCTTTCCTATAACAAAATTTCCGAGATATCACCCCTAAAAGGTGGTAGGTTAAATTAAGTAAAATATTAATTAAGTAAATTCTGGTCCCGAACCAGCCTAAGTGTAACGAACTACTTCTTAAAATAATAGTCGATATTTCTTTTTAAAAAAAAACTAAAGACTCTAACTCAGGAATGCGTGTTCTTGATTTCTCAGTTGTGGATTAAATTTGAGGAAGTAGATAGATCAGTTCGCGAATCTTTCTATTCTTTTTTTTTTTCTAAACAAATTAACTAAAAATGAAGCAAACTAAAACCACGTTTTTACCGTTACAACCCTCGAGAAACACAACTAAGCAGATCCTAGAATGGAGCAGAAATGACCTGCGTATTCTAACAGGACTGCTTACGGGACACTGTCGTCTGAGATACCACCTCAGAAAGATAGATCTGAACCAACAAACGGACTGTCGGTTCTGCTGCGTGGAAGACGAAACTGCTGAACATATACTATGTTCATGCCCCGGCCTGGGAAGAATAAGGTTCAACATATTTGGTTACACTAACCTAGAACCTACCGATTTTAAAAAAATCTCACCCTATACAACCATGAACTTCGTAAAAAGGGCTGGATTGTGCGGTGAACTGTAGCCTCTAGGGGTGAGCCACAATAGACCTACTAAGGGTCGCGGTGGAGGGGAGACCACGCCCCACTCACATAAAACCTAACCTAACCTAACCTGCATAAAGTCACGCCTTTTTCCCATAGGGGTAGGCAGAGACCACTTCCTTTCACTTGCTACGGTTCGTACACACATCTTTTGCTTCCTCTACTCTCATCAGTGCTCTCATACATGCTCTTCGGTTGTTGGTACTCTTGACCTGGCCTTTCTTCAAAACAATGTTGAAAAATGATCACCTATTCATAAATATATTCTCATAAAAAACTAAATATTACCCGATGGATATATTCTTATTTTAAACAAACGGCACGTCACTGATTACAATCGTGGCCGTAACTCCACAATAATGTTACAGCGTTGCCAGCATGAGGACGGGACAAAGAGAATCTTTTGGTATTCTTTGTCATACTCATGGCCACTCTCGTGTAATCATTGCGACAAAACAGAGTTTTATGAATGGAATTATGTCATTGCCACTGATGTAGACTTTAGCATCTCTCAGTAAATACTGGAAATGCTGATATTTATTTAAGCTAAAGATGTGTTTTCATCTTTATCGTTAAGAATAAATTTAGATTAACAAAGTTCCAGAAATTATTTTATTGCTAAATAAGAATAAGAAATTACAATTACGCCGATACTTTGGTTCTTTCATTTCTTTTTTCTTCTAGTATCTTCCTCAGTTTCGTCAACTCTTTATTCTCTTCTTCTGGTTTTTGAATGATGGGCACGGAATCGATATTACATTTCTGCATCTGTCGCATCTTTGTTATTATTTCCTTGTAATTTTCTATCATTTTTTGCTGTTCTGCCTTTCTGTTGACGATTTTATTTCGTTTTTCTTTCAATTCGTTCGTCATTCTCATTTTTTCTACCAGCAAACGTTCGTGAAGTTCGGCTATTGACATTTCGCAAAGAAGTCCCAGATTCGCAGTTTCAGTCGGATCAAATTCTCTCCTAAAAGTTGACATAACAAGTTTTTTGCTCGTTTATCATATTAAGTAAAAATGCCGATACTGTTTTTAACTAGAACGAGTTTAAAAAACTTACCCATCAAAATTAACAAGAAAGTACTACGGTTTTAATGTCTATAAACTACATAAGATAGTTGCTAGAAACCAGGTAAGTCAATTTATTTCCATATCGAGTGATCAGTATTTAGTACAAAGTGAGCGTACGTATCTTTCAAAAGTCCGATACTGGAAAAAAACTAAGCTGGTCACAAGATATACGGCGCCAAAGTTTGGCTATAAGGAAAAAATAGCAGGCAAGTCAAGTGAAACGGTGAAAGAACTAGGCTAGTCAAGAAAATGACGATCTTACAACGGTATGTACTAATAACAAAAATACCTTTACCAAATTAATAAAGTAACCATTACGAGTTTTCTAACGAATGTCAATAATATTCTTTCCTGGCTTTCTGCCAATTTCCAGTGCAAGATTAAAAGATCTGCAAAGCCTAATGAACAGATATTTTCATGGCAGATGGTCCAGAGAAATAAAAACTCTAATAACGCCATTGACCACATTCGGCCGAAGAACTCGGCACGCTGATCAGTCTCATCCATTTACTCTTAAGATTGACACTACAAGGACTAATCTCCATCAAGAATCCTTTATTTACAGGGCTAATACGGAATGGAACAAGCTTCCAAAATCAGTTTTTCCAGAGAACCATGACCTGTGACTTTTTAAAAAGCGGGTCCACAATCATCTCCTTTCCATAATCCCTTCCCCTTCCCAGTTTCGGAAAATTTGACTTAACTGCTGTTTTTCCCTGGCCCTTCCATTTAAATATATTAAGCCTAAAAGTAGTTTCTAAAGAGTTCTTAATTAGTTAAAGAGGTTTTTGAACGCAAATGACTGCTTTTTCTAGTAAGTCGTGTCTCTGGTAGTAACTAATTGACATTTTTTGAACATTTTTTGGGACAAAAATAGGAAAATATAAGTTCATTTGTCGATGAGTTGCAAATCTAAAGAATTTGGACATAATGACTGCTTTAACTGTAAAGTCATAGGTGTTTTGTATCTAAGAGAACTCTCTTGTAATTTTTATTAATATAAAGAAGAAACTGCAAAGAACATTTCCTAAGCCCTTGTAGTTTTTATAAGCACAGCTCAAAGAAAGGAGGTCCATGGAATTTTTTGTGTAAAATTAAACAAATGGTTATTTAAAAAATGATGAAGGTTTAGTACAGGAACAATGATAAGCTTGCCTTTATGTGAACATTGTACAGTGTTTTGTTCCAAATAAAAACCACTGTAAAAAAATTGGGAAATATAAGAATCTTATAAAAATAACCAGTGATCACTGGCTTAGGGTTGATTGGTGATCACCTTTGGAAATTATTATTGTACAATGCTCCGGAACCAATAATATGACTGAAATCACGAAAAAGTTTCCTGCGTGCAGTCCCTATGGAGGCACTAAATATATATCCTCTAAGCTAGAAACCTCCACCAGGCTGTCATCTGGAATGGAAAAATTGGTAAACTTTAAACCGCCTCAGAACAGAAGTCGCCCCCACACAAAGACGAACCTAGCAAAAAGGGGAATTATTTAAGACATAGACACCAAGTGCGACTGCGGGGAGGTGCAGACTATGGAACATCTATTAACCTGCAAGAACTGCCCAAACTCCTGCTCCCCCAAAGGTTTATGGCTTGCCATAGATAATGCTTTGGACGTGGCCCGGTATTGGGCCAATAGAATTTGATATGGATTTGGATACGAAAAAATAAATTATAAAATTTTACATATTTTCCCTTATTTTAACACAAAATATGGTGAAGATTGGTATTAAAAAAAGAGTACAAATGCTTTAAAAAAACAGGACGTAATAATTATACAAATAGAATAGGCTTGACAGATAGCCCAGTATGTAGGGGGAGTTTCTGCTGAACAAAAGATTTTTTTCTAGTATCGTTTGGTATGGTGTGGGCATGCCAAATCTAAGTTTGCGACCACGAAAATGGGGAGGAAACTTTAAGTGCAAAAAACTGGAAAAAGTTTGAAAATTTTGTCGCAATTAACGTAAGCTGAACCGCTTTTTGGATTCTCTATATATTGGGCTAAGAACCGAATTTCAAACCAAAATTGTAAGCCAGAAAATAAAATGAGTGAAGGATTTTTTTAGTAAGCGAAGATCATTTTTTTGAAGTTGGATTTGTTTCAAATGTTTATAAAAACATTAAATAACTCTTAAAAAACTTTGTTATTAAAAATAGTTTGAGAAACATTACCTAGTTTCATTCATTTTGCTATTTATCTCATGGATAGTCTTTATTTCCTGAATTAATTCTATCTTTTTCGCCAATTCAGCTGCCTTTTCCTCTTCGTTTTTCTTCAACATCTGCTTTATTTCGTGTTGTTGAATTCTAACTTCCTCTTGTTTTTTTTCCAATTGTCTTTTTTCGGACTCTTTCATGTCCATTTTGATTTGTTGGCTTTTTTCCACCTACAGATATCAACAGTATTTTCCGCTTTATTACGTTTTATTTTATGCATATATATATATATACCTTTGCTTTTATTTTTTCTTGTTCTTCTTTTCTCCACTCCTCTAGTTTCTCGGCCAGTTCCATTTTCTCCACCATTACTTGAGCCATCCGCTCTTTGTTACTTTCGATCAGTTTTTTCTTAGCCAGTATGGATTCTTCGAAAGTAATCAAGCCCAGTAAGTGCTTCCTTTTTATATCCTCGACAGCCTTTTGATCGGCTTTCCTTCTTTCCTCTTGCTCTATTTCCATTACTTTTTGCATCGTGTACCCTCCTTTTATTATATTTTCGATTTTGTTGATTTCTTCTTCGTGCTCTTTTATGAGAAGATAAGCTTCTCTTAGAGTTGTCGTCGTATTGCCTTTTATTTCGACTGGTTTCACAGGAGGAACCTTAAATATATTTTTTTTTATAATAATTTTTATTTTATTCGTATATCAACATCTTATATCAACATCCTGTCAGTGAAGCGGCACTTAAGGCCTTGTATAGCAAGGAAGTGACGTCCAAGCTGGTATGGGACTGCAAAGAAAAACTGAGATCGCTGATATGGGTTTCAGGACACCAGTGAATTGCAGGCAATGAAAAAGCAGGCGAACTTGCAAGGAGAGGTTTGAAAACTTCCTCAAACCGAGGGCAGATGCTAGTGGTACCGAAGCGTACAGTAAGAGTGTCTGTAAAAGAATGGATTGTAAAAAAACACAAAAATTACTGGAAAAGTAGACCAGGAAACAAACACGGGAAACCATTCATCAAAGTACCGTATCACAAAAGAACGGCAGAACTGTTAGCAATGAACAGGAATTAGCTAAGAATTATTACGGGGCTCTTGACCGGTCACGCACCAGTAAAAAGACACCTCAACAAATTGGGACTGTATAATGAAAACCTGACCTGCGACAAAGATTCGGAAGCAGTAAAACACATACTGCGGCGCACTGGACCGCAAGAGACAGGAAATTTTTGGGCAGCCATCCGGTGACCCAGACTTATATTGCTCCCACCCAGTACAGAACTTGTACAAGGTACGAAAGTACTGGATTGGAAACAATGATATAAAACATAGGCAAGATACAATGGGCCAATAGGCCTAAGTGTCACCAGAGGCAATAGCCAGACGGACCTAAATAGGGGTGGAGTTTTTATTAAGATCAGTCAGGGCGTCTTACAGTAAACCTAGAGCTGACAAGCTCATAACTTCTCCGTAAAGGATTTTCTCCACCTCTGCAAAAAAAAACACTATGTTTAAATTTCACAAATATCTGGATATAATTTTGTAACCACTTGATATCCTTTAACTGGTTGAGTCTATAAAATGCCCCCTTTTTATTGTTTTTTATTGTTGTACTCAATAACGGTTGGTGGTACGACTTCTGGCATAAAGTGCCAGGACAAAGACAAGCGAAAAGGCTAGTAAGCCTTTCGCCAAGGCAAGCTAAACAGCTTCTCGAGTTGGACAAGAAACACTTGAAACTGGTAACGGAACTTCTCACTGGACACTGCCCTCTGAGGCATCACCTGCAAAAGATGGGCAAAACAGAGAGTGATAGTTGCCGTTACTGCGAGAACTTTGCTGAAGCTGCAGAACATTTGATTTGCAAATGCCCAGCGCTTTTTTGCAAGAGGCTGAAGTTTCTGGAAGGGGCCTTCCTAAAGCCCTTTAATGTCAAAAACTTAGACCCCAGGAAACTGATAAACTTTGCTCGAAGTCTCGGTATCCCGGGCCTCGAATAGATTAAGGGTTATGTACAAAAGATCTGATAAGTCGAGGTGCTTGAGAGGTTGCATAGCCTTCACGACCCTCCCTACAATCTACAATCTACGACTTCTTTGTTATCATTTCTGGACTAAACACGCCCGTAAACGTAAGAACCGTGCAAAATTAATAAAAACGGTTTTGTCATTGCCGCTCTGTGTTATAATGTGCGTTAAAATAGTTAACAAAATTTACTTTTTTTGATTTTTTTGGTTGAACCCGTTGCGGTTCACTAATTTTGACATCCTTCACTGTTACTAGTCTAGCCGTATTGAAAGCTTGCGATTCTTGCAACAACTTTTGCGCCCTTTTTACATTCTTCTCGTGTTCGAAATTCAACGCTTTTTTTATTTGTAAGTATGATCTATTCTCGTGACATATCGATTCTGTTTTTGTATCCACCAAATCGGGCGTATTCATGGGAGGAAGCGGCGCTCCAAACGTCGGTTTTTCGAATTTAAATTCTTTGGAAACTGTTGCATGTTTGTGAGGAATTCTTTTCTGTTCTTCCGTCTTTATGTATCTAAAATACTTTAATATAAGGCCCGTTCGTTTGTCATGCTCACGCTACTCAATCAACAACATAAATGTGCAGATTGATATGATTTTCGTAATAAAAATCAAATCAAATTTTCATTTCGTTAAGTAAATAATTTTCCAACTAAGAATTTGCATCGGTCACTTCACCATTAATTATACCGAATTTTCTATTCATTTTTAAAGTCCGACTTTTGAAATTCTGCTAGATCAAACTGATTTGATTTTTCTGTTCTACCTAAATTGGTGGAGCAAATAAATCCTGCTTTATCTGGTATATAGCAACTTGCTCCTGTCAAACGAACGGTCTTTGATCAATTGCTTACAACAAACGAACAGTCGAATAATGCTCAAATCAGTTTTGAGCAGAGCGAGCATGACAAACGAACAGGCCTATATAAAGTGATATTACTACAGACAAGAATGTATGAATTGAGAATGTATTGTATTGAGGGTGTTTTCTAAGTAAAAAGTTGTGAAAGATTACCAGTAAAATTACTGTCAAAATTTAAACACTCTTCTCTCTTTTATTCATGAAAAAATGTGTCTCTAAATACATTTCAATAATTATCCTGTTCCTACACCCTTATGTAAAAAAATCCTTTTTTTTAAAATTTATATCTACACGACTCTTGAAAATTCTAATAGTACAACAAAACTTTTTTAAACAAAAATAAATGACAATAAATCTTATTGTCCAGTTTAAATGAGTTCTCTGTAATGCAATTATTAATAAATAACTTCAATTGCAAAGAGCTATTTATTCAAAGAAACTAGCAAGATGGCGTAGATACGAAGAAGTTTAAAAAATAGTGGACTGAATACTTCGTCTGTACAAAGATTTCTTGTTCTTCGAATTCAATAACTTGTAATCTTTCCAAACTAGTTTTAAAATACTACAAAGAAACTAAGAACATTTTATTTTAATGTTAATAATAATATACAGTGTGTATCACTACAAGCTTAAACTATTCGTATATTGAAACCCACCCAAGAGACAAGCCACTTCTCTCAAAATATTTTGTTTAAGTTTGCCATAATTTATTATCCATGTCTACCAACTTTTATATTTATCGTGTGAATAGCTTCTATTATACAGATATTTTAAATTTGTGTTGACAAATACTGTATACAATTAACGAAAACTATTAGAAACAATCAAATACCAAAAAAATTAATGATACTACAAGGACGTCTTTAGTAGCTCACAAAATTTTGTACTAATATAAATTAATAAGTATTATAAAAATAACCATTTGAAAGCTAATATTTATTGCAAATGTTTATCCTATTACTTTGGCTTTACTGTTTCTATCGTTTTTGTTTAGCCTAAAAGTATATTTTTTAAAAAACTTAAGTATAAGAGATATAGTCGAAAAATCCTTGGCTAGAAGTCAAAAGGTCTATTGCGCTTTTAAAGACTTGGAAAAGGCCTATGACAGAGTGGTGAGGAGTGAATTGTGGTCGACATTGTCTATGTATGGGTTAAACGGTAGTTTAATACGAGAACTGAAATCACTTTACGAGAATTCCACTGCTTGTGTCGAAAATGAATGATTTGATCGTCAAATGCCTTCTTTACGCCGATGATCAAGTCATATAAAGAGGAGTTAATGTTTTGCATGATGCCCTGAAAATCAAAGGGATGAAAATAAATGTAAGCAAAACGAAAGTAATGGTTTTGGAAAGAGAAGAAAACATGACAAACTGTGAAGTTCTGATTAAGGAAGAAAGAGTGGAACAAGTAAATGAATTTGTGTACTTGGGTTCAAAGTTGATGAAA
This sequence comes from Agelastica alni, assembly GCA_950111635.1. Taxonomy (NCBI): domain Eukaryota; kingdom Metazoa; phylum Arthropoda; class Insecta; order Coleoptera; family Chrysomelidae; genus Agelastica; species Agelastica alni. The sequence continues at coordinate 6,549,996 of OX467719.1, read as the reverse complement.
GTAGAGAAAGCAAAAGATGTGTGTAAGAACCGTAGCGGAAGTGAAGGGAAGTGGTCTCTGCCGTACCCCTACGGAAAGAGGCTTGACTATATGTATGTATAAAAAACGGATACGTACTTTTCGATTGTTTTAAAAGCATCAGCTTTGTTGAGGAGAGGTCCCAAAATATTTTGAACTATAAAATTGTTTTCGAAATGTTGTGCGCAACATTTGGCCATAAACGGATAATTTTCCTCCAAACTCAAAAAACGCAGGAGCGGTATGGTGTAAAATACAGGATCCTCGACGAGGTCGTTAATATTTTCACAATTCAGTACAAATATGCAGAAAAACATCAATACTTTGATAAAATTCACGTTAACTTTTCGCAATTTTTCCGAGCTAATGAATTTATTAGCAATCTTGGTGAAGAATTCTTCGCATTGAGTCAATCTGAGGAAGTAATCCACAATGACGTCTTCCGTGGATAATTTGTGTTTGGTTATACATTTCTGTATAAAATCGATATCGGTTACGTAGTCTGTAGCTTTATATTCTTCGTATAATTTCAGTAACGTTTTCGGAATGGACTTGATCATTTTGGCCATTTGACAATTACAATTTACCTGTCGGATACGCGTCAAAAAAATAATTCTAAATAATGACATTCTGAGTGAGCTTGTTTGAAAACCGTTTGAACTTTGTCGGATCATCTCTTATATAAAAGTTAAAAGAGTTTTTCGATTTCCTAAATTCCTTTAAGAGAAGTAATTGTATCGTACATACATACATACATACTTATAGTCACGCCTTTTCACCGTAAGGGTATGCAGAGACCACTTCCTTTCACTTCCGCTACGGTTCTTACACACATCTTTTGCTGCCTCTACTTTCATCAGTGCTCTCATGCATGCTCGTCGGTTGTTGGTACTCTTGATCTGGCCTTTTTTCAAAGCAATGTTGATCTGATCAAGATCGATGTAAGCCGAGGATGACCTCCTCCGAATTTGTTTCGCCAAACTTCCTTCATCCATCCTTTTTACGTGTCCATACCATTTAAGCATTTTTTATCTATCTTTGTAACCACATCTTCTTTTACACCACAGAGGGGCCTGTGCTTGTGTATCCTCTTCTCAAATAAACTCGCGAAGTATTCCTTGTATCGTCTTTTAGTTAATTGCATAATGCTTGCATCATTTTTTATATATTGCTATCCAGAAAATGGTAGCTACAAGGGTGGTCTGGAAAGTTACCCACCTAACAAAGATGCAAGACATTTTTTCTTTAAATTTATATTTATTTTTCTACAGTCTTCTTGTAAGTCTACACACTTCTCTTACACATCTCTTTAACCCATTAAAATGGTACTTGGCGTTTTTCTCTGCAAAATAATTGTTTACGTAGGTAATCACTTCCTCAATTGACGAAAATCTGTCTTTTGAGCGCAATTGTTGGAACTAAAGGCTTATTAATATGCACCCTCGCCGTGGACGATGCTCGGATAAATAAACAGTGCCGGAATGCAACAGTATTAAAGAAATGAAAAATACGCGTTGTTTTATTTTTTTGAATAAAAATGGAGCCTTATGCGTAAAAAATCAAGAGAGATTTTTTGTCACAAATTTACCGAGAAATTCAAACATGATTTTTAATTTGAAATATCTCATTGGCGAACCATTTTTTTTTTTTAAATTGGGATCATTACCCGTATAAAATTCTTAATTGCATGTCAAATGCGCAATAACTACCTCTTAAAACCAATCAAATTTCATTTGCATATCTCGACCGGTTTCAGAGAAGAAAAACTTTAACACCCCGTATCTCTGAAACGAAGTATTTGCAGACATACGTTTATAAAGCAAACTGTCATTATTCTTTTATGCAAAATCACCCCCTGAATTTTGTTGCACTTATTTACTAACACCCTGTATAACCAGAAAAAAAATTATTTAGAAAATGTTTTTGGCAAATGAATCCCAAATCATTTATAGAATAGTTAAATATTTTTTTTTGCTTTATTATTTTACCAAATCCTTTTGTACATGGGGAAAAATATTGTTCATTAATTTTTCTGCAGCAAAAAATAAATAAATCTTGGGACTAGTGCAAGAAAAAGCGCTGTAGAATTGGAACAAAATGTGTATGGTCAGTCGAGCGTGTGCTAAAAATGTATACGGATATCGTCATTAATTTCATCATAGACCCAAATGTTGTTTACGAAAAACAGATTACAGCGTAATTAATATACTTCGAAACCATTATTTTTAGATTCAAGCAGTTTTAAATATCTGGTGAAAAGAATTTCATACAATAACCGTTTATTAAATTTTATGCCCGAGACTTGCTTAATACTAGTAGCAGTCAGTATTCTGCTTTTAAATTAAGCAATACTCCCTAATTAATTCTCAAACAATCATATTGCTAATAGTTCATTTTTATCTGAATTTTCATGGTTATAACATAGCGGATGATAGACAAGTCGCAAACATCTTCGGAAAACACTTCACATCGTCTGTTATTGATAAAATAGAATCACTCGTTCTATTACAAGATATGTGTACAAAAAACACGCGTCATTGAACAGGACATCAAACATATAATAAGGAGTGTAAAGAAGAAATATTCAACAGGCACAGATGAGATTCCAGCTGTAATTCTGAAAGAATGAGCTGACGACATATCAAGCTATATAACCATGATAATGAACTACTCTGTAACCGAGGGGCAATTTACAAGTCAACTTAAAATCACAAAAACAGTCCCCAGCCTACATGGCTTTTCTCCTAACCACTCAACTGAGACAGCATCTACTGATATGATTGAATGTATAACAGCATCAATCATAACAAACGTGTAGTGGGATTATTCTTCGATCTCACTCGTGTCTTTGACACAATCAATTCATGGTACCTGAAAACGAAGTTAGAAGCACTGGGCATTCGAGGCCCCAAACAAAGCTGGATTGAGTCATACATGTCTGACAGAACTCTTAGGGTGCAGGTCGAAGATGATCAGTCGGATAACTACGACATCGTAATTGGACTCTACAAGGTGGAGTTTTGGCGCCTCTACTTTTCCTACTTTACGTGAACGATCTCCCAAAGCATATCGGCCAAGGGCCCACTTTAATCTATGCAGATACAATATCTGACTATGAATGGACTTTAAAAATTGCTGTTTAGTCTTATAATATGAGGAGCTGGCAAACAAAATCGTCTTGTCCCACAAAAGAAATTTTTTAGTAAATAATATTTTTATTGGACAAATTCGCTCTTTTCTTGATGCTGCTGAATTTAACATAATGCGGTTGGGTACATAAAGACGTCAAAAAGAGTCCAAAAGCACCAAAATACAAAATGTTTTTTTCTTATATATATTTTAAGTCGACCAACATTTAAAAACTGCGACTCATAAGTTGAAGTTAAAAAAATGGCATTAGCAATCATCTTCATACTTTATACTTCTCAAAATGTTCAAGACGAATCAAAAAATAAAATGTGTTTAATCAAGACCTGTGCAAAACTCTGTTAGCAGCAAACATACCTATAAAAAAGTTGCAAAATACACACTAAAAACAATGTTTAAAAAAATATTGTATCTTCAATATTCCTAAGGAGGCAACACTAAGGTTATATGAATGCATTGTATGACAGAGTATGTACATATTAATAATCGATTATTATGTACATAATTTGTTACAAAAACTTGGTGTTATGCGACCCGTGCTGATGGATGCATGGCAGTGGGGGAGCTCCTTAGCTAACGGAGCCTTCAGGAAACCGGGCGAAATCCTGTAGTAGACAGCCTTAGTCCTGAGCAGGGGGGCACCTCAGGGCCGGACCACACCTTCCCCCATATTCGTTGACTCCAAAAAAGAACCTTGAGCGCTGGTAGACCGTAATCACGTCAAACTGACACGGGTTCCAGGACGCCAGGAAGTTGCAGGTAATGAGGAAATAGACGAACTTGCAAGAAGAGGTTCGGAAAAACACAAAAACTACTAGAAAAGCATACCAGGAAACAAACACGGAAAATAATACATCAAAGGACCGTGCCATAAAAGGACGGCAGAACTGTTATTGATGAACAGAAATCAGCTAAGAATCACTAAGGGGCTGTATAATGCCGGTCTGGCTTGTGGAATGTCTGCGGGTCGGGTCTCCATTGTACAATGATACAAAAACACGTAGGCAAGATACAATGGGCCAACAGGCCTAAGTGTCACCGAAAAAAATTAAAAAAAAACCACCTTAAGCTTAATAAAAACATTCCAAATAGGAGTAATGGGAAAGAATAATTTTACAAATTACCATCCTTATAAGCTTAAAGTAATAACTAAAAGTAATTACGAAATTAAAATGTTTATCGCGTTTGTTTGAAAATGTTTTAGCAGCTCGACACGCCTGTCACCTTTCAGTTTTATCTCATTCGATTTGCATAAACCTATTAAACTGTCCGTATTTAAAAATTTTATTGCACTTCCAAAATATCCTTTCATTAGCGTCATTGTCAATCCTCTGCGAATACTTGATCGCATTTTTCGAATGCTGTCCGCAACGTTTATTTCTTATTTTAATTTTTTGTTCGTTTTTACTTTGTTGTTGATATCGCTGTCGTCGTCTGCGAGTTTGCGAACCGAACCACCTTCGAATATTTTTAAGAATAATGCGCGTCTGCTACGAAAACGAACAGAAATCTAAATATATGTACGTCTTCAATGTTAAATTTTAATGAATTAACTCTCCAGTATACGAAATCTGCACTGGCGCTTAAATTAACTGTAGTTTTATTTGACATAGTTATTACGATTATGATATTTAGGTGTTGAATTGTAAACACTTATTTTGATAGAGCATCTTTTATACTTACAAATAAAATTGTGTATGTCTCTGATTTAAAAAAAAAATCAATTTTTTTAAGCTCATATAATTATTCGCACGTTACCAAAACATAAAAACGCATTTTTTAATTTTTTCTCTGTCTGTCTATCTTTTTGTTTGTCCGGACACATCTTTAAAATTACTAAACTGATTTGAATGCAGTTTTCACATGTAGATAAAGCTTGGCTAGGAGCAAAATATATAATTTATTTTATTTAAATCGGATGTTAAATATAAAAGTTATTCTCATTTAATTATCTTTATAGCCTGAGAAGGCACATAATAAATACTATTTAGTCCATTCAGTAGCGTTAAAAATGCAGTATTACCTCCGAATTCTTTTAAACAGCAACGATTTTGATGAAAATTTGTAAACAAGCTCATTTTTTCCTCCTTATTAAAAGTTATATTGTTCTTTTTGTTTTTTAGATGTGAAAACTACCACTTGTGTTAAAAATGGAAAAGTCATTGATTTAAGTGTTACATCGATCAAAATCATGTTCAAATATGTGGAATAAACATTTTTTTTATTTTTTAATAAATTTAAATTAAATTTTAATAAAAAAAAAATTAGGTGGTCCATAATGAAATTCTTTGATGTTAAATCGGATGTCAAGAAAATATTAAAATATATTAAGATAAAATTAAATTCCACACGAACGACAGCTAGTAAGTTGTTAATTCATAAAAAAAATCGGAATGTTTGGGCATGATACATCCGATCCTTGCGAAAGTGTTTTTGTATGGTCAGTATCGCGACTATTTATTTATCACTTTCTTAATATAGTGATAGCATTATGAGTGTAATGTGACTCATTTATTAAGAAAGTAAAGAATGATTTTTCCATCCTATTACACAACGCATATATATTTTAAAAATGACACAAAAACCACTTAATTCCAGCAATTAATAACATTGGTTGAAGAAGGTGTTAACTTACTGTTATTATACGTGGTGATATTGGGACATCGTTTTAATGGTACTTCAATTCTTTTGATGACAAAATGAATCAATTATTTTTGAAATAGCGAGGTACCAATTGCTTTGATGAGACCCAGTTTTATATGCAGAGATTGAAATCTGGGGGCACGGTAGTGTCAGTGCCCCCTATAACCTCGTTGTGGATAAAACTAGAAGCCTAAATTTTTAATAACCAAGCAGGCATTGTATAAACAAGGTTTATTTCGAATTTTATTCAATTTGAACCAGTAGTTTAAGAATTATAACTAGTCAAAGTTTCTTAATTTTGTCACTCACTCACTGACTGACCGATTATCAAAACTCTAAAGCACTTCTAGCAGAAATAGAAGCTTCAAATTTCAGTTCAAATTTCCAGTTTTCTATATACACCAACTGCATAAATAACTTTGTATTCCCATATAAATATACTATCTACAAAAAAAAGCTCCTAAGACAGAGAGTGGGATTTAAAAAAAAATCCGTTGTTGGTATTCAATAAGTAAAGGGTACTGGAAAGGAAAAAAAGCAACTCGGTTCTTCTACCGTAAAAAGTTGTGAGATTCATGTAATACCAAGACGGTTAATTTATTCAGTCCCTACTTAAGGGTCCTTCTGTCTTAAGTTATTACGTAATAAGCTAACCTAACATCTTGTAGTGACCCTATCAATAATAAAAATCTTTTATGTTTTAAATAAGTAGATTGACTTGGCCAAGATCAACAACCTTCGCTATGCTGATGGCACTACAGCTATTGCGGCATCAGAGGAGGAACTATGCGACCTGATCAGGCGAATAGAGCATTTTAGCATGGAGATTGGTGTGAGAATAAATAAAAAGAAAATCAAAATTATGATAGTTGACCGAGCTAACAATATATAGACCAGAAATAAAGAAAATAAATAAAATCGACACAGTTAACACTTTCATTTATCTAGGTTTACTAATGTCCAACGAGGGCGGAGCCGGTGAAGAAATCAAAAGGAGAAGCTCCATAGCAAAGAAAACTATGACTAAACTAACAAACATATGGAGAAGTCATGAAATCTCTTTGGCAACAAAAATGAGACTGGTAAGGAGCCTGGTCTTTTCAATCTTTCTCTATGGGTCAGAATGCTGGTCGCTTAAAGTAACGGACAAAAAGAAAATTTACGTCCTGGAAATGTTCTGTTGGCGTAGTACGTAGTACGAGGAAATGGCCTTGAAAGACTAACCGTTGAGTGCATGGTAGCCGAAAAAAGACCCCGAGGTAGGTCCCCCACTAGATATACGGACCTCATCACGGGACAAAGTCTATCCTGCACATTCAGGATGGCAGGAGACAGAGAGGAATGGAGACATATTGTGGAGAGCAACTCTTAAAAGCACGATTCCTGAATACGAGATAGCGCTTCTTAGAGAGGAATGGAGACATATTGTGGAGAGCAACTCTTGAAAGCACGATTCTCGAATACGAGATAGCGACTAAGAAGAAGAAAGAAGTAAGATAGTGATAAAACTTCAAGATAAAAGAAAACTAACAGTTTTGAAATCAGCAAGACTATTTAACAAATAGGAAATTTAACTTAACAGAAATTGCGTTAAAAAATGTTCCCCAGAGTGCTTTGTAGTAATACCCGCCAATATTTGTGACTCTTCACCATGGTAATGAGACAAGTTAGCGTTTTAAAAATACTTAAATGTTATTTGCTTGTTAAACATAAAAATAACCAACACAGTGAATCACAGAAGGCAAAAAAAAACGCTGATAATAGCCCCGGTTTACGTAAATGGTCTAATAGCTCATTTACTTCTACTAGTTTTGAAGTAACCTAACCTAGATCTTCTCCGAGCGGCCATCGTTCGTCAAATAACGCCTTAAAAGGGGTTCTGAATAAAAACGAATTCATATTATGGTGTATGTATAAATAAAAGTAAGACGGTTTTCATTAAATTGCGTAATAAATACTTTTTTGGTGATAAATTGGCGGCCTCACCGAAGTAAGGTCTGCCAGATGATAAATCCAAGGTACTGACTGTCTTCTTTAGGCGTTCTTTGGCGATTTGACATTTTCATTTATTTAGTTTAACGTGACGACTACTTAAGAGGCAAATATATATTATTATTAAACTGTGTTTCTTTTTTTTTTTAAAGGAACGTTCCCTTATGACCCTCTAATCTATGGTACTTTTGCCTTATAGAAGGCCAGTATTCTCTTGACAGGATTGGAAGAAGTGCGAATCACTTAACTGAGTATCTTGGACACTAGTAAAGTACATAAAAAGAGGTTTTTTTCTCCTCATCAGTTTCTTTGTCTGTAGGGCTCGGTGTCAAGCCTATAATATGACGGGGTTATTATTAATAAACAATTGCTTAAGCAGAATATTAACAACATATTTATGAGTGAAACCTCATGCTGTCATCTTAACCGATTTCTTTTAGAGGCGCTAAGATTTCGCTCTTGATACATTTAATAAAATATTTAACCAATAAGATTGAATTACCATATATCACATTTTTAAATTTAAGAAAAGCATACCCCTTATTGTTCCGTTCCATTGTTCAATCCGCCACTGTTTATCTCGAAACATCGGTAGCAGTGTGAAATAAATCCCTCGAGAGTTTTATCAGTTCCATGATATGTACTTGATATAGCTTATTTTGTTATTTTGTTGTCTGTAACGTTAACAGATAAAACACAAAGGTATATTTTTTTAAATAGTCAGTTTATTACTAAACAAAACAAATTTCAAAAATGGAATATTATATATAGGGCGCTGAAAGCATCCCTTTAGGTAATGTTTTGCGTTTAAAAAATCAAATAATTGTAATAATTTTTTAGTACTGTCGGTGTTGGGTTAGGTTATGCTAATAATAATTGGTATTAATTGAGGAAGTAGAAGTTAAAAAATTAGCCTAATCTAACCTAACGTCCTAAACTAACACCAACAGTACCTGGTGAAGTTTGAGGGTTTCTACCAAACTTCACACGATCACCTGCCAGACTAATCCAAAAATTGGCTGAAAATACGTCAAGTTCTTCACCAGGTACCGTTGTTGTTAGGTTAGGACGTTGGTTAGGTTAGGCTAATTTTTTTACTTTTACTTTCTTAATTAATACCAATTAATATTAGCCTAACCTAACCTAACCAACAGTTCTGAAAAATCATTACAATTATTTGATTCTTTAAACGCAAAAAAGTACCTAAAGGGATGCTTTTCGCGCCCTATATATTTATATATTCTTGTTCAGGATGACATACTTGACAACATACTAAAATTTTAAGGAAATTGGAGAGGTGTAAGCTAATCTGGATAATTACCAAAATTTTATTATAAATTAATTCACAGTAGAATAAAATTGCTACCTATTAGGTTAGCTACTTTTTTAATTTTTTTGGTGTAGAATAGGGCGTTGATATAGTTCTTATTTGTTTCTTAATACCCAATTGTTAATGTTTTTTATGCCTTCTTTTATTAACTTTGATGATTCAGGTATATTTTTTTATTGTTAGTCGCTGTTAGTCGCTGCTTTTAATAAAAAAAGTAATAAGTATATACATAGAAAACATTGACTTTGTCAATAGTCGTGTTGTCTGTTGCAGTCAGCAATGTTTTCACCTTGAATAATTCCATAAACAGTCGCAGTTGATAAAAATACGATAAGATATCAGCTAACTTGGGGTCTTCTAACAGGAAATTGCGACGGTATATTTCATACTTTCCTTCATTCTTGTTTTTATTTGGTTGGACCGAGTGTTAATTAAAAAAACAACGATAAGTTTAATAAATTTTGATTTTGATTCAGAATTTAATTCAAGTATCCAAATAAAATCGTTTATCTCATAAAAATATTCACAATATTGTTCATATTTTTTATACATTACTAGCAGAACCCGGTGTACGTTGCTACACTCCATTATTTTATTTTAGTTTTTCTGGGATGCCCAATCCATATTGAAATTTTATTTATTTAACAAATGTTTTATTTTAATGCCAGCTGATAACAGTGCTTTTTAATGCTATATTATATAGTTATCATTTTGTTTATAACAAATTTGATAATATTTTTCTTAACTTCTGTGTTGCAATCATTTTGATGGTGCATTACGATGGGAAAATTATAAGAATGGATTATTATTAATTTCTATTATTTTTTGTAATTAATGTTAAAAACTTATTACGTGATTATTCAATAGTAATACCTCATTTAAATCTATAATAAATTGTAAAATAAATCAGTTATTTTAATTCATTAATAAAATTCTGTAACTCAAATGTCAATAAAAGTCAAAATGGTCAAATTTTACAGATAACTGTTTATTAGAAATTAGTTTACAATTCTATACAAAGTTTGGTAAAATTTATATTTTTTGACAGACCTTGTATATTACTGGAAAATATATATGATGGTTGCTTTTTAGATTGCACACCATGCAGAACTTTTTATGATGAATCACTTTTTTTCGTAAAATTAAAAATTAAAGTTTCCCACATGCTGCCAACTTAAGTAGGCATACATGTTATATTTTTTTGCCTAAAATAATATTTTCCAAACCTAGGTCGACTCTGGATGAAAGCGTCTAAAAATAGAAGTAAATAAGCCTCTTTAACGATATTAATAAATGAGAATAATTCCTAGTTTGCTTGTAGTTTTACCAAGAAAATCGAACAATGTAGGCCTTGTTTGTTTCACAGTATTATCGTTCTTCTCAAGTTTATTTTCGTATTGGCTATTACAAGCTGTCGGAATATTTATCGATGATTCATTTATAATAATGTTTCTTCTTCTTTACACAAAATCAACACGAAACGATTCATCGATTACATATGGTCCGGATTTTTTCTGTCAGATATTTCTGTCGTTTTATTAAAGTAATACAACCTTTAATGATGTTAAAATTTATTGTTGGCGGTGTTTATTGTGACTAGGTTTATGGGGATGATAACATTATTTTGGGTTCTTTTTTTTATCTTGGGACAGTGTGAAGTAATTCGTGCCCAGTTAATATTTTTAGTGTAAATATTCACATCCACACCGTGTAGAGTAGTTTAAATTAATACAATTATAAGACGGATTTGACTTTTGAACTGCTAGTTAATCATTCAAATGTCTAGATCAATAATTGTTTCAAATTGTTTACTAATGAGGTCAAGTTTGGCTTAAGCGAAGGATATTAATAATTATGTATGTCGCATCCTTTCTTATGTTCACGCAGTTTTTTACTTATCTGAACATGTGGTTAACTTATATGTAAAGATACAGAGTGATAAAAAAAATGCTACGTACTTTTTATCAAAATTATTAACATCTTCAACTGATATTGTATTATTTATTACCCTATTAAAATAAAATTGCTTCTGATGGACAAAACAAATGCGGTGACAAAAAATATTGTAGGGGTCACATAGAGAGGTAAAATCCGGTCCAAACACATATTCCAGAAATATTCGAAACGTTTTATTTTAGACTTGCGAAGTAGATGTACTTACAGTGACTGGAATGTCTAGTTTTCTGTTACGAAAGAAGATTCGCATAATTATTATTATCATGTCCATGGGATTCGTTGTTTATATTAGTAACAAGACTAGGCATATATTGCACTCGCTGGATAATATTTCACACATTAACAAAAACCTGAATAAAGCAATAGAATTATCAAAGAATCAATTAACATTTTGATCAGGGATCTATGATTCTGTTGTCACATAGAAATTTCTTGCTTAGACGGAGACAACGCCGCACCTCGTTCCAACAATGAGATCGCTTAAATTCGGCAGATCATAGTATTTCTCGTAAATCTTGTAGCCATTGTTGCATGCTGCTGGAATATTGTTTACGAGTAATAATAAGTGCGATTTCCTCAGTTTTGACTGTACTGTGAAAAGTAGTCTACAATAAGTTATTTTGTTATGTTTATTATACATAAAACGGAGAATAATTCAGTATAGGGGATTTTATGTACTTTTGGTGATAGTGAAGGACGAAAATTTTGGATATCTCTTCTTACCTACTATTTTTATTTCAACTTTAATTATATGTTCTTATCACGTAGTATTTATAGATTAACATGAATAAGTGTATTTTTGTTTTTTGGTTATTTGTAATAATGTAGGTATGTATCATTTGTGAAGAATATATGGAGCTAAAAGTATGTGGATAGTACTTTTAATTATATTATTTATTAATTTTTTCTGACTGAAAAATCCCAAGATCAACTATTTCTTTGAAGGGCCATCTTGCAATTTTGGAAACCAAACTCAAAATTGTTTTTTTTAAATAAAAAGTTCTGTATATTTTTACATTTTTAAACTTATTTATCAATTTTATATTGACTTTGTTCAAATACTTTTGTTTCGATATCAAACCGTTTTCGAGATAAACGGATTCAAACAAAAACTGACGTATAAACTTTATCAGTTCCCTGGGAGCAAAGTTGCTGACTTCTGAGAGCTTTAAGAAAGTCCCTTTCAGAAACTTAAACCTTCTTGCATTCGCAAAGCAAAAGTTCTGCGGTTTCAGCGAAGTTCTCGCAGTAGTGGCAACTATAAATATTTGTTTTGCCCATCTTTTTAAGGTGATACCTCAGAGTGCAGTGTCCAGTGAGGAGTCCCGTCACCAGTTTTAAGTCTTTATTGTCCAATTTGAGAATCTGTTTAGCTTTCCTTGGCGAATGGCTCACTAGCCTTTTCGCCTGTCTTTGTCGTGACACTTTATTCCAGTGAGATCGCATTTCATCTGTTTTCCAGCGTTGCACCTCTTCTTTTAAGTGAGCCTTAAAGAGTTTACAGAAGGGCTCTGTGCCGAAAAATTGTGTATTTGACCCTTTCTTGGCAAGGCAGTCTGCATTCTTGTTGCCTTTAACTCCCCTGTGACCTGGAACCCACATCAAAGTGACCTGGTTGTTTGCTGCCAGTTGTCTCAGGGATTGTTTACAGCCCGAAGTCAGCCTAGAATTACAAATGTATGGCTTCAGAGCTTTTAATGCTGCTTGGCTATCCGATAGAATATATATTTTTGCCATTCTGGGGCACATATCTCTATGGCATGTAATTCTGCTTGAAAGATGGTTGAAGTGTTACCAAGTGGTTTTGAGAACCTGAAATTCAGCCCTGTAACGCCCACTCCAACCCTTTTATCCATCTAGGATCCATCATCTGAGACGGTGTATCGTCCACACAAAGGCGCTTATTTCTTTTGCGGCACCAAAACGCCACCATTTAGAGAATGATATATGGCCGCGGCCCTACGCCTTTGCCAAAATGGACATACACCCTCCATTCTCGTCAACACTTATTTGAAACTTTGCCCTTTTCCGATGTTTTATATTCAAAGGGAAACACCCTGTATAGTGTTCCGAGAACCAATACAGACAGACGGAGATAGCTAAGCTTAAATTAAAAAGAGAACAATAGAAATATGTTTAAAATTTCAATGCTTTTTTGTATTGTTAGATATATGATATATGATCCATGCCGGACCTGTTCGAACCCCGAAAATCAGTATTTTTATTATCTATAAGTATATATTACACAATCGTGCTGGTTATTTTTATCGCAGCAGATGTATATTTAAAATTCGCGCGTTTGTACACTTTATTTAATTTCGTTTATCTGTTCCTAAAAATAAAAGTTTAAAATTTCCAAACGCCATAAATGCGTGTTCAATTCGTTATTTGGATCCTTTAGTTCCGGTTTGAAATTTATACCTTCGTAAGATATTTAATTATCAATATTATCACTGAATTAAAGTTTGCATTTAAAATAGTAAATGATAATCTTTTAAATTAAAATTAAATTTTTAATAGTCTTGGTTAAAACAAAAGAAAACAAAACCTAACCCCATGGTAGACAAACCACTAAGATATGTAGTTCTACCTTTTTTAAATGAAAACATATCTTGAAAAGTCTCTAGTTTTATTAATAATTAAAAAAAGAACCAAAAATGTTCCCTAAAGGTACAAATAATTTAAGTAAACACTTGGTCAATATACCAAATACATAATTTATTAAAAAGTGAAATTTATAAACTCAAATGCATTGACTATGAAGCTTCATATATAGGAAGGACCTGTAAATCTTTGAAAGTTCTGACGAATGAACACCAGGCGATGGTCAATGTTATGCATGATGCCCTGAAAATCAAAGGGATAAAAATAAATCTAAGCAAAACGAAAGTAATGGTTTTTGAAAGAAAAAAAAGCATGACAAACTGCAAGGTGCTAATTAACAGAGTAAGAGTGGAACAAGTAAATGGGTTTGAATACTTGGGTTCAAAGTTTACGAGAGACGAAAAGTATGACAGTGACATTGAGCGAATGGAGTTGGCTGAAAAACAAATAAATGGGGCACTGCATAACTTTATAAACAGCCATAACCTGTAAAAAAAGACACGCATAGCTGTGCATAGAGGTGTTTTAGTTCCTACACTCATGTATGGTAGTAAATATTGGGTTTGGCAGAAAAAGCATGAAAATAGGATTAGGTGCTGCAGCGATGAGTAGTCTGAGAAGTATAGCCGGAGTAGTTAGATCAAGTAAGATAAGGGAACGCTGTGGTGTAAAAGAAGATGTGGTTACACAGATAGATAAAGGAATGCTTAGATGGTTTGGACACGTAGAAAGGATGGATAAAGGAAGATTGACGAAACAGATTGTTAAGGCAAGTGTGAATGGACAAGTCAGTAGAGGTCGACCTCGGCGAACGTATCTCGATCAGATCGACATTGTTTTAAAGAAAAAACCGACGAGCATGTATGAAAGCACTGATAAAAGTAGATGAAGCAAAAGATGTGTGCAAGAACCGTAGTAAGTAAAAGCAAGTGGTCTCTGCCTACCGCTACTGGTAAAAGACGTGACTATATGTATGTATGTAATCAATTCTAAAAAATATTTTGTAATATATATGTTTTTGTATTATTTTAAAAGTGACACAATATAATTTAAACATACAATTGGACAGGGTTTTCCTGGAACGAGTTAATAGCAAACAGTCCAATATTAAGGTTTTTTAATACTGGGACTCTTTGAAAGCTGATGTGTAACATTTTTCCTCTCGCTTTTTTGCAATTTGTGGGAGTTATTTCGTAAAATGTAACAGGAAGTCGCAGAAGTGCGTGGTATTTGATTTGACGAATGAGCGCGCGGTGGTATAGTTGGCCGTCAGATAGCCGTCAACCAATTTTCCGAGAGGTCGGTACTGTCAGCCATCAGCTGTGCACTTAAGTTACAGTGTTGCGTATAAAGTTTGCTGTTATATGTGTAAACTATATAAATAAGTATTAACTGTTTATAATAAGTCTCAATAAAGTTCATATCATTGATAAAAAATTTAAGTGAGTAATAAAAAATTATTTTAATAAAATATTTCAGTATTTAGCCTTTTTTAAATTTTGAGGTTGATTTCTGTCACTCCTAGTGTCAATTAAATAAAATACAATTTTTATTAAAAATAATTATTGTTTGTTATGAAAAATCATTTCAAATAATACTATATAATATATAATACTATATATAATACTAATAATACCCATTTTTTTCAGAATATAATTTTAAAATTGCTTATTACTAAGGTCAGATGTCAAATGTTACACATCATATGCGACCACTGTAAGGCTCGCACGTTTTGGTTTAATTTTATATAGAATTATTGTTTTACAAAAAGTAATACATTAATTTTTTAAGTATTATTTCTAAAACTAAAAACAGTCGATAAATATTTTATGTTAGTTATCGGAGAAAGCCTGGTTAACAAGGAAGTTTATTTTGATATTTTTCACCATTATTAGTGGCGAATGATAGGCTAATTGTCATTGCCATTTTGTTGAATGCTATTCACCGACCGACGCGACGTTGCCGCACATTTGGTACAACAATAATTTGACATTTTATTTGTATGCGTGACAAAAATCGGGTTTGGATCATTTTTAAGATTAAATACATAAAGCTAGTTAGCATTAGCCTAAAAAGTTTTTTGAAGGCAGCATTTATCCAAAAAATATAGCTATATCTTATCTGCTTACCAAAAAAATACAGGGTACAAGTCATTTTTCAGAAATACAAATTTACTATCAATTTTATTATTACCACTTAAATACTAGTACAGTTGAATGAACCTACAGAAGATGCTCAACTTTTTTCCGTGCTGTTCTAAGAAAACATTGCATTTTTGGAACACAAATTTTGGCGCAAATCTTTCAGGTTTTCCAATTCTAATTAAATTAAAATGCTTAACACCATGAATCTATTAGTGTACCCCAGACTGTAAAATCATGGGGATCATAGAAATCACACGAAGCTTGGCATTTGATCTGGTGAAAGTGACACGGGGGTATTATCTTTTTACAACGAAATCGAAATACCTCAGTATTTCTTTGTAAACAATATATTTTGTTGTTCCTTCGGGTGCTAGAATCGCCAGGCTACCCTGCGCGCTTACTCAGGAGCATGACACATACAACTGGACGTGGGAGAAGCAGCTTTCTCTCAAGTCTACTCCCGCTACCCTAAGAGTTTGACCTTGAGCTTTGTTTATGGTTATGGTGAAGCAGACTTTGATAAGAAACTGCACGTTTTTTAATTCGAAGGAGTTATTTGATGGTGTTAGGGGAACCCTAGGAATAAATACAGACTCTTCTCGTGAACAATCTGTCAGTATAGTTGCCTCGATTACATTGCGATGCAATGTTTTCATCTGGTGCCATTGCAAAATTTTGGTGGATTTATATGGCGCAGCAACATAACTCTCAATTTTAATATGTGAGTTGGGAGACCGGGAGGCTTTAGTGTATTCAGGAACTCGACCTGATAATGAATGGCATCATCGGTGTTTATCACTGAGTCGACGGATTTATATTGATATTCGACCCCTTCGAATGATCTCAAAAGTATTTCATTCATGACTAAGGCTTGTTCGTTTTTTGGTGTTAGGATGGCACGCTCGCATAACCATTCTGCAGGTTTATCGTAAATATTATTATTGTTTTGGTAAATTTTAACTACAAGCTCTTTTGCAGTGGAAACAATTGTACCTAACTCTGTAGGGAGAATGATATTATTATCCAGTTCCGGGAAATCACCATTTCCTATTTTAAGCAACAGATCTGAGAACTGTCCGGCAGTAACATCTCCCCTAAGATGGGTTCTTATATTTTTGGTAAGGCTCAGTTTTGTCACTGAAGGCCACTAATATTCTTTTATATTTGACATTCCAATTTTAAAAAGTATTGCATTGCACCAAGCTTTTATGTGAGTTCAACGTTTTTAAATAAAATCGGATTGAGTTTTAAAACATGTGTCAAAATAAAATGTAATTTAAATCAAATGTGCTAAGGAGTAATGATATCATCTTCGATGCAAATCACTCCCTTAATAACTTTATACCCCTTTTTAACCCCGTTAGGCGATAAGTTTCAATAAAATACGAAACACGTCTTCCATCAATTCTGTCAAAGAATGTTTATCCTTTCTTGTTGGATGCTTACGTCATACAAAGAACACACCCTCCAAGTTTCAGGTCGCTACGATCAGCGGTTTAGGCTGTGCTTCGATCCGTCAGTCAGTCATTTAGGACAAAGCATTTTTTATGTATTGATTATTATTGGTACTTTTAGCATTAGTATTATTTTACTATAAAGAACTTTGGCAACACGGCTGCAGGTGATATTCAACATCATGGTTCTTTTTTATTTTATTTTGCACCAGGTGCATTTGCCGGTTTGAAATTCTTTATCGATCTTAATTTTAAAAAAAATCGATTACATCGATTTACTAAACCAAATCGAAAATGCCAAGTTAACAGTTTTATACTGAAAAAATTACATAAAATAAAATCTCTAACTTTTGATTTTGTTTAAAATCCACACAAAAAATCACAGCCGGAGTAACCGCACAAATTTAAGCTCAGAATAAACTGATAAACATTTTCCTTATTTACCTTATCTTAAACTATCTGAAACTATTTCTAAAATCATACACAGAAGAATCTACAGAAATCTGTGAAAAGCAAATAGCACCTACACAGTTTGGCTTTAGAGATACAGTAAGATACAGGATACAGGATACAGATACAATTGACTTTTGATAGAATAAAACATCGAAAAATGGTAGAAATTATGAAAAATGTAGGCTTGGATGGAAGAAACATAAACATAATGGTCAACCTGTACTGGAATCAATCAGCTTTTGTCAGAGTCGCTGGAATGAGACAACAGAGGAAATGAAGATACTGAGTAAGGCAGGGCTGCATTCTATCCCCATCATTATCGTTCAATATTTACTCAGAATTCATATTTAGAGAAGCGTTTGAACACACAGATTCAAGAATATCCCTGAATGGAGAAAGAGTGAACTGTCAGCTTATAATCAACCAAAAACTGATAAAATAAGTGAGCAGTATTATTTATCCTGGAACTTTGAAAATGCCAGGACTGCATTCAGCAAGATGAGACATCTGTTCACAAGTCATCACATAACATTGCAAACCAAGATAAGACTTCTGCGCTGTTAAATGTTTTCTGTCCTGTTTTACGGGGTAGAAGTATGGACACTTACTAAAGCCACAACGGAGAAATTGGAAGAATTTTAGTTATGGTTATATTGTAAAATATTGAAAATACCATGGACAGACCACATAATATATATCGAGGTTCTTAGCAAAATGGGCAAGGAAAAAGAAGGGGTTATTACTATGAAGGAACGAAAGCTCCAATATCTGGCGAAATAAAAACAGATTTCACTTATTGCAGACTATCTTGCAAGGAAAATACTAGGAAAACGAAGTGTGGGTAGAAGACGAATCTTATGGTTTAAAAACCTTAAAACCTGGTTCGGTATGAGTACAATTGAGTTGTTCCGGGCTGCAGTGAACAAAGTTAAGATAGCCAACATCCGAAATGGATAGGAATTATAAAAAGAAGAACCTTATCTTTATTAACCATTAGTAGACCTTGGTAGATGTTGATCTGCACCCCTTTAATATTTTAAGAACTGTAACCTATCCAGAAGCATTCTATTTTCCTCATTTGAAGCTAAGATGTTCTTCTTTTTCCTACTGATTTTTTTCATAATATGTCCGAGATATTTTACTTCTTTTACTATTTCTATCTGTCCATGATATTTTCATAATCTTGCGGTATGTCCACATTTCGAAAGCTTCTAGTTTTCTTTCGCAGACTGTGTTTAAGGTCCAAGATTGTATCACGCATAAAAGAATGGGTAAAATATTACAGGCAAATATTACTAATGTAAAAAATAAACATTTCGATTGATTTTTCTGCAATAGAAACTCGAGGATAAAAAAAAAAATCCCCAAATCTTCTCGATGCTAGAAAGGTCACGTACATCAAAAATCGAATATCGTATAAACTTTTCGGGTTTAAAGTAAACCATTTGAATTTAAAAAAAGATTGGAATGATGTGTGCAAAATCTCAAACGGTGGCTACGTCGTGTACGCGTGGGAGGGTCCAGGGAGACGATGGGTCATTCAGATTATTTTTAACGGAAATTCCGATGGGGCCAATGGCGTAGGATCAGGTAGTAGGTAGTTTTAATAAAAAAATTACCACATTCTGTAAGTTACTTCATTTAAATACTTGTTTTTTACAAAACTTACGTTTACGAGTACGACTCTCTGCTTAAATCATTGTAAAATAATAAATAATTTTTGTTATCCAATAATAACCCCACAAGTAGGGGGTTTATTTATTTATTTTTCTACGCTTTTTTTATAGACGATATTTTAAACAATTTTTGATATTTATCGGTGTTTATGAGAAATATTTTAGATTAATTTTGAATTTTTTCTTGTACATCAGCTTTATGTATATTATTTATAATGGCGACTGTTTTTTAGATGGTTGATTATCTTTAGAAAGAAAAAACCGTTACAGGAGCATACTACGCATCATTACTTGATAAGCTGAAGGGAGAAACAGCGGAAAAACGGTCATACATACATACATAAAGACACGCCTTTTTCCCATAGGGGTAGGCAGAGACCACTTTCTTCCACTTGCTACGGTTCTTACACACATCTTTTGCTTTCTCTACTTTCATCAGTGCTCTCATACATGCTCGTCGGTTGTTGGTACTCTTGACCTGGCCTTTCTTCCAAACAATGTTGATCTGGTCGAGATATGTTCTCCGAGGTCGACCTCTACCGACTTCCGTCCATTCACACTCGCCTTAGAAATTTGTTTCGTCAATCTTCCTTCATCCATCCTTTCTACGTGTCCAAACCATCTAAGCATTCCTTTATTATTTATTATAAAGTTGAGCTAACACCTCTCCGATTTTCTTAAAATTTTAGTATGTTGTCAAGTTTGTCATCCTGAACAAGAATATATATATATATATATATATATATATATATATATATATATATATATATATATATATATATATGAGAGGTGTGAGCTCAACTGTATAATTACTAAAATGTCTTGCATTTTTGTTAGGTGGGAAACTTTCCAGACCACCGTAGTAAAATAAATAAATATCATAAGAAAAATTACTATTTATAACAATTTACATTCGACATTCTGAAAATAAAGCGATTGTTTAAAGATCGTTTTTTAACTGCTAAAATTAAAAACAAATTATGTTTTAATTACCGTCATTAAATTTTCATTCAAAGTCAATTAGATAAAGATAATTTAAAGGAAATATACCAAATTGTGCGTAGTTAAATACAAAAAGTAACTTATCTGTGACATTTTCCAAAACGTACATACATATAGTCACGCATTTTTCCCGTAGGAGTTGGCAGAGACCACTTCCTTTCACTTGCTACGGTCCTTACACACATCTTTTGCTTCTTTTACTTTCATTAGTGCTCTCATACATGCTCGTCGGTTGTTGGTACTCTTGACCTTGACCTGACAAAACAATGTCAATCTGATCGAGATATGTTCGCCGAGGTTTCGATAATCTTCCTTCATCCATCCTTTCTACGTGTCCAAATTATTTAAGCATTCCTTTATCTATCCATAATACGCGGACGATATCGATATCATAGACAGATCAGAGGCAGCAGTTAAAGTAGCATACAGAGCACTAAAAGGGGCAGCAAAGGAAAGTAAACTCCCGCAGAAACCTAAAGATAGATAGCGACGATATGGAATCGGTTAAAGAGTTCGTGTGCCTTGGTTCCCTGATAACCACTCATAATGACAGCCGAAATTAAACGTAGACCCCTTCTTGTCAACAGATGTTACTTCGGACTCGCCCGCCAACTCAAATCCCATAACATCTCCAGTAGCACCAAGTGTAAACTCTACAAAACACTGATAAGACCGGTTTTAATGTACGGCGCCGAAACATGGACACTCACTAAGAGTGACGAGACCATCTTGGGGTGCTTTGAGAGGAAAGTATTTAGTAGAATTTACGGGGCCATTAAGGAAAATGGGATATGGAGGAAAAGGTACAACTTTGAGCTGTATAGGCTGTTTCTGGGACCTGACATATTCAAGTAAATAAAGTACCGGCTGCGATGTTTAGGCCATGTTATGACGGTGAAGGCAGATGACCTCGACCTGATGATAATGATTATCTATCTTTCCTAATCTCACTATTCTTTACTTTATCCAATCGAGTCACTATACTTCTCAGACTACTCATCTCCGCAGCAATATATTTTTTTCATGCTTCTTTTGCCAAACTCAACATTCACTACCATACATACAAAAGTGTAGGAACCAGCACTCCTCTATGCACAGCCAGACGTGCCTTTTTTGACACGTTCTGGACGTTCATAAAGTTGTGCAGTGCCCTATTTATATACATATATATATATATATATATATATATATATATATATATATATATATATATATATATATTTTTTTTATTTGAACATTAGCTAATATTTATCCAATAAACAATAATTTTTAGTTTCAGTTAACATCGATTTGTTAGATTTAGGTATAAAAAAATAAGAAAAAAGAATCTAAAAATTTAAACAAAATATGAAAACTGCTTTTTAAATTTTAAGAAACGACCAGTAAATGGCGCTATTCCAATTTGACATTGCAGCCTTCTTGAAATTGAACGTCACATATTTTTGACTTTTTAAATTGGACAAGTGATTTTTTATACTGAGCTTTATGTAAAAGTATAAGTTCCTATAGACCGAATTTGTCATATGTATACTTGTATATATTTTACTGTCCATTTGCGCTCTCTTTTCAACTCACATGTATGAATTTAACTGTCTCGCTCGCACTCACACGAGAACGTTTTTCCCTCTGGCAAATAGTAAGTGATGAAATTTATTTCTGGCATTCAATAATATGTTTTCTGTACATATTTTCTGTATTATGTTAAAATTTGAAGACTAATGAAATAACAAAAAAAATAAAATATTTATAGCGTTCTGTCAACAATTAGGAGGGACGAAAATGTTTTGGCGAATAATCTGCATGAATTTCATGACTTATACTTTAACTAAAATAATTCTTTTTTTCTACCCTTCTACCTTTTAGGGTAATTTACCCCGGCCATTGGGGGCCGCCAGAAGTGGCTTCTATTGTCGAGCAGATATTTAACATGAGTCAGTAAATTTTTAAGACTTTTGAAATGACAACTGAAAATTGGTCACTGGCTCTTCCTCTATATCAGAATAATATTTTCTTTCGATATGTTTCTCCTTGTTTACATGTTTAATGGTTCAGCAGTAAGGAATTTTTTTTTTTTAAATAAATAAATCGTAACTATTAATTAAAACATTTAAAAAGTGTATTTCATTTGTTTTCTGCTACATTATAACTGTGATGCTCACCTTCATTTATGTCAAAAAGTTTCTTAGGGTGAACGAATCTGTTCGTATCTTGAATGTGTAGGTACCTTTGCAAGAATACCAAATATTTATAAAATTTCACCTTGACGTTTCTGAGAGTCACAAACGCAGGCATTGGCAATGAAATGCTTGTTGTAGGATTGCGTAAATTCTGCCATCGATTTCATTGGCGCCTTTGGCAGTTGTTTTTAACTTTAAAGGCCTAATTTACAATTAGTCCAAAGTTTACTGCAGCCAGAAAATGCTATAAGAGAAATACGTACATGGGCGTAACGCAAGTTGTTCATTAAATAACAAAAAAAATATTTCACCCAAAGATGCATGCCTTCTCCTGCAGGCCCATGTACTTGTGGACTTTCCAAGGGCTGTAACTTTTTTTTTGTGCACATTTGCATCAAGGTTAGTTATGTTCAATTGAGTTATTTTTGACCCCAGAATATGTGGTTCCATTTATGACCTACCTTTTTGTTACACCCTGTAGAAGAAATACGCCTGAAATATTTGAACGTGTTCCACGATCGATAAGACGTAGAGAACGTTCATGAATTTTGGCTGGGGCTGGTCATTTATTAGGAATCGTATTTTATTCTTGCATTTTCCATCTTTACTGTTTTCCACTCGCAATACCGGTGGTTAGTCCTTTGCGAGTGCACGGAAATTACAAAATTCCTTTCTTTACTTAAATTTAAGAAAAATAAAACTTAAATTGACTCAATACCTTTTTAAGGGTAATATCTAGGAAGGGGGTGGGCTGAAAAAAATTTGTTATGGAAACGATCCATTATAATTTCATACGGGCAATCACCTGAGATTTTTCGCATGAATTTAGAAACATCCTGTATATGAGCCTTACGTTTGGAGTAAATCATTAAAATATTTATTATTGTATCTGATTCTTCGTTAGATAGAACAATAGATGGATGCGAGTCATTTCACAGTCATTACAACTCATGTTTTTTTAGCTAATATAAAATGTCAAAATACACGGCAATGCAATATTAATTTGAATGAGTTCCAAAATTGTATCACGTTAACTGCACTATTAATTTATTTTTTATGATAACTGCATGATTTAAAATTCAATCCTCGATTCGTGATTAATTATTGAATCAAAAATAAATTTTATCACTTTATTTTGTAGTTTCCAACAGTGATAATAATCGTAAAAAATGAGATATTTAAATTTTAAATAGAATATGACAATATCTTTATTATTCATTTATATCTGTTTATTAAATATATAACTTATTCATCATAACATACTTTAAAGTGGTTTAAATAATTTGTTAATTTATCAAATATTTAATAAAAATAATTTTTAAAAAACGTTTTGAAGAATTTAAGGTAAGGTATGTAAAAACAAGCATTCGGAGAAATAAAAAAAACACTTACATTCAAACATGTTATTTAAGATTGACTATGCATTTCTTATAATAATTATTGTTTGTTTGAGATAACCCAGTGAATAACAATTATCACTCTACCTCATCCATGCCTAATATTATACAATGCATCATTTTAATTTCCATATTTTTACTCGACAGGTCACAGTTTTAACTTTTAATGAATTTTTGTATTTTTAAATTTTATAAGAAATAATCAACCAAAGGTAGATAGACACATAATACTACAGAACTGCGTGCAAACTTGCATTACAATTTTATTTTATGCCTTATGTTCTCCTGAGGAGTGTGATTTAAGTGTAAAAACCACAGCCTATCACTAGAAACAAAAATGAGTCACCCGAGAAGCTATGTCTTCTCCACATTACTGTATGGACGCTCACCGAAGCCACCACAAAAAAATTTAAAGCTTTTGAATTGTGGATGGACAGGAGAATACTCAGAATAAAACGGATAGATCACATGACGAACAAAGAAGTGCTCCAAAGAATTAGGAAAAAAATAAAAATCATGTACATCAAGTGCAGAAAGCTCGAATACCTAGGACATATCATGAGAAATCAACACCGATACTCCCTACAACAGTGCATAATGCAAGGAAAAGTCAAAGGAAAAAGAGGACCCAGCAGGAAAAGAATCTGATGGCTGCAGAATTTGCGAACGTGCTATGAAAAAACCTCAACAGAATTGTTTCGTGCAGCTACAAACAAAATCATGATAACCAACATCCGAAACGGATAGGTACTTGAAGAAGAAGAAGAAGAAGAGATTTTTATTGTGGATAGTATGAATTTTTAAAGTGAAAACAACTAAAAGTAAATCTGCACAATTTAGTAGATGCTTCCTGCTACACTTTCAACAAAAGTATGCATTGAGCTTTCAGTGACAAATATTTTAAAAGAGATGACTAATGGATGGCTTATTTAGGGAAAAACTTTTACCTATTATCATACCAGATTGAACCGATGAGACTTGATTTAGAGATTAAAAAAATTGTTTTTAAGAATTTGTTACATTTTTTAATAATAAAATTCCGAAAAATAATTATTACATCCTGAATATAAATAACCACTAGTCACATTTATTATAAAAACTTGTTAAATCGTTTCTAATCGCGTTTTTCATTATCAAGATATTTCCATGGAAACAATAATATTTCCACGTATTTATTGTAAACACGATAGGCGAAACTTGAAATTAGAATTTCGTTGATTAACGATTGTATTTTAGCTCATTTTCATTTTTGTTAAACATTGTTGATAAAATTCCTGCTGACTGTTAAATACGTGTAACACTCAATGTTATTGTTCTTCAATATTCTACATTTAAATGAAATTACGCATTTCGTCAGCAATGTGAATAAAAATGTATAAACTTTGTCGAACTTTAATAATGACACGTCAATTTTATTTTTGTTAGATTAATATTAAACTAACGAAATTGTTATTTAAATGATTTGGAAGTACTAATGAATGGGTCCCATTAAAATGAGCAAGCAGTATTTTAAAAGTTTATTAAATTTTTTTGTTATTAAATATTGCTTTATTCATTATTTAACAGAATTTAGAATTTTATTGTTTGTTGTATCTTGTGATATGTTCTTTTATGAGAACAAGATTTGGTCATAATAACAGAATTTTTATTGAAAATATCGACGATGATACAGAGTCGGTCATTTATAAGAAAAAACCATTACTAAATATATTCTTGTTATGTTTATGTCTCTTATGTATACCAAGTCCACACTATTTTAAAAATCATATACAGTATAGTAAGTAAAGCTTATAAACAAATAATAATTCGTTAAAAATTCGAGGACTTGACGCGTCACAAACATTTTCATTAACAACAAAATTTAAAAGAAAATGTTAATTTATGTAAATATTTGTTAATCATTACGACAAAGTTAAAATGCTAGCCGGTAAATGCAAATCGAGCTGGAGTGTTTGTTATTTTATTCCAAAAGGATTTTAAATGAAAAACGAAGACTTTTATTTAATTTTAACATTTAAATAATCGGTTCCAATGTTTAATAAACACATTTACTCGGAATAGATGCAGACACGGAAGCCACACTGATGAAACCGACCTTTTGACAGCAATTTGGATTTAGTGTCAGAGTCGTTGCAATCAGCTGTTTTTACGGAATTTACTTTTCCGTTTTCATCTATTTCACTAGCACTTTAAACCATTTTATGTTGCTAATACTTTTTTTTATTTAATTAAAATATGATCATCATTATTGGTCCGTCCTGTATGAGGCGGTTAATTTTTTTAATCAACACCTTGTTTTTATATTTGCTTTAATTTATTGCTGCTATACGTTTCTAATATGCACATAAAATTGGTCTATACTTGTAAATCAAGCAGTTGACAAAAATAAACTGGATTTATTTTTGTTGGACATTTCTTATTTTAAAATAAACTGCTTCACAAAAGTTAGGGAAGTTCACAAATATTGGATTTATGTTAAAAATTATTAATTGTTTTATTCAACAAAGTTTTGCCTGTAATATACTGAATGTTTACTTGCTTATCTATTTTTTTGTTTCCAAGTTAATAGGTTTTTCAGGTTAGGGTAAGTTGTTTTATTTTGTATTTTTAAGAATTTTACATCATTTATTGTTTCCACTTTATTCAGTTAGCTGTAATTTTAAATTTAGAATTTTGTTTTGAATAATGGCTAGACGTAAACTTGGTGCAGATGAAGCTAATAGAGCTATTGGTATGATTGAGACGGGTCGCCTTCAGAGAGAAGTTGTGGACGTATTCCAAGTCAGTGAAAGTGTCATTTCCCGCATTTGGCACTGCCCCCTCTATCGCTTTACCTTAATCCCATCGATCATGCTTGGGACCAGCTACAAAGTGCCTTGAATTCCCATCAACCACCCCCACAGACACTCCAAGAACTTAGGCAGCTTTGACCCCAACTTTGGAATCAAATCGGACAAGGCTACTTCAACCTTATTGAAAGTATGCAGAGGCATCGTTTGGCTTTAATTGATATAAGATGAAAGCATACTCGTTATTTACGTATGTACTTTAATTTTTATGAAAATAAAAATGGTACACAGCCTCAAATTATAATTTTTGTTGTTTAAAACTTCAAACGTATTGTTAAAAAGAGCGAAAAAACGCTTACATAAAAGAAAATATAACATATAAATTATGACATGTAAACACTTGGTAACCTAAAATCTTAATTTGTTAAAACACTATCTTCGTATTTATGAACTTCCTTAATTTTTGTGGAGCAGTATATAAGCAGTGACTTATAATGTGGTAAAAATATTGGAATAATTGTGATTAAAAATTAACCTTTTAATTTACTAACAAGGCGTAAAATTAATTTTTGGATTTTTGAAAAGCAAAAGAAATAATTCCAACAAAAATATTAAAAAAAAAAATTAAAATTTTGTTTATTTTTTTTACTTTTTAATTTCTAAATATGCAATTTTTTTATATCAGAAATAACGATTAAAACGAAAAGTTTAAAGTTGTTTAAAAAAGTATATTTATTAATTTTTATCGGGACATTGTTTTTTAAATATCAATTTATAAATTCCTATATTTATTTTAAAGAAATGATTACTTTATTTTGTTAAAACAAAAACAACAAATACACAGTCGTTTTAGTATTTAATTTCTCATTGTTTATTTAATGTTTTCCATAACAACAATCTTTAATAAATAATTTTTATTTAAATTAAAATCTGTCGGTGTAAAGTATTATTTGTTATGAAAGAGTCAGTATTTTCATGGAAAATTAATCTTAAAAAATATTTTCCAATATTTTGCATCTAAAATTATCGAGTAGCTAGTAAAGAAAATTGATATTTTTTAAAACATTTGTTGAAAATACTGTAGCTCTAGATGTAAATTTTGGTACATTTCCAAGAAATTTCACTGTAAAATCGCGGATTTTTAAACTCAACATATTATATTACTGATCCCAAAATTCTAAAATTAGATTTTATATGTCACTGATGAAACTCAGTTGAAAAATTCGCAACAACATCCAAAAATAAATTCCACTCAATTATGAAATTATATAATGTTACTTAAACAAAAAAATGTTTCAAATTTTATCGCGCATTATCCTTTTTTTTTCGTGTTGTAAATATATTCCTAAAGAACTTTAAAAAAACTTACTTTTTGAATAACGAGTGGCGTACCAAAATCTTTGCCCCCTTGCAGCCTGAATCCCAAATTGGGGGAGTCTCCCTTATTAATACGCACTTGAATCAAGGATGCCATGTTCACTTTTCGATACTCGACTTTTTTCGATTTTCGCACTCTGGATATATCGGCGGGCACGATGTATTTTAAAACGGGCTCTCTTGTTATACAATTGAAACTTGCGGCTCGGTGCGATTTACAGATAGACCGCGGCTTTTCGTAGTGGGGTTCGCGGATTATTAATAGTAGTGGACGTCGTTTTGTACTTCCAACAGTAGTACGACGCGCGGCGTCGAAATGTTTTGGTAAATGGTAGTCCGCGACCTTTTTGCAACGCTGGACTTGCGAGATGTAGGTCACATTTTTTTTTCGGTGCCTTTATCCTAATTAATTGAATTTTAGATATACAGATTGTCGGATATTCATAAATATACGCTCGTCACAAAAAGTCTCGCAAAGCCGAAATGCTGTTATATTTACATACATACATATACAGTGTGTCCAATTAAGTCGGCATCATAAGGAAAACTTTAGCATGCATAGTCTAAAATTTAAAATACAACCATTAGATATCAATTTTGGTACAAATTTACTTTATGGGACTCACTAAAAAAAAGACACCAATTTTAGTCGATGCGGCTTAAAAAGTTATGCCCCTTTTAATTTTCAACTATCCAATATTTAGAGGCACATTTTCTTCGTCCAAAACGTTTGGGCATTTTGTACGATGGTGTTATTCGATGCAGCATGACCAACCGAGTCGATTGGCACTACTCCCAAGTTGAGCAAACGGCCCTTTTAAAAGTTACAACTCTTTTAATTTTTTAATTTTTAGAGACGTCTCTTGCTTATGACAATACTTACAATGGTGACACTAGTGTCATTCAACGCAGTATGACCAACCCATATCATCTCAGTTTTATTCGTTACTCTTTTAATCAATATCTTTGCATACAGTTTGCTGATTATGCTGAATAAACTAATAACTCGGTAGTTCTTACAGTCCTGATGCGAACCTTTTTCCTTGTAAAGCGGCACTATAACGGCCTTGCACCAGTCATCTGTTACGCTACCACTCCTCCAACAAAGGTTAAAAAGGCGGTACAGTAGACTAGCTACGACGTTTTGTCTTGCCTTCAGCATTTCAACTGTTATCCTGTCATACCCAGCAGCTTTACCCAATTTCATACTGTTATATTTATTGAGTAAATCTTTGTTAAGTTAAGGGAACGTTTGGTCATTAAAAATGACAAATTCAGAAAGAAATTGCAAAAATAACGCCTACTTACAAAAAAAAAATTAAAAAGAGAAATTCAGCTCCATTAACCTGGACCCCGCCATAGAAAATAACCACATTTTTTTGCAAAAAGAGAAAAAAGCATGACAAACTGTGAAGTTTCGATTGAGGAAGAGTAGAACAAGTAAATGAATTTGTTTTCTTGGGTTCAAAGTTTACGAGAGATGGAAAGTATGACATTGAGCAAAGGGTGTTGGCAGGAAAATAAATGAATGGGGCACTGCAAAGCTTTATGAACAGCCAGAAAGTGTCAAAAAAGGCACGTCTACCTGTGCATAGAGGTGTGTTGGTTCCTACACTTATGTATGGTAGTGAATGTTAGGTTTGGCAGAAGAAGCATGAAAATCGGATTAATGCTGTGGATATAAGTAGTCTAAGAAGTATATCCAGAGTGACTCGGTTGGATAAAGTAAAGAACAATGAAATAAGAAAACGCTGTGGTGTCAAAGACGATGTGGTTACAAAGATAGATAAAGGAATGCTTGGATGATTTGGACACGTAGAAAGAATGGATGAAGGAAAATTGACAAAACAAATTTATAAGGCGAGTGTGAATGGACGTCGGTAGAAGAGCACTAATGAAAGTAGAGTAAGCAAAAGATGTGTGTAAGAAAACTTCATTACTCAAACTGTGATAGTTATTCACGATTGGTATGATTTATTTTACGGGAATAATTTTAACGAAATATTTATTTTTCACTCGACAAAAAAACTAATTATTAACTTTTGTTTTTTTTTTTCGGTAAAATCTATTTGGTTCAGCCTTTACTAAGTGTCTCACCACAGTCGCATTTATCACAGACTAAATGTCAGATAAATGGGTCGCATTTTTTCTTTCCAACAAATAAATTAAATATAATAAATTGTGTTCATTTAAGCAGCTTGACAATAAATTATAATTAATTGTTAAAACTATTAGGTCAGTTAAGCATTAAATTTTATTTGCAATATTTTTTTCATCTTTGAAAAATATTATACACAATAGAGTGGTAACATAATTAACACAATTTTTTATTTATTGTTGAGATTCAAACCCCTTCCAGAAACGAAGTGTAACAGTCTGATCCCCACCAAAGAGAAACACACTTTTCTGATAACAAATATTAGCAAATCAGCAACGACCAAAGCACGGACACTCGGGAGAAACTAAGAAGACTGCTAAACTTTTCATTAAATAATATAATAAATATATGTTTTCCAGCACCCTCTTAAACGGTCATTTTCAACCTTGAGACGTTTATTATTTATTAAAAACTATTAAAAAATTATAGTTAGGTTTTTTCGTTGGAAAACTTTTATCAGCATCTTCTTTAACAATTGCCCCAAATTTGTTGCTCAGATACAACCCTAAAGACAATAAATCAATCTTGTTCTTTCTAGTGAGCAAGAGTGCAGTGGTTGGTCTCCTACTGTTTAATCCAGCTTCAATTAACCGTCTTCTAACTGTTTTAGAAGAAATTGTGACATTGCAGACAGCTTCGAGTTCGTTTCTGATCACAGAAGCGCTATTTCTTAAAGCATATTGTCCAATAAAAGTTCATCTCGGTCGTTAGTGCATCGTTTTCGCCCTTGGCCTGGCTATCTAGAATAATTTTGCCTAACAAATTGGCAACTTTGACAACATTTCTGATCCAATAAAACTGAGGCCCGCACCATCTATCGTTCAGTTAAATTCCTTGCTCCATTTATGTTTTTATCTAATTTTTTGGGGTCAAAAATTAAACAGTCTACCACACAAAAAGGATAACTTCAAAAAAATGGACAATTTATAAGCTTTCTTTTGACGAAAATCGATCACAATTTATGCAAAAATTAGTAAATAGAGAAAACAAAGTAAAATGACAAATTTTTTATACATATTTAGGGTACCAGAAGTACCCTTCAAAAAAATTACCATTTAAACTAACAAATATAGACGGTGTGAAATATTATCGGTAATAGGTACCACTCTGTATATTAAAATTCTCTCAGATTATTACTTAAATTAATATTTGGTCTATTAAAGGTTTGATTACAATCATGTTCTTGGCTAAATAAATGTTTTAAAGCACTGTATCTGAGTATGATTGTTTAATTGACACAAAACGTTTTTTTGGAATTATCTATAAAATTATTTTATTTTTTATTTTAACACCCTGTACCTCAACAAACATTAAACTTAACATCTTTACTTCTTATTAATATTTAGATGTTTATTTTTACAAAAGAACTAAGTCGGTTTTTAGTTAACGTTAACTTTTTTTTTTAATTTTTTATTTTAAATACTTATTTATTTAATGCCATCTCTTAGAATTTCCCCATACTTTAAACTAGAAATACTAATAAAGCTTTCTGTTATTCTTGTAGTTGTTATAACCTATAATTAATAGATGGCATTACTATGCCTTTAGCCATTTTTTACATCATAATTTAAATTTAATTTCGCTTGCTTAACTCATTTCGAAAAATTGTGATTGTCCATAATTCTGATACTCTAATGTTGATCCTAAATGACAATCTTAAGGTTTTGATAACGAAAGACGCACTTATCTTTATCATCTTCCACTGGTTTTGGGCCTTCAAAAACCTCTTATATCACATAAAAATTACTAAACGGGATATGCAATTTTCTTTGTACACCTGTATTGAAGCACTGCTCGATTTTTTCACTCGGCATTTTTCGACGAAACGCTTTTGGAAAGTGTCTTTCTGGTTATTCACTTATTATTCAAAGAGCCTACAAGACCTCATTACGTGAATAAAAAGTTTAAAATATCATAAACTTATGTATTAATTGTATGGCTCACAATCTAATGCATGAGATAAAGTAAAGTATCTGATGTACTGTGTAACGATCTCTTTAAAAACATTTAATTAAACTTTGTAACGTGTCTATTTTTTCCCTTCTACAGTTCCATTATAATTGTGTCTCTGACTGGTCCTCAGGTACTCGTAAATAGTGTCGCGTACCGTATTTTGTTGTAACTTAAATATATCATTCGTTGTAAATAGTGTTGCATACCTGTGATTGGGGCTTAAGAATTCAATCACCCGGGGATTGTCCAGGCGGGGAGGTAGGAGCCCTCCAACCTAACCACATTTTGGGGTCACATTATCATTTGGCTGGGATCGGTGTTGTTCGGGTTGTCCAGTCCCTGTTTAGAAATCTGGTCACGTATTCTGCGCCTACCGTTATTTCTTCAAAATTACGTGTAGTTTAACTTGCCTGTCGTGTTGTTTTTTTTTTTTATTATTATTATTAGTATAACCTTCTCTCTTTCCAGGAATTCCTTTTGGGAAGCACCCATTAATATTTTGAGTCATCGTCGCAAATCTTTAGGAAGATTTCCTCCTTTCTTTGGAGAGGGGATGTTGTAACGTGCCTATTTTTTCCCTTCTACAGTTCCATTATAATTGTATCTCTGATAGTTTTGTATTCCTCAGGTACTCGTAAATAGTGTCGCGTACCGTATTTTGTTGTAACTTAAATATATCATTCGTTGTAAATAGTGTTGCATACCTTGTTGTGATAACTTTCCAATCGCAACATTATTATAAGCGGGGACCTTACAGTAGTACAAACTAGAGGTATATTGGATATAAGAGAATTTATCGTTCTCCTTACAGGCTCATTAAATATGATCTGTGAGGGGAGTTTAGAAGAGTTGACTTTATAATTCAGTAGTTTGAATAGAAATATTAGTATATTTTGGTTTCCCCTGTTGTCCGGAGGCAATATTCTGGACTCATATTTCAGCTTTGTTATTCTCATAACACTGCATTTTTTTAGATTAAGAAATAGTTTATTTTTACAACTGGACTGTTTCAATGATGTGCTTGTGGGTTTATTTTGCTACCTCAAGTTGGCTTTTTGAACTACTTTGCTGTGCAGGAGGAGCCGGCAGTTTGCAATCGGTACTCCTTGCTGAGATGAGACAGATACAGATGGGAGGGGGGTGCCCTCTCTTGCTAGATCGTCCACCTTACAGTTACCCAGACAATGTGAACTCTTAACTTAGCTGCTAGCTCATTCAGGGCGGCTCGGCATTACACCGCTGCCGTAGAGGTCAAGTAGACTGAGTTTAGTGATTTGATAGCAGCCTGTCTGTAGCAAAGAATGGATATCTCGATGAACGGTTGTTTATTGCAGAGTGTTCAGACAGCTGCCTCGGTAATGGCTGTCATTTCGGCTTAATACACACTGCAGTAATCAGGCAAGCGAAACGACCTGCTTCTGAGAAGACACCGCAACCTACTCTTCTCTCTAGTTTAGAGCCGTCCGTATAAAATACTGCGCCCTGAGATTTAACTAGATTCTCGGCCCAATCATCTATGTATAGAATTTCCAAAAATCGCCTTCGAACATAGGGGTAGGTTTAGTATAGTCAGTGTTTTTTGTGCACAGGTCGTATTCTCTTAGGATTCTAGAGTGACCATAGTACGTTTTAGTCCATGGGGATAAAGCATTGAGTCTGAGAGCCGCACTAGCTGCGCATTCTTTCCCAAACAAATCTGCTGGTAGTAGATGTAGAATCGTTTCAAGGTCTTTTGTTGGGGTGGTCCGTAGACAGCTTGTGATCAGCAGACATGCCAATCTCTGGACTTTTTCTACCTTTGTATGGTTTACTCTCTTCTCTAGGGCTGGCTACCATACTAACGATCCATACATTAGAATCGGTCTTATGACCATAATGAACAACATGGGTATGCAGCTCTCATTGTTTGCCGATGCAGGTATAGGTCGCCACAGTGGCTATCCTTACCCTTTCCTCCATATTCTCCCTCCACAACAACTTTCGGTCTAGGATCAAGCCCAGGTACCTAGCTCGTTCCGAGAGGTTAAATAGTTTGTCGTCCAATTTCTGAGAGGGGAGAGACGGGAATTTTGTTTCTTCTCGTAAAAAGTACTGCTTAGTTCTGTTTTTGCCGGGTTTACGCCCAAACCGCACGAATTGTGACTTACTCTCAAGTGTTTCATACCCCGTACAAACAAAGCTAAATAAATTTGTATTAAGAGATTTTCTTGGTATCGAAGCCATGTTGCTGAGGAATTATACTATTTTCAACATATCATAACAATCTTGAATATGCTATGAATAATTTATTACAACACTTAAACGATAAAACTTGGCAAAACAAAATAAATCTTGTTGAAAAGCTGACTAAAAGAATAATATGACATTCATTTTAATTGCCAGTAAGTCTCTAAATCAACGAATACTTATTAGATCTTTACTGTCAGACTTCGTATAACATTTTTTAAAATAGTTGGAAGAAACTTACAAAAAAAAGGATTTAAATATTTTATCGTTTGACCTGCTATTTGTTATAACTTTTAACCTTTTTTTTTATTTTGACTACTTTTTTGTTTACAAACTACTTCTTACAGAGTATTAGATAAATGTGTTAAGTGAGTAGGTTTGAGAAGTAGAACACCCAGTGATATTTGTTTGATGGACGGTTATTGAATCAAGCCTATTGGCCATGTAGTCAGCTTACGATGTATACTGTTATATAGTTGTTGAATTAGGTCCTCACAGGTAAGGAAATAAAATTATAAAGATAATTTAAAAAAAAAATTTATTAGAAATACAATTCTGACAAATAGATACCAAAACTTTACAGGATTAGTTTTTTAACGAAATAATAACTCTTTAACAAAGTTAAAATAATTGACAAATAATAAGTGTGATCGAAGAAATGATCACAAAAATACTATGAAAATTTAAAATAAAACTATCTATTGTTTGTTTTTGTAAATTTTTAATAAAGTATGGGTACGTTTGTAAAATTGTTTAAAAAATTTAGGTCTAAATACTAACTATGTCACATGTAATTTACACGATAATGATACAATTCATTATGTATACCTAATAATATAATTATTAAATAATTACAGCATATAAAAATAAACTTGTTGCAATCACTGATTGCAACACTTTATTAATTTTTCTTTGGTGCTAATTAAATCATTCTTGAGCTGTCCCTGAACGCCCTTAGGCAATTCATTTTTGTTTCTGACATTCAGCGTGTGTGAACCGTTGGTTTTCGCTCTCCTTTCCCTTCTCGCAAAGCAGCCGGTCTGCTACCGGCAGTATCGTCCGAAACGCCGTCACTCACGGTCGTTAAGTTCCTATTCATTCCCCAATCGAACGATCGGCCTGCGGACTCGTGGCGTTTTCAAGCAACTCAGTTTCGTTATGAAATAAATCGACGACGTATCGCGAAAATTCAATCACTTGTAGTATTACTATTATTTCGGTGTTTGTTGTGAATTTAAGTAAAACAGCTATTTATTAGTGATAGAAGTGTATTTGAAGAGAGAAATATTTCAGTATCAATAAAACTTTAAAAAACCAGCGATTTATGATTTGATTCCAGTCCATTTTTATCGAAGTTGAGTATAATGTCCTCGTATACGAAAAAACGATTTAGAACCCCTTCTTCGTACAAGACTCTTTGGCAACTTAATCCTTATGGTAATTTGAACTTTTTAGTGAGTTACAAAAACATATTTTAGTTACTTTTTGGCAATTTTTTTATTAGTATTTTATTTCTTACATGGTTACAATTTTAACCAATTAAAAATATTAGTGAGTACAAAAAATGTATGAGAAATTTAATTTTTTTTAAATTAAGTAAAAATTTTTATTTTATTTTAATAGAAATTATTTAAATTAATAAATGTATACTTCTTATTGCTTTATTTTACATTACACACAACAACAACCGACGAGCATGTATGAGAGCATTGATGAAAGTAGAGGAAGCAAAAGATGTGTGTAAGAACCGTAGCAAGTGGAAGGAAGTGGTCTCTGCCTACCCCTATGGGAAAAAGGCGTGACTATATATATGTATGGATGTACACTTCGTAAGAAATGGAAACGAAACTTCCAGGTCCTTCAAATGTGCATAGGCTATTTAATATTTACGGCGAAATCATTATGCGCAGAACAACAGAAAACTGGCATGAAGGAATTTCCATCGGAGGCAAGAGAATTAACAACCTCAGGTACGCTGACGATACCACGCTAATAGCAGGCGACGAACAGGAAATGGTACAATTATTACAACGATTAACAGAACAAAGCCGAACGCTGGGATTAGAGATAAATCTAAACAAAACAAAGATAATGATAGTAGACAGAGGAAACAAGCTACAACAGTTGCAAGATGGAAACAACTTAGCAGACATCGAAAGAACCGACAGCCCAACATATTTAGGAGCCTTGATAAATAACCAGGGAAACTGCGAACCCGAAATTAGACGAAGCATACAAATGGGACGAACAGCGATGACCAATCCAAAAATAATATGGGAAAACAGACAAATATCGCAAAACACAAAGATAAAACTAGTAGAATCACTAATATTCGCAATATTCATGTATGGTGTAGAAATTTGGCCGATCAAAGAAGCAGAAAGAAAAAGAATTGACTTCTTTGAGCTCTGGTGCCGGAGAAGACTACCGTGCATCCCTTGGACAGCACGGAGGACAAATGTATCAGTTATTCAAGAAAGAGGCATAAAAGATCCACTGTCAACAATATACCGACGACGAAATCTCCAATACTATGGGCATATAAATAGAAGACAAGTAGACAACATGGAAAAATTGATGATACAAGGAAAAATAGCAGGCCAGAGGGCAAGGGGTCGCTCTTCCACCAGATGGGTAAACCGGGTAAAGAAAATTACTGGAAGACCCTTACAAACAACCATTTGAGGCACAGAAGATAGAACACTTTGGAAGCAGATCATCAAAAACACAAATTGAAAATCATGGAATCACGACCTCTTAGCTTTGAGAATACGACTGAAATAGAGAGAGAGAACGCAAAAAATACTGCCAAAATAAAAAAACAGTGGAAATATTTAGGCACGCGACAAAGTAACAGTAGCCGTTTTTGACTCATCGATTCATTTCGCGAGGTTTGTAGGTACGACGTCAGGGTAAAGGTCAATTTGTTCTACTGTATTAAGCTCGACTTTCACTAGCGATCTCTAGTCACGCGATTTTTCATTCGCAAATGATGGACATGAACAGGCATAAACGCGTTAGTTAAGTCGCAGTTCCGAACTCGCCTTGTAATTTTACTTATTTAAAATGTCTGATAACGTATCTATCGGATGTGGTGAATAGTGATACGTAAAATAGATTACCAAACGACAAGAGCGTTAATTGACATCCTATTCATTTTGAGCTGCCTGTCGTCGTAGATCCGATTTGGTGCAAATCAACAGAACAGTTCCTACTGCCAAAGCGAGGCTGGTAGCGATATTCGCCCAAACGTCACCGACGTTGTTAAATAAAACAGAGTATACGCTGGTGAATATCATACCGAGAGCGTTACATGCGCAGTTCAGAAGACCAGAGGAAGTGCCCTCTGGAGCTGGGTAAGTCAATTCTGCCGCCAATTCGAAGCCTACAGGCAGCAATCCTGTCATAAAAAATCTGAAACGAACATTTTTATATAATTATATGAAAGTTTCGACAGTTTTTGTTTATTATGTGCTGA
This sequence comes from Agelastica alni, assembly GCA_950111635.1. Classification (NCBI taxonomy): domain Eukaryota; kingdom Metazoa; phylum Arthropoda; class Insecta; order Coleoptera; family Chrysomelidae; genus Agelastica; species Agelastica alni. The sequence goes on along the minus strand of OX467719.1, from coordinate 6,512,022 downwards.
TTAAATGAATAATACGTAGTTTAAACAAATGTTTTCGAAATTATTTATAATTATACTACTTTAGGTATAATATTTTTTTGTTATTATATGGCCATGGGATGTCGCAATGTCCATTTTTCCAGTATATTACAATCTTGCGGTTGGGCCATTGGTATCGGCACCTATGTTACCTAGATCTTTTGATCCTCTGTGACTACCGCTTAGTCTTCAGAGCATCAGAATTCCAGTCCGCTGTTTATCTTATATTAGTGATGCGGACTCCATTCACTTTAATAACTCCCATATCTTCCAATATAGCCTCTCTGAAAATGGCTTCCGAGTAAATGTTAAAAAGAAGCGGAGACAAAATGCATCATGGCAAACATTAATATTGACATGTCGTTTTAGCGAAGTCAAGAATGGCCAAACTTGGTAAATCATTTCCAGGATTGCCAAACCAAAATGTGAAACAGAGTGCATGATGCTTTTAAAGAGTAAAAAAATAAATATATTTAAAAAAAACAAGGTTTAAACTTACCCCAGGAATGCTGATATAACATAAACGATGTAGATTCCTTTGTTGATGGTAAAAGTATAAATGACCATACCAACGAGTGAGAATCCATACACTACCAGAGTAGTTTCCCTAAAAAAACGAAAGTAAAATGTTCTCAACCAATCCAAATGATCATAAATGAGTACATTATTTTTTTTTTATGAAAATAGTCGCAAAAAGGGTAGACCTATCGTGTGGGCCGCGGACGGCCCTTCCCGCACTGCGACTATTAGAAGGGGAAGGGATTATAGAAAGGAAATGATTGTGGACACGCTTTTTAGAAAGTTGCAGGTCATAGTTCTCTAGAAAAACTGATTTTGGAAGCTTATTTCATTCCGTAGCAGCCCTGTAAAAGAAGGATTCTTGATGAAGATTGGTCCTTGTAGTGTCAAGCTTAAGAGTAAATGTGTGAGACTGATCAGCGTGCCGAGTTCTTCGGCCGAATGTGGCCAATGGTGGTACAAGAGTTTTTATTTCTCTGTAGCATCTGCCATGGAAATATCTATAGAGCAATGACTGGTCTGCAACTCTTCTTCTATGTTCTAGAGGGTGAAGGTTATCTGTGAGAGTTGAGCTGTTTATCAAGCGAATGGCTCTTTTCTGAATGGAATCTAGAAGACAAAGAGAATGCCTTGGTGCTGAGTGCGCGACAGCAGCGCAAAGTAATATATGAAGCTCTTTGTATTCCACTTATCCATGTAGTTTTTGGTCTACCTATGCGTCGTCTTTCGGTTGGTAAATATTGTTGTACTAGATTTAGGAGCCGTTCATTTGTCATTCTCTCCTTATGGCCATACCATGTAAACTGCCCTTGTTGAATGTCGTCAACAATCGTATGTTCCACCTTCATGATTGCTCTTATTCGAGCATTCGATATTCTTTCCGTTCTTGATTTTCCGGCCGCTCTTCGCCAGAAATCCATCTCTAAAGCTAAAAGAAGTCTTTCTAGGGTTTTTGTCATTTGCCATGTTTCACAGCCATACATTACTATACTTTTAAAAACGGAATTATAAAGAAGATGTTTTCTTTCATAAGAGATTTGTTTTGACCATAATATTAAGTTTAGACAGCCTATAATCCTTTTACCTTTACGATTCTTTGTTCAATTTCACTCTCTTTTGTCATTGACTTCATGACTTCGTACTGAGCTAATAGCAATTCATTATCTTCTGGCGCTACAACCCTGGGTGGGTCTTGGCTGACTGCACAACTTTTTCCAATTGAAACGGTCTTCCATCAATCTTTGGTCAAAAGGGACATTCATTTTCTGCAGATCTGATTTGATGTTATCTCTCCAACGCATTCTGGGGCGTCCGAGTGGTCTCTTCCCTGTTGGAACCTTCTCCCACACCAATCTTACAAGTCTTTCATCCTGAAGTCTATGTACGTGGCCTGCCCATCTTAATCGTTGGGATTTAATCTCTTGCACGATATCGCTATCGTTGTATAGCTCCTGTATTTTAATATTTGTTCTAACAAGATACCGATTTGTCGTCGGATCGTGGTGAGTTTCGAAGATTTTTCTGGGAATGTTCGAAACGTCCGAGTTTTTCTTCGTTTTATTTGGTCATTGTCCACGTTTCACATCCATATGTTATTACTGGCCTGACAATAGTTTTTTAAATTTTAATTTTTGATGTTCTGGTTAGGTTAGCAATCGGTTTTATTTTTATTAATGGATTTTTAATAAATTTATACGTTACAAAAAGTATTCGTACTTACTTGAATTTGTGATATCTATCAAGAATTATTCCACAACACACTGAACCCATCATTCCCGCCACCACTATTACCAATCCTATACGACCTGCATCTGCGCTTGCTTCCTTAAATTGTTAGAATAAGCATAATAATGTTTGATCAATCATAAAAAAAAATGTCGGCATAAAATATTAAAATGTTTAATCCAGCAGACGTTGTCTTGTTAATTTTAGCAAGATGGATATCACGAAAATAGTCTTCGCGTTCAAATTTCTATGTATAAGTAAAATGGATTACGTACAGTGCAACAGAAGTAGCTTGGCGGGCGAGAGATCACAAAATCTGCGCACAACGAAAACTTTCGAACAACGATCCGATCGGCGACGACGAAATTTTCAGTAATCGCGAGTCTCAAGTACAATCGGAGGAAGAAGTTTACGAATGTGAAGTATATTCAGCCGAATGTTTATTATTTTAGAGGCTAGTCGCCAGTCAAGCTACTTCTGTTGTACTGTAATAGAATATTATTTAACGAGCGTATAATAATGGCCATTATTCTCGAAGAAAATATCGGTGAATCCCAATTTGGATTTCGGAATGCCCTTTGGACAAGACAAACTATCTTTAGTCAACAAGTTCTTAAAAGAAGTATATCTTTGCTTTATCGAATTTGCCAAAGCTTTTGACAACGTGAACCATGAGCTTTTACTAAAGATCCTTAAAAATACTGGCAAGGAGTAAAGCAGGGCTGCATCCTGTCTCCACTCCTTTTCAATATATACAGATAAACGGAGAATGGATTAACAATGTGCGATATGCTGATGATACAGTCATACTAGCCAACAACATAGACGAAGGAATACAGAAATTGAGTAAAGACCACGGTCTTAGCCTAAATATATCAAAAACAAAGTGGATGGTAATAAGCAAAAATCAGACACACAATGAGGACATTACACTAAACAATCAGATGATCGAACGTGTGGAGTCATACAAGTACCTTGGTACGCTGATCATTACATGGGACCAGGCCATCGAAATCCGAACAAGGATTAAAAGAGCTCGAGCATCGTTCGATAACATGAAAAGTATATTCACAAGCAAGAATCTATCCGTGCCTCTAAAAATAGGGTTAGCAAAGTGCTATGTGTTCTCAATTCTGCTGTACGGAGCAGAAGCATGAACAACGACGGAAGCCATAATGATATACCGCCTTATCCTCAGAATTTCGTGGACTGACCACATAACTAATAAAGAGTTGGGAAAAAAAAGAGAAATTACACTCACAGTTAAAAAGAGGAAACTGGAATACCTCGGGCACATAATGAGACATAAAAAATATCGTCTACTTCAGTTAATAGTTCGAGGAAGGATCAACAGTAAAGGAGGAGCAGAAAAAAGAAGACTCTCATGGCTAAACAATTTACGCCAGTGGTTTGGACTTACATCTATACGGTTATTTAGAAATGCCGTCAATAAAATTAAAATTGCCATGTTAATAGCCAACGTCCGCGACGGATAAGACACGCTAAGAAGAAGAAGATTATTCTCGAGGACGAAAATATCGAAACGAGCCGCTGGCGAGTTTTGAAATCATCCGAGAAAAACTGTAGCCATCATTATACGCTCGTTGAAGAATATACTATTTTCTACGACCATTGCGTACTGTTCTGAAGTATTTTAGTTTTATTATAAATATTATCCATTAAATGTGATGATCACAATATGGTAAATAGGTTGATTAAGTTTCGTGCGTATATTTTATACTTACGGGGTAATACTTCAATACAATTTGATTAAGAAGAGTTGAAATTGCATAAAAAACTCCAACGTTTATTCCATAAGCAACCAGGAGCAATACAAAAGATTTATTTTTCAATAAACTCTTTAAAGAACCAAAAAAGTCTACTTCCTCTGACTGCTGCTGGAGTGCGGCATGAGAAGGAGGACTTGGAGGTTTATCTCTGAACACTGAAAACGCATGCATAATAATGTAGTAACCTAATTAGAAATTAAAATAGTACAAATGTTCCAGCGTATGAAGGTTTTTGACACTACTTTTCGTCAAGAAGAATAATTTACCTAAAATTTTGACAGTCAGTAGGAAATACTTTAAAAAGTAAAATCTGCCCTCTGCTAACGTGCGCTTATTTGCATACATAAGAGCATTAAAAACTGGTAACTTTGAAGATTTTGTATTATTTTACATACATACATACATATAGTCACGCCTTTTTCACTTAGGGATAGGCAGAGACCACTTCTGCTACGGTTCTTAAACACATCTTTTGCTTCCTCCACTTTCATTAGTGCTCTCATACATGCTCGTCGATTGTTGGTACTCTTGACCTGGTCTTTCTTCAAAACAATGTTGATCTGATCGAGATCGATGTTCGCCGAGGTCGACCTCTACCTATTTGTCCATTCACACTCGCCATATAAATTTGTTTTGTCAATCTTCCTCATCCATTCTTTCTACGGGTCCGAACTATCTAAACTTTCCTTTATCTATGTTTGTAGCCACATCTTCTTTTACACCACAGCATTCTCTTATCTCACTATTCTTTACGTTATCCAACCGAGTCACTTCGACTATACTTCTCAGACTACTCATCCCCCCAGCATTAATTTTATTTTCATGCTTCTTTTGCCAAACCCAACATTCACTACCATACATAAGTGTAAGAACCAACACAGCCAGACGTGCCTTAGTTGACACTTTCTGGCTGATTATAAAGCTATGCAGTGCCTCATTTGTTTCCCCGCTTATTTGGTAGCGGTTCAACTAGAAGGGTGGTAATTTAAAAAAACCAGGAATCAATAGAAGAAACAACAAAGAAAGCGCATCTAAAACTAGTATCTAGCAACAATGGGGCAAATCCAGTCCTCGGCAATTTGCAAAAAAAAAATATTCAAAAGGGGAATATTTTAAAAATATGTTTCCACATAAATACAAGCAGCTGCAAGAACCACAGAAAGTCCAGATTTCCTAATTGATCTTAAACTTTCTTTTGAAGCAAATTTTGACAGTTCAATCTTATAAAAATTAAGGTTATGGTACTACTGAATTTCATAGACATAGGGGATTAGACTGCGAGTCCCTGAGCTGAGAGTTGGTTCCCGATGAGAAAGAGAGATTGTCGCGCTTTGTCTAAAGGAAGTGGTTTACGCCCAAGGGGCACGTGGCGGGCTGAGTGGATGGGTCGGATTCAAGACAGAGCGCGAAACAACCCCTCGAGCGACTGTCTCTTTCTCATCGGGAGCCAACTCTCGCATCAAGACCCGCAGTCTAGTCTCCTATGACTATGCTTACTTCTGCCGTTTCACTGCAACTATCCACTTATTTCTTTGGTTTATTTTACATTTTGCAGTTGGAAATTTATAAATTTTTTATTCACTACACAGCAACTGCGGTGGCTGTTTTTTACCCATTTTTTAAAAATCATAACAAAATTAATAATCTGACGTTTATTTTTTAAAACTGACATTAAAAATACCGTCCATCATTGCCTAGGTTACCCACTGCGTGCGCTGGTGTCCACTCTGGCTTCCCCTACCTTGACTTCGCTCGGAGCGAATAGATGTCGTAAAGTTAAACACCATTTAAATATACCAATTTATCTAAATAAGGAATTCAAAAGTCAAAAAGACGGTTTTTTCGATAAAATGGGGTGGTTTTAAGGGCACAAGTATTTCATCGACCTAACTAAAGCATTCGACAAGGTCAAACTAGGCGATGTCATCAATATCCTAACCGAAAAAGAAACACCAGCCAACATAGTAAAGGTAATCTGCAACCTCAACACCGCCAACTCCACTCAAGTTAAATTAGGGCAACATATCACGAAAAGCATTCTAACACAAGGAGGAATCAGACAGGGAAACAGCCTCAGCCCACTCTTATTTAATCTTCTTATGGACAAAATTATAGAAGAAGTAGCGAACTTAAATATGGGATACAGAATGAGTAACAAACATATCAGCATGGTATGCTATGCCGACGACGCAGCAATTTTCGCAGAAAACGAGAACGACCTACAAAGACAGCTATTCAAGTTTCACCAAGTGTGCCGACAGCTTAATATGACCATATCGGTCGAGAAAACAAAAAGCATGACAATCACCAGGGAACCACTCAGATGCAAGCTCGTAATTGAAGATAAGCCCATAGAACAGGTAATGCAATTTAAGTATCTCGGGATGAATATGTCTAGCGGCCACGACCCAACAAAAGATCTAAGGGACAAAGTCAATAAAGCATCAGCAACATCAGGCTGCCTAAGAGAGATTGTCTGGGCCAACGGGTAAATGCGGAAGGACAGTAAGATTAAAATATACAAAACATGCGTAAGACCCATAATGACGTACGCGATAGAAACAAGAGAAGACACGAACAAAACAAAGAGCATGCTGCGCGTAGCCGAGATGAGGGTGCTAAGAACAATAGCTGGCAAAACCAGAAGAGACCACGTAAGAAACACTGATATAAAAGAACAATGCGGCGTACAGGATATCCTAAGATGGGGAAGGCAGAGAAGAAGGCAATGGTATAACCACGTCAAGAGGATGGACGATGATAGATTACCCCGCATAGCTCTCGAGGGAATACCAGTAGGAAGCCGACCGCCCGGTAGACCACCGAAAAGATGGAGAGACAGCTGGCAGTCCACATCTCAAGAATTAATACAACGGCAAGCCCGGAATTAACAGATCATATGATCTCAACCAAGTAGAAGAAGAAGAAGTATTAAAAAAAAGGGCAAAAAACTCACAGACAGTGTTTTTAACCATAAAACCTTCTTCATCCAAAAACTAGTTTTTCAATTCACTAAATGCCTTAATTTATGAATTTATTATTTTTTGTTAATTAGGAGTAGTTTTCCCCCCTTAAGGGTAATTCGCGCACATCGGCATAGGTTAGATTTTAAAGTGAAGGGTAAGTAGAGCTTAATTTCGAATTTTCAAGAAAATCCATCTGTCTTGATGGAATGTGAAGGTTGTAGGTACTCTATTTTTACCGTCATGCGTTGTACTTAAAGTTATTTGACATTTAACACAGTTAACCTATCCAAATAAATGAAATTATAGGCGAGTTTATACAGCAAATAAAATAAAATAAGGAACAAAATAAAATAAGAAAGATTAACATGCCCAAGACTATGAAAGCGTTTCTACAACAAATAAGATAAAATAAAAAATAAGAATAAGGACAAAAGATGGCCAACTTTTATCTCTTTGTCTTATTTTGTTTAAAAATTGAGAAATGATATTATTTATGGACGTATTTTTGATTTTCCTTCTATAGCCCGTATATTTATTTCTTAAAAGTTTCCATCTGTGTTCAGAAGCTTCAGCTACAGAAAAAATGATTTAAAAAACGTTAAACTCTCTGATTTTTTGGCACTTACTTGCTTTCTCCATTATGTTAATTTTCAATTAGTCAGCTGTTCTTGTATTTTCCATCAGTTTTTGCATATAACTGAGGAAATATCGATACCTGCTTTATCAACATGCCATCATCCATTATAATATTTTTAATAAGGAATTGGATGGTAGATATATAGTTGGATAATTTTAGATAATGATAAAATTTAAAAAATCCGTATTTGAAATAATATAACAAATCAATTTGGAGATTATGAACTGTTATGCACAAAACACAAAAGTCATTGTCAAAAAAGCTGCGTTATGTTATTTCTTATTTTATTTTAGTCATCTGTATAAACCAATGTTTTTTGCACTCATTCCTTATTTTATTTTATTTGCTGTATAAACCCGCCATATATTACGAATAGTAAAAAACAATTTATTACATTTCAGGAATTAAATAAATTTATCAATTAAATGGTATACTTACAAAAAAGAACAGCTATCAGAAGAACAGTTGTAAAACACGCCACCGTTATGAACATAAGGTAGAATTGGTGCGTCATTTCATCTTTGGTAGCATCAAATTTCACAAATATTGGTGGTAATAGGAAACCAATAGCAATACCCAACTAAAACAAAATTCTCTATAAAATAACAGTAACATAAGTTAAAAAAAAAACTATTTTTCTCTGCAGCTACTACTACATGTCACAGTGATCAATTTTTAAAGATCAATGTTTTGAATAGATTTTCTCTTAACTCTTTCATTGTTTAAATTACACTTTCTCGTAGCATACACTTTTTGCAAGAGGTTTGATACGTAAATATATAATAAATGGTGTAGGTTTTAAAACACTACTATAAACACCGATTTTTGATGTTTTCTAGCAGTAATCTCTTCTTCCAAATTTTTAAAAAAATCATCTCTTGATTATTTGTAACTATTTTCCTTCAACAACTTTGCTAGTATTTTTCTCATTATCTCTTTATAAATTAATCGCATTGAGTAGTAAGGATATTTACCTGATTTCCGAAAACTCCGATGCTGCAAGCCGAAGAGACTTGGGAAGGTCCAAACCAAACTGCGGCCAACCTGGCAGGTACAGATATTACAAAAATATTCGAAAATCCAACGACGGTTTGGCCTATAAACGCCATATAAAACCGATCCGGGTGTACAGCCCCCACTTTGATCCACGAACCCAGGCATGTTCCACACAATCCGATAATCACCGCTTTTCGCAGACCCTGTAATCGAACAAATATATATATATATATATATATATATATATATATATATATATATATATATATATATATATATATATATATATATATATATATACTACTTCTACTTCCTCAATTAATACCAATTAGTATTAGCCTAACCTAACCTAACACCAACAGTACTAAAAAATCATTACAATTATTTGATTCTTCAAACGCAAAAAAGTACCTAAAGGGATGCTTTCCGCGACCTATATATACATATTCTTGTTCAGGATGACAAACTTGACAACATACTAAAATTTTAAGAAAATCGAAAGGTGTAACCTAAACTGTATAATTACCAAAACTTATTTATGCGCGTTAAGCAATTTTTGGTAGGGGTCAAACGTACGGTTTCGCATCACCTGACGTCAACGTGAGTGAATGAAATGTGTTTATATATCATCAAGTATACATTATACTTTTTTTAATAGTCTTTTAAAAAAACCGTTTTGCATTACATAACTGAAATAAAAAAAAAATCAAATGATCTTACCTTCTTGTTTATAGATTTACATGCGTCATCTTAGAAATATTGCACTTACATCAAGTTCGTTAGACCAACACAGCGATCTGGGATTTTATTTTGAAACTAAGTTACTTGCCGTTGCAGAAATGACCACAAACAACAAAAATGTTTACCAACACCCAAACTGTGAAGTACATACATACATAAAGTCACGCCTTTTTCCCATAGGGGTAGGCAGAGACCACTTCCTTCCACTTCCGCTACGGTTCTTACACACATCTTTTGCTTCCTCTACTTTCATCAGTGCTCTTATACATGCTCGTCGGTTGTTGGTACTCATGACCTGGCCTTTCTTCAAAACAATGTTGATCTGATCGAGATATGTTCGCCGAGGTCGACCTTTACCGACTTCCGTCCATTCACACTCGCCTTATAAATTTGTTTCGTCAATCTTCCTTTATTAATCTTTTTTACGTGTCCAAACCATCTAAGCATTCCTTTATCTATCTTTGTAACCAGATCTTCTTTTACACCACAGCGTTCTCTTATCTCACTATTCTTTACTTTATCCAACCGAGTCACTCCGGCTATACTTCTTAGACTACTTATCTCCGCAGCATTAATCCTATTTTCATGCTTCTTCTGCCAAAACCAATATTAACGCGGTACAATTGTACACATGGTGACTGAAAGGGTTAAAATCCCGAGTAACAATCCTTAATTAACAGCGTCCTTGCATGGATAGAATCAAGTTTTTGTCAAGCTTTTTTTGTGCTCAAATTAAAAACATCAGAAAATAAGTGACCAATATTTCTAAATAAATTCATATTCTTAGATCATATTCACGTTTGTGAAATTGTTTATTGTACTTCAGTATTCATAAGAAACAAACAAAGTAATATTGGTCTACAAAATAGACTGATAGGTTTTTCCTAGAATTTTTCAGACCGTTACGACAAATGTTTGACACAACGTGATATCCAGTTTAGCTAATAAATCAACAATTATTAGCATCTGATAATGAGACTACTTTGTAGATACGTTAAAATATAATGCTAATTGAGTCGTGATTATTTATATTTTCTTATGTTACACCGTATTCCGAAGCCATTACATTATTATTATTTGGAAGCAATTATCGAGTAAATAATAAACTTTTAGATGCGGAGGTGATATCAATTTAGGATAACCTTTATTTGCATTACACGAGGTATATTTAAATGAAAATCATTAAAATGACTCGAACGAAAGAGGCAACTGGCATAAGGCGACAAATTCTTCCACGGAGCAAAACCGACAGTCCGTTTGTAGATTCAGACCTATCTTTCCGAGGTGGTATCTTAGACGACAGTGTCCTGTAAGCAGTCCCGTTAGAATTCGTAGGTCAGACCTGCTCCATTTTAGGATCTGCTTAGTTGTGTTTCTCGTAGGTTTAGGTAAGAACGCCTTCGAGTGAGTAAACCCTGGTATATCGGACCAGTATGTGAGAATTTTCCTTTCCGCCCAAACGCTATATAAATGGGTGTTACATGCAATGATGGCGATGAAAAGACAAAAAATTTCCTAGTGTACGGCACATAAGGTCTTTGCACGCTGGCGGTGGTAATAATAATAATACTAAATACCAAAATTATAAATATTGGTCGATATCTAAAGGCAAAAAATAATATCTTATACATACCAATTTTTCCAAAAAATAACTGGCAGGAAATACGAAAGGGGCATACAAAACCATATAGATCATAGACGTCCAATCCACCCACATGGAAGGCACTCCATAATATTTGACGACCACGTCGTTTATTATGGAAAATTGAATCCATTGCATGCCATTCGACGTGGAGTACAAAACAAATATACCCAAAACCACCCATCGAATACCATAAACTTGTAAAGTTTGCGGCAATTGTCCGTTCAAAGTTTCGGGGATTTCGGAAAATTTTTCAGACATTTTATTGATGTCATTCGGTGGTGGTTTAGCCTGCTCCACATCACTGTTCGTCATTTTGTAATCGGATCACGCTTAATAATTTCTGAAATAATGTTTTTTCCTATTATATTATTATATATATATATATATATATATATATATATATATATATATATATATATTATATTATTTAAATTATAGTAAGCAGATTTTATGTTAAAACATGGTACCTAATTCTTAGCCACTTGGGACAGTAGTTAATTTTGATAGTATCTAAATTGTTGAACTCACTTTAAAATAGACTTTTCCATATTTCTGAACTATCTATCGTGAGTTACGAGGATAATCTAATAAAGTAAACACAAAAAAATTGGGAAAAAATATCTTTACTTGTAACACGATTATATTAGTTTCACCTGTATCTTATTTGCTTGTATACATATATGTTTGTTACTGACTGTGCGTGAGCTACGCATGCGCGCGGAATAAATATTAACACAGTTCATCGCGTCGGTGGTTCAGTGGTAGAACGCTCGCCTGCCACACGGGCAACCCAGTTTTGATTCCTGGCTGATGCATTCTTTTTGGGCTTTTACCATTTAATACATAATTTTTTTTAATTGTATTAAGGTATTCGCGAACTACATTTTAAAATTGTTAAATTGTTTGTTTTAATTTTTTTAAAAATTATAGTTTAAAAAATCTAAATAACACGATTTTAGAGTTAATCAAACTAAAAAGTAAAAAATAATTCTTAACGTAAGAATAAAATTACTGACGAGAAAATTATTGTCACTGTTCTAAAAGCGTGGGGTGCTTTGTATGACATTTTTTAACTAACTCTGCGTTTCGGGATGAAAGCACCCCACGCTTTTAGAACAGTGACATTAATTTTTTTGTCATTAATTTTATTCTTATGTTAAGAATTATTTTTTAGTTTTAAGTATGATTAACTCCAAAAGCGTGTTTTTTTGTTTTTTTAAACTTTAATTTATTCCACTAGTCCAGCGCTTGACGATAAAATTAGGATAAAACCTCTACATTCCATCTAGACGAATGAATTTTCTTGAAAATTTGCAATTAGCTCTACCTACCCTCCACTTCAAAATATACCTTATGCCGATGTGCGCAAATTACTCTTAGGGGTGAAAACTACTTACCCTTATTGACAAAAATAAATAAATTCATGAATTAAGGCAATTACATACATACATATAGAGGCAATTAATGAATTAAAAAACGTTTATAGGTTTTGGATGAACAAAGTTTTATGGTTTGAAACACTGTGAGTTTTTAATCCTTATTTTATTGCTTGTACTCTTATAAACCACCCCTTTTATCGTTAAGTCGAAAAAAAGAACCATCTTTTTGACTTTTGCATTTTTTATTTTTTTTTTTTTTATGTTCTGGTTCCCACGAAAAGGGATATCCTGTAATGTTCAGAGAACATCGTGGGAACCAAGGGAAAGAAGGTAGGAGTTGGTGTTCTTCTTAAATTTATGGAGGTTGTATGCCTCGGGGAACACCTCCCTAGGCAATGAGTTCCAAAGCCTCGCAATTCGTTGGATGAATGAGTCTTTGGAAAGTGATGTTCTGCAGGTCTCCAAAGTGACCACGAAGGGGTGTGAAGACTGAACTTGACGGGTTAATCTCGAAGAGACTGCCTAAGGAGAAACGATTGTTGATATTTCATAAGAGCATCGCCCATGAAAATATCTATAAAATAGAGACAAATCGCCAACTTTTCTACGGTGTTCCAGACAAGTGAGCGAGTTTGTAAGCGAGGCATCACCGACGAGACGAATTGCCCTTTTTTGGACAGAATCCAATAGCTTCAGGATATGTTTAGGTGCCGCACTCCAAATATGGGAACAGTATTCCAGTTCAGGTCGGATCTGTGCTTTATAGATCATAAGCAGCTGACTGGAGGTGAAATAGCTCTTGGCACGAAACAAAAAACCAAGTTTTTGGGATGCACTTTTGGCAATGGACCTCACGTGATTTTCTCAGGAAAGGTTATTGCTGATAGTAATACCAAGCATCGATATGGATGACTTCAGTGGTATGGTTACTCCTGACAAAGTTATGTTAGGCACAGTGAGATCGGCTTTTCTAGAGAAAAGACATGCTTGTGTTTTGTTTGCATTGAATTCTACCAAGTTATTGGATCCCCATTCGAGAATTGTTGCTAAGTCCATATTTATATTGTTAACATTTCTTCCTCGTCCATTTCTGGTTTCACGGGCTGATATAGGGGCCCTGGAAGAGAAAGCGGTATGGAGGGTATTATCATCGGCAAAGCTGTGTACGGGACATGAAGTTGCTTTCAATAGGTCGTTGATGTGAAGTAAAAATAGTGTTGGTGCTAGAATGGATCCTTGCGGAACACCAGCATTTATGAGTAGAGTGTCAGATGAAACTCCATCGACCACTACATGGAGAGACCTGTTTGAGAGAAAACTAGCAACTAACTTTTTTATTTAGATAAATTGGTATATTTTTATGGTGTTTAACTTGAATACATTTTCACTATAAGTTTTCAACCACTAAAACCACCCCTATTTTAATTAATTAAATCGAAAAATAATTTACAAACATTTTTACAAAATATGATGCTTTATTAATTCTAAATACTAATAAAAACAATTTTTAGAGTTTACTATCTGAAACATTTGTTTGCAAATTTTCATTCTTTAATAACTACCACTCATAAAAGAAAATTAAAAGAATTACGGGTATATACATTTATATAAATGTGTGTATATATATAAATTTAAATTTATACACAAATAAGGCCCATTTCTAAGCCCCAATGAGAACACTGTGCTATTCACTCTCAATACGCATATCTCCGCTACTAAATCTAGCTGCTTAGAAATTAAAAAAAAATGCGTCTGGTTTCACGGCCTACAAATTTATGTAAGTTTTATTTTTCTTAAACCCTTTATTTTATATTAGTCGATATTGAATATCGGTTAGATAAATTAAAGTAAAGTAAAGTGAGGTAAGAGAACGCTGTGGTGTAAAAGAAGATGTGGTTACAAAGATAGATAAAGGAATGCTTAGATGGTTTGGACACGTAGAAAGGATGGATGAAGGAAGATTGACGAAACAAATTTATAATGCGAGTGTGAATGGACGGAAGTCGGTAGAGGTCGACCTCGGAGAACATATCTCGATCAGATCAACATTGTTTTGAAGAAAGGCCAGCTGTCAAGAGTACCAACAACCGACGAGCATGTATGAGAGCACTGATGAAAGTAAAGGAAGCAAAATATGTGTGTAAGAACCGTAGCGGAAGTCAAAGGAAGTGGTCTCTGTCTACCCCTACAGGAAAAAGGCGTGACTTTATGTATGTATGTATATTGAAAGGGCTCAAGGACGGTACAAACAATTTTGTTTTCAAAAATAAGCATTTTAAACCGGTCAAACTTTTGGATTATATTTTTAATGTTAAAATAAGGCAATTTGTAAATGCATAATATTTAATTCCCATTAGAGTAGTCATGAGGAAGGTGGTTTTTTTTTCTATCTTTTTTTTCGTCATAACTCCTTTATTTTTTATGATAATTATTTTTTTAAAAAAGCAATTTAAAGATGTTTTAAAGTATTTTGGGAAAGTATTGATTTTTCGGAAAACTTCTATAAGATATGTTTTTGCTTCGAATTCTTTTCTTTATTAATTACTGGTTTTTTTTTACTTACCACCCCCCTAGTTGCGGTAGTTTTCACCCCTAGCGAATAAGCGCACGTTGGCTTGAATATATTTTACTTTTTGAGGTATTCCCTACTGAGCGTCAAAATTTCAGGCAAATCCATCCATCTTGATAAAAAGTGGAGCAAAAAACCTTCACACACTGGACTATACATAGCCTCCTTTCTCGATACAAATTATCGAGAAATTTTAAAAAAATTTATCCAACAATAAAAAAAATTATACAATTTTACCTAATATTTTTGTCACTTACTATTTAACTGTTTAAGTTAAAAAAAAACTTATATAGGTACTACTAAACTTACCTACTGAACGATAGTTTTAATAGGTTACTACTACGATGCCCCTTATATAAAATAATGATTAAACAAAGACATTATCTTGTGATAATCACAGATAATTTAGTTAGTTAATTTTAAAATAATAGCGACAGGTACCAAAGATTATTATAAAAATGTATAATCAATTTAAAAACTACAAAACAACACACTCTTACTTAAAGCGAAGAGATCTCATTTTACTACAACACATTTTTTATTGTAATTAGCACGTGAAATAAATGGGAAACAATTCTTGAATTTTTGTTATTATTCATATTTCCAACACAATGATTTAAATGCTTCAGCAGAGTGTTGCATTCCCGCTTTTTTTCTGGCATTTAAAACTACAAATTTATACAAACATATAGTCACGCCTTTTTCCCGTAGGGGTAGACAGAGTTTACTTCTTTTCACTTGCTACGGTTCTTACACGCGTCTTTCGCTTCTTCTAGTTTTATCCGTGCTTTCATACAGGCTCGTTACTTTTCATCAAATCAATGTCGATCTGATCGAGATACTTTCGCCGAGGGCGACCTCCACCGTCTTCTGGTACGCCGCAGCTTCTACAGCAGACTAGCTACCTCGCCCTGTCCAGCTGTTAGCATTTTAACGGTAATCCTGACAGTAACATGTTTCTTCCTTTAATTGGCAATAAAACTGATTACGACAGGTCCAAAACAACCAAGGAAACAATAAATCATTTTCTTGGAAGTTCTATGCGATTCTCTTGGATTAGGTTCTTTTTGAAATACTCAGTTGATTCAATTTCGTCATGAATTTTGAAATCCTCCAGTCAAATATACGGAAAAGCTCATCTTTGTCACACCCAAATGTTTATCCAATCAAATGAACTGCAGTCTTCTAAATGCCTCCATATTATTATAAGTTGTATGCCAATCTTTTTAATTATATTGCGTAATTTTTTTAAAATATAACACACAACACTTAGTCAAACAACCCCATTATGAAAATGAAGCTAAATAACGGATTACAGTGAAAGTCTTTCGTGGTTTCATCATCGTAGAATTTTTTTTTGTGTTTAGTAAAAAACGGTTGGGTTAAAGAAGCCCACACTGCAGTTATAAGCATATTGTGCTATGCCGCAACCACCTTTTAGCATAGTTGGCCTTTAGCCAACTAGTTTCATGGCTAATCTTGATCGAGGTTAACCTTTTTACTTAAATATCGTGGAATGTTACTTACATAAACATGGTCAACTCCAAAGTGTTGCGAAGACAAAGAAGGCTTGGCCAATATAAAAATATGAAAGATAGTATACTTGGGACACATTCTTCGTGACAATAGATAAATACGTTCTGCTGCACTTCTTTATGAAAGGAAATATTAAAGGTAGTCGCGGCGTAGGTAAGAGATAGATGTCCTTGCTGAGAAATATCAGGGAAGGCACCAAAAGAACTATTCCGGCTAGCACAGGACAAAGAAACCTTTGCCAGAGTCATAGCTGTCATCGGCATTGAAAGAAGATAAAGAATGGAGCAGTTGTATTCTAAGTTCATATAAATTTTTTTCTTGGTTATATACTTGTTAACATTATAACAGCTAAAACTAATATCATTTTTACTTTTATCTATAATTTAATTTAAGCAATTTATTGATTTTCATACATGAAATACCATCTTATGCTACATTTAAGAGCATTAAAAACTGGTAACTTTGAAGATTTTGTATTATTTTACATACATACATACATATATTCCAGAAGGGGTAGGCAGAGATCACTTTCTTCCTTTATCTATTTTTGACACCACACTATTCTCACTATTCTTCACTTTATCCAACCGAGTCGCTCCGGCTATACTTCTCAGACTACTCATTTCTGCAGCATTAACCCTATTTTCATGCTTCTTTTGCCAAACCCAACATTCACTACCATACATAATTGTAGGAACCAACACTCCTCTATGCACAGCCAGGTGTGCCTTTTTTGATACTTTCTGGCTGTTTATAAAGCTGTGCAGTGCCCCATTCATTTGTTTTTATTTATTTTAATAAATACTAAATACTCTAAACACTGCAATAGATTAATACAACAATGATCGAAGCACACACACACACATACAGTAACAAAGTTTGTAAAAGGAATAACAAAATAGAGTTAAACAAAAATACACAAATTACTTCATTAAAAATAAAAAAAATTTAAAAATGTCAAAACATCAAATATTTGAAAGAAGTCTTGGAAGAGGTTTTGTTCTTTGTTACCTGAGAAGGAACCAAGTTTATTACCTCAAAAGGCTACTTGTCTGTAAAGTGGCTACTAACACGACTAGAGAAAAGACTTGGACCATTTTCCTTGGCTCTCAGATGAGATATTTTAAATGTCTCATAATTGAGGATACTATGGGGCAGTGTTTTACTTCTGCAAACCAACTGTAAGCAGTATTTTTGATGATGCTGCAGTACCAAAAGTTAAACAAAGTTATTTGAGACATTATTGTTGAGCTTACTCTACTAATTTCGTAAAAATAATGGAAGTAAAATGTTTTTAAAACAATAACTTTATTATTTATCTTTTTTTGAGTAGTTGCTTATGAAAATCGTAATATTATATATTTTATTGGGACAGGTACGCTTTAATGCTTTTATTAGACCGTTTTATGTAGATCGCAGTCAATTAAGATTTGTTACAACATCAAGAATATCAGTTTTCTTTATGTTTGACTTAATTAATCTAATCGCCTGTCATGTCTATTATTGATTTACCTAATTAAAATATTTAGATACTTCAAGTTCAGATACATTTTAAAATATGTCGTGTGTTATTTTAATTTAATTCAAAGTCAAACATGAGAATTTAATCCGAGATAATCTTTTTACTACGAATTAATTTTACGCAATTTCAAGTCGACGGGTACGTGTAATTTTGTTCCCAGAGTAAAAGAAGGGTCAGAAAAAATGTGTAATTCGGTTCCCGACCTGGTGTCCAAGTGTAATTTGGTTCCCAGAAAGAAAAATTATTTTAACCAATTGAAACATTTTTTTATTCGAGTCAGTAAAAGTATAAAAATTAGCCTAACCCAAGCTAACGGCCTAACTTAACACCAACAGTACCTTTATTGAATGTGACTAAGCCAGCACGATTCAAAAACACAACTGTCACAGGAGCAACACAAAGCACAATATAAATTTTTTAGACTAAAAATGTCGGGAACCAAATTACACATTTTTTCTGACCGTTCTCACTCTGGAGACCAAATTACATGCACCCGGGAACCAAACTACCAACACTCAAGTCAACGTGAGATTAAAAAAGTATAGGATAAAATTGACACGTTCTGCAAATTAGAAATAACAATCAGAAATGATCACCATTGGTAAAACTTTTGGGTTTCTGAACTACATTTTTCAATTTTTATTTTGCAATATATTGGAAAAGTAATTGTTGAAACTGTATCAGAAAAGACAGGTTAAAGTATTTGAAAATTAACTTGAACATTTGCTAGTAAAGTTTCTCATGACAAACTGCGAGGTGCTGATTAAAAGGGAAAAACTGCCTTTCAGCGCCGCAGTCACACTGTGGTGAGGATGTTATGTTCCACTTGTTAAATGCAACAGCACATCTGCCATGGTCGATCCTGATCCGGTTAAGTGTTGTCCATGTCACCAGGTTTTTAGCTGCTCTGATAGGAAGTTTTCTTGATCTGTGTTTGTTCGTAGTTGTGAGTTTTGAAGAACCTTGTTGTACTCTCTGGCAAGTGCAGTGGATCTCCGTATCGCTGGAGGTGGAATATGGCTTAGGATTGGTGTAGATCTAATTGTGCCCGAGATTAAACGCATCGTATGGTTCAGTTGAACGTCGACCATTTTAACAAGACAGACCGGAGCACAATATTTCGCTGTAGAGTAAACGAGCCCCAAAGCAGAGCATAGAAGTTTGGTGGCAAAGGATCCCCATGAAGTGCCGTACAGTTTTTGTATGCTGTTATTTATTGTTTGTAGTTTTAAGGCAGTGTTAGTTAGGTGTTATTTGAAGAATGAGGTTTTGCCTAGGGTTACTCCCAGGTATTTAGGATATTGGTTGTGGTGCAGCAGCATGTTACCAAAGTACACACTGAGTTTTTTATTTGCACGCGGATGTTTAGGTGGAAACATGCCACCTCCGTCTTACTTGGACTAGGTTGGAGTCTCCAGTTGTGGAAGTATTTTCCTAGAGTGTTCAAGTCATATGTTAGCGTTTCCTCCATTACTTCCATTGATTTGCTTTTGGTTACTATTGCCCAGTCATCAGCATTACCAAATTTTCTGGAACTTGTTGTTGGCATGTCAGCAATATAACAGTTGAATAGAAGTGGAGCTAAAACTGAGCCTTGAGGTAGGCCGTTTTTAAGTTTCTTTCAGTCGCTTGGTGAATTTCTCATGCTAACACGGAATAGTCTATTGCTCAGCATATTATCGATTAGTTTCACAGTTGTTTTACAGGGTATTTAACGAAGGAGTTTGATGAGCAGTTCTTGTTTTCATACAGTGTCTTATGCTGCAGTCAGGTTTATGAATGCGACGGATGTTTTTAGCTGCTTCTGGTACCCGGTCTCTATATGATAGTAAGTGACAGGACTTGGTCGACACAACTGTGGAGATGAGTAGTCTGAGAAGTATAGCCGGAGTGACTCTGATGAATAAAGTTTTAAATAGTGAGATAAGGAAACGTTGTGATGTGAAAGTAGTGGAAAGAAGTGGTCTCTACCAACCCCTACGAAAAAAGGCGTGACTGTATGTATTATTACTACTTGTGTACTAATATACTGGTGTGAATCAAATCTGAACTAGCTGTCCCTCTGTCAACGACTTTAACTCCCAAATTTGAAAACTTTTATGAAACGTTGCAGACATTTAGAAGTGTTGGAGTTAAGTAATTTACGCAATGTATCCTGTCGTGTATACGTTTTTATGTAAGTTGAAGTATTTTTAGAATACTTAGCTATGATCTAAAGACAAATAGGCGTAAAACTAAATCTAAATTATCCGAAAATAAACTATCCTAACTTTGAAATATGCTATGATAAAGTAATATTGTCATTATCTGTAATGCCAATACGTTGATAAGTCTTTTATCACTACTTAGGCATTCCAATGACCCGTCGAAACAAATTCAATATTGACGGCTGTAGAAAAACAATCCTTTGGTTACAGATTACAGATAGTTAATCTGTGCTCTGGTGTTATATTGCTCTGTTAAATAAGTTGATCTAAAAGTTGTGAGGTTTCTGTTTTTGAGACTGCATCAAATAATTTTTTCATTTTGTAGGTCTTATTACAGGATACCTTACGAAAAAATAACATGCCTTGTAGTTGGTTGTGGAAGTCGTTACAACAGAGATCATGTAAACTTCTTCTTCTAATTTAGTCCCCACGTACCAAATGTTTTCTTATGACTCTTCAGACAGCTGTTTGTTCTCAGACGCCATATTGCGTCACGTGATTTGGAATGCCTTCTTTATAATTTTAACCTTACATTTGAAATGAATTTTTATATATGACAATGAACTAAGTAATTATGAAATCCTACATGTACAGTACTAATGACACTATCCACATTAACACTACTCCTAAGTTTATAGTATGTTGTGCAACTAGTGCGAGTGCTCAAGCGAATGCGGAATAAACGCGAGCATAAAACAGGGGTCCAGACCAAAAATATTAACTGAAATAAAAATATAAACTTTGTAATGTCAACTTGACAGTTGCGCGTTCGGCTGTTAACCGAAAGGTTGGTGGTTCGAATTTGCGTGCGTCAAGTAACACTTAAATGGGCAAACAGCTCTTCAACCGCAACAGCGTGCTCTAAGATACTGTCACTAAAATCCTGTCAAATAATGCAATTACATAATAAATAAATTATAATAATTGACCCGGTCTCATGCCCCTTTCTTGCTTATTATTACTTTTTTTTACATAATTTAGAAAGGTTGTCACTTTTTGTAAATAAAAATGTACACGTAGGTTATAATAAATGCACATACTTTTATAAAATTTGGCCTTTAAAGTATTCGAATCCCGTGTTATAAGACTTAAAATTATTTAAATTTAGTATTACTAACATTTTTTGTAATTAATGTTTTTTCAAGTTGCCATTATTATTCATTGTCATCACCTTTAAAATATAACCGAACCATTCAAATTATCTATTAGTATTTTAAGGGATTAGTGTAAATGACGATAAAGTAGTAGTACAAATAATATAATAAAAATTATTAACATTTCTTGAACATTCCAATACTAAATAGAATTTTTTTGATTAATCAATAGACACAATGTAAACACTTAAAATATTTATCTATACAGCTTTAGGTATTTCCATAATCTTAATCCCCATTTTGATAAATAGATAAATATACTTTACAATGTTCTGATTTTTATAAAAAAAAATGGATAGAGAAATAAAAATTTTACGGTCGTAATTTTTTATGTAAAACATCTATTATTGGCGCGCCTTTGCCGTAACGGCAAACAGCATGACGCTCTTTCATGCCGTCATACCCCTTCTCCCGACTCGTGCGTATAATAGACATTTCGTTGCTTCTTCACAAAATATTCATTACAGAAACTATGATATTGGAACGAGCGCATATCCAGGATGAAGAACCACAGACTAGCAAGAATCGCCAGAAATGGAAAACCAGCATCCGACGTACCACCAGGACGGCCTCCCAAGAGAGTCGCGAAGGTTCGAAAATATTAAGAGATAAATCAGACGAACTTCCGATGATTTTAGCAAGGGGTTTCAATGTTAATTTTGCAACAATTTTGCAATCGATGCTGTATTTTCAAGATATCTCGATAATTTACAATTTACAATTTTTATAACATACTAGCGGACCCGGCAGACCTTGTCCTGTCCGAACGTTGGCTTGCCTGCTTGGAAAATATTGCTATCAAAATCAGCGACCCCGAAAACTATAAATACATATATTGGCATTTTTCATAGTTTTTATATTTCATTCCTTTACCACTCCTTTTGTAATGGTGCTAACAAAATTGGGAATGTCACTATCAAACTCAGCGACCCCAAAAACTATTAATTAGACACTAATATCGGAGTTTTTAATATTTTTTATATTTCTTCCCCTTCACTTCCCTTTTATATATGAGGTCCACTCTGTGGAGCTTGAAATGTGGAGATATGTCAAAATTCGGGATTCGCAAAATCGTACCCATTACTATAACTTCTCACTAGGAATATTTGAGGTAAATAAAGTTATTAACTACACCACTCTAACTTGAATTGTCCCCACATCGACGACAAAAATTTCATCATTTTTACCAAAACGTCATTGAAAATAAACACAAGGCTTAATTTATTACTAGTCTTTAAATTAAATTTATTACGAAGAAGTTAAACAATTGCTGATAATATAACTACTTTTTTACACAATTCGAAATATCTCAAAAATCTTTATATTAAAATATGATAAAACTTTATAAATGTTGCCTTTATTTTTAACCTATAAAGAGAATATAAAGTAATATTTGGGGCATTTCATATACTATGATCATGCCCCGGCCTGGGAAGAATAAGGTTCAACATATTTGGTTACACCAACCTAGAACCTACCGATTTCAAAAACAACTCTTCCTATACAACCATAAACTTCGTAAGTAGGGCTAGATTGTGCGGTGAACTTTAACCTCTAGGGGTGAGCCACAATAGACCTACTAAGAATCGCGGTAAAGGGGCGACAACGCCCCACAACCTAACCTAGGGCATTTCATTTAAAACAAGACAATTTTGATATATTTAATGTTTTTGGATACCCTGTTCATTAGAAAAATAATGTTCCCCTAATAGACATCTAACCATCCCAAAATTAAAACTTAATAAAAATGCAGCGGTTTAACCACAATGTGAATAACCCTGTAAATATTTTAAATAAAATTGTTAGTGATTTAAGTTAGATTTAAAAATTATTAAAAATAAGTATCGTGGTTATTTTGTTATTTAAAATAATAAATAATAAAATATGTTTTAAATAAAAAAAAATTGTGATTTTAAATTTTTTTATTATTTTAAAGGAGTAAAAACTATAAAAAGCACACGACTTACCTTGGTAAAGATAAAATAACCCAAAGTGGCTTCAGTATGATCCACCAAATACTACAGCTGATTAAAAAAATTACGAATATATAGGTAAACCTATATTGCAATAATCTATTAGCGCATATACTTGTTAATCGTGCGTATGTTTTTTGATTGACATTTAAATCTCGGCAATGAATAATTTTTTGATCATCATTTAGCATTTCTATATTAGTTATTTAATATTTTATATTGTTACAGTTGCGGAAAAAATAAAAATATTTTTTGCAGACGTTCGTTTTTTTTGATAAATCAGTGACGAGAGAAAAACTCAATTTCCCTTACAGAATATCTGACAAGACTGAATTACATTGACAATTGAAGTTTTATATTTTGATTTTAATAAACTGTAAAAAACAAGTAGGTATTATGAGTCAGTCAAAAACTAACAGCGTCAGAAGTGAAACTTTTCATGGTATCCAAAAGCTGTCAATGAGTGTATATAAATATTACAAAACAAAAAATCACTTTCGAAAAATCTCTAACCTCCCCGTAATCAAAAAATTTTTCTGTGAAAAATCTCGAACGTCCGCCGTTTTATGAAAAAAATTTCTTGCGGAAATTCTTCAACCTCTCCAGTAATATTGAAAAATAAGTAACATACATACATACCTATGCCTTTTTCCCGTAGGGGTAGGCAGAGACCACTTCCTTCCACTTGCTACTGTTCTTACCCACATCTTTTGCTTCCTCTACTTTCATCAGTGCTCTTATTCATGCTCGTCGGCTGTTGGTACTCTTGACCTGGCCTTTTTTCGAAATATGTTCGCCGAGGTCGACCTCTACCGACTTCCGTCCATTCACACTCGCCTTATAAATTTGTTTCGTCAATCTTCCTTCATCCATCCTTTTTACGTCTCTAAACCAACTTATCATTCCTTTATCTATCTTTGTAACCACATCTTCTTTTACACCACAGCGTTCTCTTATCTCACTATTTTTTACTTTATCCAACCGAATCACTTCGCTCCATGTCACTGTCATACTTTCCATCTCTTGTAAACTTTGAACCCAAGTACACAAATTCATTTACTTGTTCCACTTTTTCACCCTCAATCGAAACTTTACAGTTTGTCATGCTTTCTTCTTCTTTTTTAAAAACCATTACTTTCGTTTTGCTCACATTTATTTTCATCCCTTTGATTTTCAGGTCATCATGCATAACATTAACCATCGCCTGCAACTCTTCAGATGACGCTAATACGACTTGATCATCGGCCTAAAGAAGGCATTTGAAGATCAAATTATTCATTTTCAATCCATACGCACTCTCTTTCAAATCTTTTAAACAATCGTCCATGTATTAGTTAAACAGCCATGGCGAAGCCACACATCCCTCTCACACCATTTTCTATGTTAAACATGATTTGCCATAATAGTCTTTTAGGTCAAAACTTTTTAGAGTTTTCCGAAAATTATGATTGATGTGTCATTCGATTAGGAATGGCATGTAGATGTTTTTCGAGAAAATTCAAGGTGCGCTCGCAAAAATTGCAAAAGTTATAAACAATTAAGTGAAAAAAAAGGAGTTTGGTTTTTCACAAACTATTTGAGATTTTTTAAATTTGAAAAAAGATTTAACAAGAGGAGGAAATTTTTTTAAAAAAAAGTAACGATTCCCAAAATTGTAGGACCAATGTTTATAATTTTTCCAGAGGTTTGAAAATAAGCTCGAAAACGAGAAAAAAAGGCAGTTGTTGATTAGACTATAAATAAATAATGCCCGGCGTCCCTTTGTGCGGATCTTCACAGATTTTATTAGCTCGACAAGCTTACTCTCTTTCTCAGTACTAGTGTAGCGTCTCTCATATAGGAAGTTTTACTTCATCAGTTAAAAATGCAGGTACCTGCAAGATAATGTTAAATAAAATAATTAAATAAATTAACCAACGCTCAACCAAAATGTCTAGGGTTAATAATATTTTTAAAACTTTGACTTTTAAAGTAAGAAAAGAAAAAAAAACATGCAAACAACTTTATATTTTGAAACAAAAAATTTGAAAATAATTAAAAATGTAGGAAAATGTATAATTAAGGGTTTGATTGTGTTGTTGCGAAGCATCTTGAGGAGCTAAAAAAGTGTTCTGTTATCTCTTGGCCTTTTCATAAGAAAAACTCATCTTTGAAACATATTCCAGTTGTGATTAATAGGATTAAAGTCTAGGGACTCTGGTGGTCATAAACACGTCAATATTGTTGTTCAATAATTCGATTGAAAGCCTTAACGTGTGTGGTCTGGCACCTTCATTGTAAACAAAGTTAGGGCCAAAAGATTCTGCTTATGGAACAACTGGTGCCAGCATTTGTTCTAAATATTAATCCCATCAAAAATATAAATGTTAAATGAGAGCCAAGTTCAATGGTCTGTCCTGAAAGTTATTTATAACAACATAAAATATTTTATAACAACTTTAAATATCATTTCTTCTAATAACTTAGGATAATATATTGAGAAACAGCGAAAGATACGGTCTGTTGCAGCTTATCCTACAGGGAAAGGTGCTTGGAAAGAGAGGACCAGGCAGAAGGAGGATCTCTTGGCTTAAAAACCTGAGAACTTGGTTTGCAACCTTCACTACGGGTCTATTTAGGGCCGCAGTTGATAAAATAATTATTGCCAGAATGATCACCAACGTCCGGTAACAGACAGACACTAGAAGAAGAAGAATATACCTAAGCCTAAGGTCTGACTTGGCTAGTTCGAATATACGAATTAAATTATTGCCTGCGCAAGTTCTAAAGCTGTAAGTTTTTGTTTTATTCTGCCAAAAATAGGCTCCCATTTAGATCTCACTTTTTTGTCGTTGAAGTCAACAACCAAGGCATATATCATAATATTGAACTCTTGGGATATCATTACTTTTTTCGTACAGAAATTATTAGTAGGTATTCATTCATAATAAAATTAATACCAAATAGTTTTTATCCTACTGTACTTTCCTACGTTTACAGGGTATATTTTTCTTTTTTGTTTTACTTTTTAATAATTTCTCCATCAAGAATCCTTTTTTTACAAGGCTGCTACGGAATGGAACAAGCTTCCAAAATCAGTGATTTCCAGAAAACTATCCTCCTTCTAATAGTTGCAGAAAAAAAATAAAATAGTCGTCACAATATTAAAATTATTTATTTTTTTATTATTGAAATATTTTTTTAGGTAACTCAATAAAATAAAATATATATACAGTGCTGTTACAGTCTGAATGTTTTTTTTTCCGATGCAAAATTGTCGATACCGCCGTGTTACCAACAATAACTTTTCGAAAAGGTTGAACGTGTAGAAAATAAATAATATCATCAACGAATAAAAAAAAATTACCAATTTGTCCACGTTAATTTTAATATATACTCTTCAATTAGACGTATACACGTACTTATATGATAATAGTAGCGCAATCTTTATATACTTGTAAATGAATAACTTCAATACGTATCATCTGCTTAATATGTTATAATAGCTCCAGTTATTCAACATTTTTTTCGAATGAATGCCAAGTTATACAAAAATATATGTTTGTTATATCTACTTTTAATAATTGGTGATGTTTTTAAAACGAGGCTTAGTTTTTGTATTAAACATATAAATTATTATCTCCTACGGTGAATGCTAAAGTGTTTTATTACCAATAAGCATATCACATTCCTTTTTTTACACATACTTTTGTATAAACAGAGCTTTTTATGGACTTTTTAAATGAAATGATCATTTATGAACAAAGCTGTAAGAGCACTTTGTATACCTTGACAAACTGCAGCTCCAAAAATCCTGGAATGGTCTATTGTTAACTGAAATGTCGTTGATGGTGGCTTCCTCACAAGGCTGCTAGAGGCTCTGACGTAATGCACCCATACGATGTGCAATTCCAAACATCTAGGACCCTTTAGCTGGAATCTTTATTTGTCTTTGACGGTCCTTCTCTGACAAGGCTGCTAGATGGCCTAGTTAAGGTCATTTGTTCACAGGACCTCTACATCGAAAAATTATGATATTTTTATTTGGTTTAGTTGAAAATTAAATAATTTATGGGGACGAGGAATTTTAATACTTTGGTAGATTTTTTGATACAAAAATTGGTAGAATAAAACAATCTTTTTTGATATTTTTAATCAAATTAATAAAAAATATATGTATAAACTGTAATACTTAATAATATCACAATATTGAAAGAAATTGTTAATACTTAAAAAATCATTTTAGATATTCTAATGAGACTCCATAAAATCCTGCAAACCAGATAAAAATTAGTCGTTTGAAAAATATTACGTTTATCAAAATAAGCCTTGTTACTAAAATAATAAAAACTAATGTTAAAACAGATGTTATTAAGAATGTTAGTGTAAACTTGTTTCTTTCAAGCCCCACTGTAGCACCTTTAATGTAATATCCAGTTTGGCATATATTCAGTTGATATGTTGTAATGAAATTTTTTCTTTCCAGTCACGACAATAAAAATAGAAAATTTTCGATTATATTATCTTTTTTTTACTAATCCATTAATTGGTGGTTTTACCTGGTTGTTAGATTCTCTATCTCTACAGATTAAAATAATAATCCCTAGATCCAGATTTAGGTTGAATTGAAAATTAAAAACAAATATGAAGTAAATGGATTATACTTCTACGACTATATATATCACTTACAGTCCAATGCAGTCCTGAAATTCAGTCTATTGCTGCTTAAGAGGGGTTTAACCTTATTTGGGATTGATAGTAAAACTTTGTGAAACAAGGAATGGCAAAAATCATATTACTCGGACCTCGCTGAAAAAAATCGAAATTTTTTTCACTTTCTACTTGAAAAAGGTTGGATCTAGGCATCTTTTGGATTACTTTATTAATTTTTTGAAAAAAATTGACACTAGTATCAGCCATTTTTGATAGTTTTTATATTTCATCTGAATCTAAACCATTCTCGAATATTAAACACGTACAAATTTTTTTATTAAAATCGGTCCAGCCGTTTAGGAGGAGTTCACTAACATACACATGGACAGAAGAAATATATATATATATATATATATATATATATATATATATATATATATATATATATATATATATATTAAGATTATTATCACTTATAAATGTTCGTGCTTCTGATTGGCTCAATGGAACGTGCGTTGTATTCTATTTGTTGACACTGCACTTATTCTCAATTTTTGATAGTCCACATGGACAAGTAATATCCAATTATAGTGGTTGTTGGTTGCATTTGTTTATTTTCTATTGATTCTATATCCGACCTTCTTCGTTGTTTCGGCACGCGTCGTTGTGTGATCTTTTTCTTATTCCAGTGTTGTATTTGGATTTTAATTTTTAAAACCGGATTTTTGGAGGACTTTTGAGAGTGATGCAAATTTTGTGGTCCCAGATATTTATTATTATTATTAATATTGACAAATTTTTTAAAAGACTTCTATACAAATTCCATCCGAGTTGAAGTTTCTTATAAAAGTGAAGACGAATTGGAGAAAAAGGAAAATGTGCGACAAAAATTGGCTATTTTTATATGGATGTCACGGTTATTAAAAATATGTACCACCAACCAAAATTAAAATATATTTAATGGATCTAATTAGGGTGAGGTAAAAAGGATTCACGTTTTGACAAAAACTTCAAAACCTTTTCCATTAGAAAAGTAATTACAAGCGAAGAATGTCTTCCAAAAAATAAGCAAAATCAGAAATTTTTGGTCAGTGTAAATCACTAAGGTGAAGAATATTAAAAAAAGGGTATTTTTATTCTAATAAAATTGTTCCGTTTTTTTTAGTGGCAAAAATAAAATAAAAGTGATACTGGGTTTTTCATAAAAATCCAATAATACTAATAGAAAAGTGCTCAGTAGAATAGATGAAGTTCATCGGCAAGGTAGATTCATGCAACAAGAAGGGGCCATTACATGATTAGGTTGGGGTTGTCTCCTCTCCATCAAGTGGTGCAAGGTGAGGCGAGGCTCGGTGCATCCAGACTACAGGATACACACAACAAGACTGGGAATTGGGCGGGAGTAACAGTGTTCTCAAGGAACCCAAACACTGGCAACTGCTACTTGTTGGGCACCCACACCTCCGTATTTAGGCAAAGGTACGCCATCCCTCAATGCGCGAAGGAGAAAAATAGGAGAAACGTTGAAAAAGCGCATACAGTCAGACAGTCAAGTGGCGCTTAAGGCCTTGTACAGCAAGAAAGTGACGTCCAAACAGGTATGGGACTGCAAAGAAGAACTGAGAACGCTGACAGACCGTAATCACGTCAAACTGATATGGGTTCCAGTACACCAGGGAATTGCGGGTAATGAAAAAGCAGACAAACTTGCAAGAACAGGTTCGGAAAATCCCCCAAACCGAAGGCAGATGCTAGGGGTACCGAAGTGTACAGTTATAGTGTCTGTAAAAGACTGGATTGGGGAAAAATACAAAAATTACTGGGAAAGTAGACCAGGAAACAGAGACGGAAAAAAATACATCAAAGTACTGTGTCACAAAGGGACGGCAGAACTGTTAGCAATGAACAGGGATTAGCCAAAAATCACTCTTGGCTCTTGACCGGTCACGCACAAGTAAAGAAGCACGGCAAGGATCTGGAAACAGTAAGACACATACTGTGCTGCTGTGGGGTACTGGACCGCAAAAGACAGGAAATTTTTCGGTAGCCATCCGGCGACCCAGAACTATATTGCTCCCACCCAGTACAGAACTTGTACAAGGTACGAAAGTACTGGATTGGGTACAATAATATAAAACATAGGCAAGATACTATGGGCCAACAGGAGGCCGGAGGCAATTGCCAGACGGACCTAAATAGGAGTGGAGTTTTTAGTAAGTAGACCTGACATCAGTCAGGGGAGCTTACAGACAAAAAAAAGATAGATTTATAGTTTATCTTGATTAAACATTAAACTTGGTACGTCACTCATGATATTGTGAAAAAAGGATGGGGTGATCATCTGCTAAATGTTTCGCGAATTCTTTCTTAAATAAAAGGAAACGTAATAATACACAACGATATTGAAAATGATTTTGTGTCGAATTATTTGCTATTATCAGCAAAGAATATTTTGAGTTGTTAGTTACATCCAATTAAAGTCCGCTCCTGGAACTGCCTTTCGCTAAATTATTTGAGGTGCCGAAATTGTCAAACAGGAAAAATTATTTCTGACTTCGACTATACTCTATGAACAAAAATTCATGCAAAAATAAGTAAGTAAGTAAAGCAAAACTTGGATTATAAATAGTTAGTAAAGTTATGAAGCATATCGAGCAAGAAAATAGAAAACCATTACCTAGAAGTAAAGCAACTATAAACCATTACCACATCTATATTTCTTCAGTAAAATTAACAGCTTCGTTCGAAAGCAATGTCTGGTGTTCGTCTGAATTGTCTAAAGGAAAAAAGGAAGAATTTGAATAAATATTGAAAAATATTTGAAAGTATAAAAAAAACATGCAATGATAAGCAATACAAACTAAAAAAAAAGTAGTAGAAAAGTTTTGTGAGTTTAGTAAAACACATTAAATTACTCTTGTTTTTTGTTTTTTTTTTATTAATTTTTATTTAACACTTGCGCGACACTTTACAATTATTATAGTAGACAACCAAACACTTAACTAATAAAACATTTCGTCTACAAAATACTTCTAATACTGGACAAATTTCCAAACAAATATAATACTTATATCATAGGCGTACCATAAAAATTCATCGCAAAATTGTCCTACAAAGAAAGTAGAGTAGAGCAACAAAATTTACAATAATGTTAGGGGCTATTCATAAACCATGTAACGCGTTTTCTGTTCAGTAATAGCTGAAGCCGCGATTGCTATATGCGCAGTGGCAAAATTCCAAGGAGAGGAGAAGGCCCAGTTTGCTCAAATACTTCGAAGCGATTACTTGGATCGTTTTTAGACATTGCTATAAAAATTTTATATATATATATATATATATATATATATATGTGTGTGTGTGTGTGTGTGTGTGTGTGTGTGTGTGTGTGTGTGTGTGTGTGTGTGTGTGTGTGTGTGTGTGTGTGTGTGTGTGTGTGTGTGTGTGTGTGTGTGTGTGTGTGTGTGTGTGTGTGTGTGTGTGTGTGTGTGTGTGTGTGTGTGTGTGTGTGTGTGTGTGTGTGTGTGTGTGTGTGTGTGTGTGTGTGTGTGTGTGTGTGTGTGTGTGTGTGTGTGTGTGTGTGTGTGTGTGTGTGTGTGTGTGTGTGTGTGTGTGTGTGTGTGTGTGTGTGTGTGTGTGTGTGTGTGTGTGTGTGTGTGTGTGTGTGTGTGTGTGTGTGTGTGTGTGTGTGTGTGTGTGTGTGTGTGTGTGTGTGTGTGTGTGTGTGTGTGTGTGTGTGTGTGTGTGTGTGTGTGTGTGTGTGTGTGTGTGTGTGTGTGTGTGTGTGTGTGTGTGTGTGTGTGTGTGTGTGTGTGTGTGTGTGTGTGTGTGTGTGTGTGTGTGTGTGTGTGTGTGTGTGTGTGTGTGTGTGTGTGTGTGTGTGTGTGTGTGTGTGTGTGTGTGTGTGTGTGTGTGTGTGTGTGTGTGTGTGTGTGTGTGTGTGTGTGTGTGTGTGTGTGTGTGTGTGTGTGTGTGTGTGTGTGTGTGTGTGTGTGTGTGTGTGTGTGTGTGTGTGTGTGTGTGTGTGTGTGTGTGTGTGTGTGTGTGTGTGTGTGTGTGTGTGTGTGTGTGTGTGTGTGTGTGTGTGTGTGTGTTTCGTGACATCGAGTTGCATCAACCCTTCCATCACACAACACAATAGCATACCACTTCTACCCTCAAACATCTTACGTGGTTTATAAATGCTTTCTAATTACAAATAAAATTTGTTAAAATAGAGCAAATTGAAAAAAGTCCCAAAAAGTTCGATTTAAAATTTTGATTTACTGAATTATGTCATTTTAATGTAATTAAGTGAATCCATAAACATAGATATTTCAGTGTGCTTGCGACGTTACTAATCAGCATGAAAATGTTAACGACAGTGTGTACGTCTGACTAACCAAGAAAAGGGACTGAAAATAAATATTTGAACAAATAATATTTTGGTACGCCCATGGTTTTATTCTACGTACATTGGTAAACTTTTATATAAATATACCTTAACACGTAATTTTTTTCTTTTTATGATGTGTGTCAGATATGTTATTGTCAATAATATTATCAATGGTTTCTGAGAGGTCAATTTTAAGAATTCTATAATTAGTGTGTCCCAAATTTAAGTTACATCGAAAACCTGCACGAAACCTTTCTTGATCCTGTCGTGGATATCAAAATTTTTCGATTTAAAGATGATTTTACGAGTCGATGATCGTTGTCAAACTTCGTGGATTGAACACTCTTCGATTTTAATACTTTTTTATTTACACACAGACAAAAAGTTTCTTCTGCATATTAAAAAGTTAAATTTGACATAACGGTATTATACTAGCGCACTTAATTTGGGACACTTTACTACTATATTTAACGCTAAAAGGTAAAATCCCTTAAAATATTTGAAACAATATTATATGTACAAAACAAAATGATTTAAATATCAACAAGTATTATGAACCGCACAAAGTTTGCACTGAAAAATTACATTTTTTTAGAGAATATACTATGTACAATCTAATGATAACTATCCACCATAAATTATGAGTTACACAAGTATTTTTTTAATGCAAATACAGAGTGTTATATTATGTAGATACAACAATAAAATATTTTTCCTTAGATATAATTTAAGGATGTGTATAAGGTCAAATTACGTAGTACATCCAATTAATTTTTAAACTTTTTTTAAAAAATATTTAACATTGAATTTGACTACCGCGTTTGTAGTCGGAAAAAATCTGGCAACACTGCAGGCCGCGTGACGTCCGCACGCTCCGAAAGTTGTGTATTTGAATTTATAACCCTGAAATTTTGACAGTCATGGATACTACTAGTGATGCACATAAAAGTGTTAATATAATAATATTAATATTTATCTCAGCAAAATTAATGTGTTGATAATATATTGTATATTTTATGTTATATATTGTTTATGAAATAAAAATGTATTTTCATGTAATACGAGTCTTCTTCTTCTTCTTAAGTACCATGTCCTTCCAGAACGTTGGTCATCAACAAGGCTATCCTTACTCTATCGACGGCAAGTATGAACAGAGAGCTAGAGTTGAGTTTATACCAATCACGTAGATTCTTGAGCCATGATGCTTTTCTGCAGTCCGGCTTTCTTTTACCATACATTTTTCCCTGCATGATGTTCTGCATGAATCGGTATTTTTCGCCTCTCATAACATGCCCGAAATATTGCAGTTTCCTTCTTTTGATGGTGGTAAAAATTTCGGTGGATTTATTCAGACGTTCGAGTATTACCAAGTTGGATACTTTTTCCGTCCATGAAACTTTTAATATTTTCCTGTAAGCCCACATCTCAAAGGCTTCAAGTAGTCTTTCTTCGTACTTGTTTATAGTCCAGGCTTCCATACCGTTCAGCAGGGTGGCTATTATTTTATTTGGTTTACTTGCTTCGATAGTTCACCCCCAACTGCTATGTTAGCTATGATATTAGGTTGCTTGCTAATTACTAATACTTTGGTCTTTTTTGCATTTAATCTGAGTCCAGCCATTGCGCATTTTTCGATGACTGCATCCAGTATCCGTTGTAAATCTTCCTGACTGGAGGCCAACAGTACCGTATCGTCTGAGTAGCGAAGGTTGTTTATGATTTCGCCATTTATAATAATGCCGGCTTGTATATCAGTTAGTGCTTCCCTAAATATTCTTTCAGAGTATACATTAAAGAGCAAGTGCGATAAAATGCAACCCTGCCTTACTCCACGTTTGATCTTTATTTCCGGTTTATCATCACTATCTATTCTAAATACATATTTTACATATTTATTTCAAATAGAGAGGAAAATAAAGAGCACGTTATTATCGACATGCTGCCGTGCGATGTTGTCAGATTTTTATATTGCAAACATCTATACCGGTAGTGAGTTCAGAACGAATAATTTCATGAACTTCAAAACAGAATATCTCTCTCCAATTATCGGAAACCCCTCTTGTTTTTGGGCTCGAAAAATCGTCTGAACTTACTACCAATAAGTTTATTGACCGAACAAGTTTTATAGAAGAACATAAATTTTTCGATTCTTTTAAAAATTATTTTACTTCCGGTAAAAATAACATGGTGACTTTAAAATAAATTATTTTGCTTAAATTATCGGTGCAGGATCATTTACTCTATAAAATATTTCAAATTCGGGCAGCTATCTAAAAATTCCTAAATGTTATACACTTCCTTAAAAAAAAAATTAAGCTTGTAAATAATGCGTTTAAAATTATTAATGGTGAATAGTTTTTAATGGGACGTATTTCGTTAAAAACTAGCTAGTAAATTATTATTACTTTTTTATTTTAATCATTAAAAATGCCACAGCCAAAAATTATAAATTATCACACAGCCTTTTTTCTTAATAATTGGCACACTAAATAAATAATTTTATCGTCACGAACATTTTTTGCTTGATTAGAAATCCAATGATATCAGTTAATTTCAGGTCATCTGATTGAACAAAACCAATCAGAACAAACCGGGTTAAATGGGTGACCTACATGTGACGGCTCTGTTTGAGATTGGTTCACTTCGCATCAGGTAAGAACAAGCCAGGAACGTCATCATTGAAAGAGAACACAATTATTTACTTCTCTGTTAGTCTCTTGCCTACTTGACATCAGTAACGTTACGCTGGTTTCACACACAACGGTTTTGGACGTACGTCCACATTTTTTTAGCAGCGTCAATTGCCACTTCAAGGGACGGCGACCTCGCCGTGACGGTGGCCTACGTCATGAAGTGTAGGCTTTCACACACAACGAATTTTAGTCGTTTGTTAGCTCCCAGTCGAGTGGTAAACAGGATACTGTGATGTATAAAGTAATAAAGAGCAAATGCATTGATCATTAGCTTTAATTTTTGTAATTTTTATGATTTTAAGAGACTACGCCACTGGAACTTGCTGGCCTTTATCGGCTGGCATGCCTAGCCATAACTGCAGCTATGCCCAGCACACCAAATGAGTGAAACGTAAAACCACCAAATCCTCGAGATGGTTCCTGACATGCTTCCCATAAAAATACTCGTAGAAGTAGTTTTTTTAAGGTCCTCTTTCCGAATAGACATGAATGGATGAGGGAAGAAATCCAATTTCCAGAGACTGAATATACACAGATGGCTCAAAGACCCCAGATGGAGTTGGGGCCAGTGTTTTTAGTGTAGGAAACCAAAGACTGAAATATCTACCACTCTTGGTAGCTATGCTACAATATTTTAGGCTAAATTCCAAGTTATCGAATTATGTGCAAGGAAGCAGACTAACAGACCTCCAGTGAACAAGGTCTGATATACTGGGGTGGACACATTCGAGGGCGTTTTTTCCTAAACCCTCGAGAAACACAACAAAGCTGATTCTGGAATGGAGTAGAAACGACCTGCGAATTCTAACGGGACTGCTTACAGGACGGACTGTCGTCTAAGATACCACCTCGGAAGGATAGATCTGAACCAACAAACGGATTATCGGTTTTGCTGCGTGGAAGACGAAACTTCTGAACACATACCATGTTTATGTCCCTGCTTGGAAAGAATAAGGTTCAGCATATTGAGTTTTACCAATTTAGAACCTACCGATTCCAATAAAATCTCACCCGATACAACCATGAACGTCGCGAGAAGAACTGGATTGTGCGGTAAACTGTAATCTCTTGGGGTGAGCCACAATAGACCTACTAAGGGTCGCAGTAAAGGGGTGAGACCTTAGCACGCCCACTCACATTATACCAAATAATACCACCACGCCACTCGAATATCGATTTCGAGGAAATAATCTAGAAATATTTTAAAATGAGACGGAGAGCGTAAATGGCTTGTTCTTAGCTGACGCGAAGTTTAACGTGCACGTTGTACAACAAATGACATACCTTTCATGAGGTTATGTGTGTTTGGTCGACGATTTTGGATTTCTGAGCTTTTTTGCCTTAAGAGTTAGTTATTTGACAATTATTTAGGTTTAAGGAACAATATTGTGTGTTAGTAATGATTTTAAAAAAGTAAACATTAATATTCAAGTATTGAAAAGTAGCGTTTATGTTACCTGAGGCCAACGCCACAATTTAAAATAGAAAAGAATCTAAAACTATAAAATCACATTTACATCACTCTTTGAAGCTGAAACGTTACGTATACGTTACCCATAAACCCTATTTTTAGCAAAGGTGGTTCGAAAATAGGTACAAAAAGCAGATTTTTAGAAGAAAATAGTGACAGCAACGTTTGTCCTGTCAGATTATTTAAAAAAACTAATGCCAAAAAGTAGTCTAAAAAGTTTTTAAGATCAAACCATCAATGGAAAGGAAAAATAAAATGAGTACTAATCATTTATTTTTTCTAGAGGTTCGTACCATCTTTAAATTCCTATCAAACAGAGACATACAGGGTGGCCAACCGAAAACGAAATAGAGCCATCTGCAGGAACCTCGTTAACATTTTAGAAAAACGCTCGGACCCGTCGATTTTTGATTAAAGAAGGACACTCTTTTCCGGTATTTTTAACTCCACTACTTTCAACCCCAAGCGAGGGTAAGAATTACCTCAAAATTTTTAAATGACATCGGAGGTCGAATAAGATGTCTTTCAAAAGCTCTTACAATTATCTATAGAATAGTTTTTAAATTTTATGATTCCGCCCATTACTTATTGAGCAAT
Source organism: Agelastica alni (assembly GCA_950111635.1). Classification (NCBI taxonomy): domain Eukaryota; kingdom Metazoa; phylum Arthropoda; class Insecta; order Coleoptera; family Chrysomelidae; genus Agelastica; species Agelastica alni. The sequence goes on along the minus strand of OX467719.1, from coordinate 6,474,880 downwards.
TAGATTATGTGAAACTTATCTGCAATCTCGAACGGTAAAAATGTTATTCATTTGAGTTAAGTACGCCGATGGTATAAATTTAGTACCTAGTACCTAGTTTTTTCTTGCACGGTACGGTAAATTTTCACAATTGCCGCTATTGGTCCGATTCGAACCCAAGAGTTTTTCACAAGGTGCATACACAACAGCCAAATGTATGGGCTGGCATTTGCGGTGATCGACTGGTGGGTCCTTCTTTCTACCAAGCAATTTGACTGGCGAAATGTATTTGCAATTACTGGAAGACGCTATTGACCCTGCCTTAACTGATATGTATTAGAAATGACCCTACCTTGACTAATATGTATTAGAAAATAATCCACAGTATGACGAAGATCTTTTTTATTTTCAACAGGACGGTGCTCTTCCGCATTGTGCGGCGATTGTTCGTCAGTATTTAGACCAACGTTTTCCACGGCATTGGATTGGGAGAAGAGGCAGCATTGAATGGCCTTCACGATCGCCAGATTTATCGCCCCTCGATTTCTTTATGTTGGGACATCTAAAAAGTAAAATCCATAAAACTCAACCAGCGTCGTTGGAAGATTTGCGTCAAAGAAATTTTTCGGAAATTCTCCGGAATGTGCGTGAACGTTTTGAACAAAATCTTAATTATTTTATGAAAGTGGGCGGTCTGAACATTTAATCAATTAAGTAGTAAGTAAGCAACTAAAATAATTACAATTTTAACATGTAATTTTGTTCAAAGTATTGGAGAAAATGTAAAATTTAAGTATGTATATAAGCCGCCTAATCTCCATCTCCTTCGGTCTTCACAGTCGTTCGCTGTTAAATTTTTTTTTTTAATCATGGCTTTAAAAGAGAATTGTTAGAGCTTTCAAAAGACATCTTATTTGATCCACAATACCATTTAAAAAATTTGGGGTAATTCTTACCCTCGCTTGAGGGTGAAAGTAGTGGAGTTAAAACTACCGGAAAATATGTCGCCCTTCAATCAAAAATCGACGGGTCTGAGCGTTTTTCCAAAATTTTGACGAGGTTCCCGGAAATGGCTCTGCTTCGTTTTCAGTTCGCCACCCTGTATGTAACACTTTTATATCGTTGTTAATATCACAAGCAGTAATTGGCATTTAAATACTGAACCAAATATGGTAAGGGAGTTACTAATCAATTTTATAAAAAAATACTGCACACATTAAAAAGCAATAATAATTATTTTTAAATTTTTTCTCCGATAGATTTTAATAGTTAATTTTACTTTTGCGACTAAAGAATACTAATACTTGAATTAAATATTATTGCTAATTCAATTTACACAACCTTTTTATTTGTACAGGTCTTAAAAGTAAAAATACAGGGGTGCACAATATTTCAAAAATATCATATTAAATAACTTTTTGTATTCTAAACCTATCAAACCAATTTATGAAATTTGGGACACTGTAAATAAAAATGTTGACAAAAGACTGCTGGTTCATGCTTAAACTTTAAAAAAATGTCTTGTAGTAAAAAAATTAGAGTTTTCTTGTTTCTCACACAATAGGTTTTATGTGTTCATAAATAAAGCAAACCTCGTAAGATTAAAAATAATAATTTTTGTTTTTGTGCACCCTCAACACACATGTTTACCCACACATTGTTTAATACAAAGAAGTAGTTCGATTTTTTTAAATTTAAAAACAAAACAAATATAAATAAACTTATAAATATACATAAAAATAATTTTTAAACTATAGTCGATGTATTTATTATTAGTAGCTGAATTTTACGTACCTATCGACAAAAATAATACACAATGTTTTTATCACATTTCTTATGTATTTACACGACCTAAATATTGTATGGCTACGAGGGTGAGTCGTGAATTTAATTTGCGTCACATCCAAGCGAGTAAGCTAATTCGTATTTGCCAGCTTTAATCCCAAGAGACTGTATTTAGTTTCTGTGCTCAAAAATGGCCCGAAAGACGACAACTACCATTAAGAAAAATTTAAAAGGCTGTAACATTGCTGTACTGTTTAATAATGTCACAGGAGACTATGTCAAACAATAAAAGTGAATATAACTGAAAATTATTTTGCAATACTTTTCACCTCACCCTCGTACATAATACGGTTGCGATTTTCAATATATTTTGCAAACATTCATCGAACAATAATATTATCAAATTTTATTAAGATTATTGAGACTTTGAACAATTTTATTGTCCAAGTCACATTCGACAAAATCATTTGTAAAATTATTTTATTATTATTTTATTTTAAAAAACAACGGTAAAGAGGTAGGCCTGGAGATGTTTTAACTAGCCAAACTACTCGTTTTTTATGCTAGTAAACTTACTTATTGTCTGAATTTTTCCATTTTGTGATTTATACATTTTCAAAAAATATATTTATTTTAATGAACTGGTACTGTTTTAACACATGCGTGAACTTTGCTCCAAGAACCACCAATGACTTTTGTGTAAATCTGATTTGGTTATTTCTAAGAACCAATCCTGACAAATTATCTTTATTCAATGGTCCATCGTGCTGTGGCATCTACCATACTCTTAGGAGTTATTTTTCTTTCTCGGTTGTGACTAACGGGCACCAAAAGTGACTTTGACTTGGTTTAATCTCACACTGTGCGGCTTTTAAAGCTTAAACTTCATTTCGCAAGAACAAAAATGTTAGTTACAAGAAGAAAAGCACGTAGAAATTGAACAGTTTCTCGTGGCCTGATAAAATGCACGAAAAACATTTTTCAAATGTTAAAATTGATTGCGAAACATATTTTCAAAATAAAATTATTTTTAATGCATCTTTAAAAAAATTTATACGCATTTGAGTCATCTTATAGAAATCTACAAGCTCTAGAATTTTTTACCCGCTTTCACAAAATCACAATTAAAAATATAGAAAATACTTTTTTTTAGTACCTATATAATTTTGTCAACTAATTAGAATTAATTTTTAGTCTATTCAAATGTTTTAAAAGTATTACGGTTGATATTTTTAAACAATAACTTAGTAAAAACGTTAATAAGATCTATTGTATCATAAATGATAATAAATCAACGTTTTATTTTAAATTTTTTTTCAGAAGACGACTTTTAATAACTCGTTTAGTTAAGCCCCCTCTCAACCCAAGTCTGAGAACTACTAATATGTTATTAAGATTGGAAGACTTTTTTGTAAAAATACTAAAAAAGTGAGTATTGGATTGTGTTTCCTAATCCTACTCTTTGATGGTGTAAACTAGAACAAAAATTTCAATTTTTGTGGAAAAAAAAGCATTTGTTTTAATGCGTTAGACTAGAAATTTAAAAACCATTCTTCTCACTTTGAGCCGCCTGCCGCCTGAGGTCTGATTTGGTGCACACCAAAAGTACGGTTCCAACTATGAGGGCTAGACACGTCGCAATGTTGGCCCAAACATCGTTGACTTGATTGAAGATAATGGAATAGATGTTGGTGAAAGCGATACCAAACACATTACAGGCGCAGTTGAGCAAACCTGCCGAGGTTCCCTCTGGAGCTGGATATGTTAATTCTGCTGCCAACTCAAATCCAACAGGTAGCAAACCGGTCATGAAGAAACTAAAATGGAAAAAATGAATCTTACACCTTGAAATGGTCTCCTGATAACCTCAGGAATAGCAACAAAGAACATTTTAAAAAGGTGTACAAAATAAAGATAAACATAATAGTGAAGCTTGCAAAAAACAATTAAAAGTTATGTAAAAAGATAAAATGTTACACGTATACCAGTTTCTAGTCAAAACGCTAACAACCACGCATTATAGTATAAGAAACTCAAAATAAGGTGTGGCTATTAAATAACGAGACTGCTTTTGAAAAATTATTTTACAATCGAATGCTCTCTTTCGATGTTATCCGTTTCCCTCGTCACTCACTGTTCCATTTGTTTTTTCCATTGGTCAAAGCAATGCTGGAAGTCTTCTTTCGTAGGAGCATTTGGGAGCTCCGCCAATTTTCACTTCACCTCTTCCATCTACTCGAACCGGGTTCCTTTTAAGAAAGACTTAATCGTCGGAAGCAGAAAAAACTCACAGGGTGCTAAATCAGGCGATTAAGGCGCGTGTGCGAGTACTGCAGTGCCTCTAGCGGTTAAATAACTTTTTATGGACAGATGCGTTGTCCTGCTGCAAGATCCACGACTTGTTTACCATGACTCCGGCCGTGTTACAGTGGTTTACAGTTTTACCCTTTGAAACCTATTCAGTCATTACGATGCCGTTGATGTCGACCTGGACGTTGGTAATCTTCGGTGCTCTTTCAGCCATCAGAAAACCGTTTATACTGTTCGAAAACACGCGCACGAGATAGAGCATTGTCACTATAGGCCTCTTTTAACAACTTATAGCACTCAGTCGGAGTGTTTTTTAATTGATCCGTTGCTAATGTTTTTCGTCACACATTGTTATCGGCACGAGAAAAAAACACGTTCGTTTCTAACCTCTATAGAAAAAATGCTACTAGAGCAACAAAAACCTATTTTAGTAATAAAATAGTTGATACTTCCAGCTATCCAACGCTGCATTCGTTTCCACCTCCTACCTCTCTAGGACGCATTCTGCGCAAACAGTCTCGTTATTTAATAGCCACACCTCGTAGGTGCAAAATGTATGATGAATAAATAAGATTTTTACGAATTTTCCAATAAAACGAAACCGACAAATACGTAAATGTGGCAAAAGTAAATGAAAAAAAGAGTGAAAGCTTCAAAGTTTGCAAAAATTACTCAAGAAATTTAGGGCACATTTGTCTCATAAGTATGGACATGTACCAATATTCTCGTAAAATATGTGAATGTGTTTTCGGTGTTATTGTCTAAATTGTTGGCTCTTATATTGTCTATGCATAAAATATTTCAAGCCTGCCGATCGCCAGAAGGTTAATTTTGCCATATATTTTACAGACTTGCGATGACAATAGATAAGTATCTCTCTCATCTGACTTGCGTTTAAATAAAAAATGTTAAGACACCCTATTTTATATTCCGAAGGACGTGGTAGTTCCAAATGTTTTAAGTTTGCTTTTAAATAATAACGAATAATGGAACTCACCCTAATAATGCTGATATGACGTAAACAACTAATATTCCCTTGGAGATGGTAAAGGTAAATACAACCATAGCAATAAGTGAGAATCCATAAACCACCAAAGTGGTTTCTCTAAAAAATACAATTGTTAATTAAAATTAATTATTTAAATTGCTGCAAATACATTTTGGAATAAGTAGTTTATATTTTAGTCCAGTCACCTTAGCATGAGACCTATCAAAGAGGCGCACCCTCTGGCCAATTTTTTTATAGGTTGTTTGGAGCCCTGAGTTTTCGGCCATTGCCGGGGTATATTTTAGCAATAAAAAATTATTGAAAATAAAAAAATGGATATTTTTAGATTTTTTTGACACGAAAAAAGTTTCCAATAAATTGTGTTCATCATAACGTCCTCTGTAAAAAGTGACCCGAAAAAAAAAGTGCTAACATTGTTAATTAAGCAATGGCAAATGAAAATGAAAATTCTACATTTTGTTTTTGCGACTGCAATCGGGTGTATATCAACATATCGGTTTGAAACTCATACATTATGTACGGGAGTCAAACCCCAAGAGTATCGTGCAAGATTTATCGATCTGCGAGATATAGTTTAGCAACAATCTGCGATCATCGAAAAATCTTTGTCATTCAATAGAATTTCCCGACAAAGGCCCAAAAATCGTGGAGCTTCGCATCATCATGCATAAGCGATTTGAAAAAAAAATTTGTTGAAAATTAATACTGTTTTTCGGCGATTTTAGATTTTTGCTTATAAACAATTAATAATTTCGACCAAAGTTGCAAAGATATCTGAAAAATTCTTGAACCATCTAACGCGTTTTTGGAAAACAAACAATTTAAAAAAAATTGCAATATTTTGATAACGCTACGACGCGGTATACCGTTCCAAAATAACGTTTCACGAGTAACGACTCATCCCTACCTTTATCGCACACACACGATATTATTACCAACAAATTGGCCGGAATAGAATCCTTCCTACACGTCGATCGAAATTGTAATAGCATAATTGCTCGTAAAGGGAATAATTTTATTAAATCTCATGGCCGGAAGCGTAGGAATTGCTGAGAAACTCGAGTTTTGTGAAAATCTTTATTACAACAATAGAAAATTGAACAAACACATTCATATCTCGGGCGGTAATCAAAATATTGCGTTTTTTTTTAAATTGTTCTTTTTCCAAAAACGCGTTAGATAGTCCAAAACTTTTTCAGATATCTTTGCAACTTTGTTCGGAATTGTTAATTGTTTAGGCAAAGATTTCTCAATGATCGCAGATTGTTGCTAAAATATATATATATCACAGATCGATAAATCTTGCACGATACTCTCTTGGGGTTTGGCTCCCGTACATAATGTATGAGTTTCAAACCGATATGTTGATAAACACCCGATTGCAGTTGCAAAAACAAAATGTAGAATTTTCATTTTCATTTGCCATTAACCGCTTGATTAACAATGTTAGCACTTTTTTTTTCGGGTCCATTTTTATAGAGGACGTTATGATGAACACATTTTATTGGAAACTTTTTTCGATAGGACGCGTTCCAAAAAAATTATCTCAAAAGTTTTCAATTTTTTAATTTTCAATAATTTTTTATTGCTAAAATATACTCTGCAATGGCCGAAAATTTAGGGCTATATTCTTGTAGGTCTAATTAACCTATAAAATAATTGGCCCCTTGAAACGAACTTCGTAAATTATGGCCTAAGGTGACTGGACTAATGTTATCACGAAGCATTTTAAAAAATTAATATTTTATGAATAAATAATATTACTCACTTAAATTTGTGATATCTGTCCAAGACTAGTCCACAGCAAACTGAGCCAATCATTCCTGCCACAACAATGACCAAACCAATTCGACCTGCATCAGTACTACCATGCTTAAACAAAAAGAAAATGGATTGTATTCCAGGGAAAATTATAAAAATTTTATTTTAGCCAAAAAGGTTGTTTTATAGTCCTTTAAAGTCATGAAATTGTAGACATTTCAATCCATAAATAATATATCGTTGTTATACATTTTGTAACAATTACAATATACAAGGTGTCCCAGAAAGGACGAAATAATTGGTTTTATCGTCAAAAATATTTGGAGGAGAACATTCATCTTTTGGGGTTTAGCCTTGCTTCATAAAATACTAATTTACCCCAAATATGAATAAATTTGCTTGTATGAGGATTTTTTTTGAAATTTATAAGAATAAACTAGTTAATACAAGTTGTTTAGAATTATGTTTTGTACTTACAGGATAATATGCTAAAACAATCTGATTTAGAAGCGTAGAAATAGCATAAAAAACACCAACATTGATTCCATAAGCGAATAATAGCAGCATGAAGGATTTGTTTTTCAGTAAACTTTTCAGTGATCCCATAAAATCAATGCTTTCCGATTCTTGTTGAAGAGCAGCGTGAGATGGAGGTGTTGGTGGTTTATCTTTAAAGACTGAAAATAAATTTTAAATTTTTCATAAAGTAGGTATTCTTGAGTAGTATTTTGGTATTCATTTATGAATAATGGAAGACCTTGCAGCAACAACAAGCCGTACGAACTTCCTTACGCTATTTGACAAATACGTAAGTAAATGTTAAATAACAATAGATAGGTGAGGTCAGGTGAGCCGTGGTACCTAAATGATATGTTAAAATTAAATAATCAACTTTCACTTTTAGTTATACACCAGAACTAGTGAACTATTTAATAGTTATAAATAATAGCAAATCAACCGAGTTTAATACATAATATTATTTTTTAATTTTTGTAAGTTCTTTAAAATATGTAACATTTTTTTAAATGCCCAACATTAAATAAAAGAAAGTGACATTAACAGGATATGTATACTTATATTTATACTACTATTTAACAAAATAACGCTCAAATAAAATTTTATTTAGTGAAACTACAAGTTAAACATATAAAAGTTTTGCCATGTCAACACATTTCCATTAAAAAAAAATTGTATAATATGATAACTATTATTTATTTTAAGTTTTAATATTTATTCATGTTATAAACCTACGGCACATTTTTATATACTAATTTAAATTACTTCTTTAAACCCCAATCATCTCTCATGAGCTGTTTAAAAGTCTAACTAAACAATGTTTTTAGCCGTTTACGTTTTTATAACCAAAACGAATGGCTGCGTATAGAGGAGTGTTGGTTCCTACACTTATGTATGGTAGTGAATGTTGGATTTGGCAGAAGAAACATATGCTTTGGAGATGGATAACAGAAGATTTACGAAACAGATTTATAATGCGAGTGTGAATGGGTAAATAGGTAGAGCTCGATCTAGGCGAACGCATCTAGACTAAATCGGAATTTTTTGAAGAAAGGTCACCAGCAACCGTTAAGCATATATAAAAGCGCTGATAAAAGTAGAAGAAGCGAATGACATGTTTATGTATGTATGTATTTATTTGTCAATCTATATTTTATTTATTTTTAAAATTTTAATTTCAGTGATCCAGAATATGCAGAAGTGTTAATCACTTTTAGCAGTTTGGAAATCCTGAAAAGTCAGAAAACTAGCACTTGTTTTAGTTCACTGTGATGTCTAATTTTTGATTTAGCAAATTTCTTTTTTTTTTATCATATCTTATTCTTGAGATACGTATTATAATATTCAATAAAACTCAATATCTCAGGTTGTTTTACAGGTGGTTTTGAAAGATTTATTGTAATGATAAAGACTTTCATTTTTTATTTAATTTTTTTTGTCATTGTTAGTAGAAGGTAAGTAGTTATCTGAAAAACTTTTTTAACAATCAAAAACTATACTTTATCTATACAGACGAAGTCGCGGTCAAAAGCTAGTATCTCATAAACATAATAAAGGGTTAAAAGGATTTGAATAATTCGTGGCAAATGAAGACCAATTACGTTTTGAAAAAATAACGTGTTCTTGTTCAGATAAAAACCTCCATGAATCGGGGCTCATTATTAAAAATCTATTGTGGTATTTGTTAAATTTTTAAAAATTTAAATTTTTTTTCGATAGCTTGAAAAAATACGAACAAAAAATACTTTGAAACATATTTCTTGGTATAAACAAATTATATATTTATTAAAAATCTGTTGTATTCGCCTTTGATTGTATTATTTTGTTAAACGAATCAGAGAATTTCTAAAAAAATACGTTAAAAAATAAAATACTCTAATAATACTAAGTAATGTATACTTACAGAGAAGAACAGCTAAAAGATGAACGGTGGTGAAGGCCGCCACACTTATAAACATAACATAGAATTGATGAGACATTTCATCGATGGTACTATCCGATTTCACGAACATTGAGGGCAACAAAAAACCAACAGCAATACCCAGCTAAAAATAAAATCACATTATGAATATAAAGTTTAATACTATTGCTGGCACAATAACATTGCTAATTCCCAAATTTCTGAGTGAGTAGGATCGAGGCTTTTGAGATGTATGCAAGGAAAGATTCATAGAAGAAGATCTGTTGGTAGCACGTCAGAACTCCTGAGAGGATCCAACCAACGGGGCACCCAAGGATTGGAAGACCTGAAGAACGCTGAACCGCTTTAGAACTGGGGTTACCCCGGTGAAATCCAACCTAATTAAATGGGGTCTGCTAAACTAAGACGAAGACAAGTTCGGCTGCGGTGCTATCCAGGAAATGGAATACCTCCTCCAATGCCCTGCCTGCCCCCGCAGATGTACCCTCGAGGACCTATGGCTCCACACACGAGAAGCATTGGACGTGGCCCGATATTTGGCCGAGAAACTATAGATTTCCGGACACGAAAAAGTAAAAGTAAATTTGCAGAAAATATTGTTACACACCGGCCCTGTTTGTTTATCCGAGCATCGTCCACAACGAGGGTGCATATTAATGAGCCTTTGTCGGCTTCCGCCTCCGTATAATTAACTCTCGCCGCGCCTAGAGACTTCCAGATGGTTCTATCGCTTTCGAGAAATGGTCTAGAATTATGATTTAGAAATATAAAAAGGACAGCGGTCGTAACAAAGTACAGTTTTAAAAGTGTTTATGAGTTATGAAATAAATAGTTGTTAAAGTTAAATATCTAAGTGATTTATAAAAGTAAAATTTATTGTGTAAAAGTATTGTAATAAAAATTGTTTTGTTACTGTATCGAGAGTTTAAAATCACCGAACCCAAGAAAGAACTAAATTTCGTAACAATATAAAAAATATATGCGATAAATAATCCCCCCTTCGGCGACATATGTTCGCGCCGTTGCCAGTCAGTATAAAAATGTTAGCGACAGTGTGTACGTCTGACTTATCGGGAAAGGGACCACGACGTAAGCAAGACATCAAATAATTCCTCTTCTAAAAATGTGAGTGGCCTTGAAAATAAACTTAAAATTTGTATTCTAAAAAAAACATAGACGAGAAGCGAGTGACCAATGTTTTTATCCTCTTGTTGATTTTTTCTCTTATTTTACTTTGCTTCATATAGGCTAAGAGGGTATGCATGGTATGTGTGAAAGCTTTTACTATTTACATAGATTAAATAAATAAAATTTAGCAACCGCCCAAGCCAAAAAAAAAAAACAGCAAATCTAATGTAATTGTTCTATACTGTTGTAGGTATTCTCAAATAAACAAAGTACCCTAAATGTAACAAGCGTTATATTGTCGACTGGCTAGAGTCCAAATTGTTTAATTGAAACATCTATGTTCCGCAAATGTTTTTCCATGGCTCTGTATATCACAAATATATAGTGCCACTTTATCAAAAACAATTGATAATTGCCAGGTCTCCCTTACCAGGCGGATACTGATATTCAAATAGATTGCAGCAAATTACACTAAATGCGCTCGCAGGCAAACATATAGAGTAATACATACACACGGTAAATAAATAGTTTAAAAATTCAGTTGACCTTTAAAAACATAGTATTATTTATGGCAATGAAAATAAGTAGAGTGCATAAATATAACCCACGTATCATGTACTTATTTTTTTATTAATAACTGCCATCTATCGAAAATGATGAATTGTTTTTTCAGTTCTACATTTTTTACTTTAAAAACAATGTGTTGTTACAGAATCTGTATTTTTCTAAAACTGCTTAGCAAAGTAGCCTTTGACGCTTTCAAATTTAACGCAAAGTTGACGTTCTCCGACAAACGATCCACAGATCCTTTTTGTTATCTTTTTTTCCGATGAATGCAGTTTTTTCTTGCACGGGACGATAAATCGCCACGATTGCCGCTATTGGTCTGATTCACACCCAAGAGATTTCACAAGGTGCATACACAACAACCAGAGAACTTAAATGTATGGACTGGTGACCGACTGGTGGGTTCTTTTTTTCTACCAGGCAATTTTACTGGCGAAATGTATTTGTAATTATTGGAAGACTCAATAGCGTCTTCCTGTCTTGACTAATATGTATTTGAAAATAATCCAGAGTATGACGAAGCTCATTTTTATTTTCAACAGGATGGTGCTCCTAGGCATTATGCGGCGATTGTTCGTCAGTATTTAGACTAACGTTTTCCACTGCATTAGATTGGGAAAAGAGGCAGCATTAAATGGCTTCCACGATCGCCAGATTTATCGCCCCTCGATTTCTTTTTGTGGGGACATCTGAAAAGCAAAATTTATAAAACACAACCAGCGTCGTTGAAAGAATTGCGTCAAAGAATCGTTGACGAGTGCCGTCGAATTACTCCGGAAATTCCTCGGAATGTGCGCGAACGTTTTAAACAAAATCTTTATTATTGTATGGAAGCGAGCGGTTATCGGTTTGAACATTTAATCAATAAAGTAGTAAGTAAGCAACTAAAATAATTGGAATTTTAACACATCATTTTTTTCAAATTAATGAGAGGAAATGTAAAATAAAGACTATTGTAAAGGGAATTGTCAGAGCTTTCAAAATACATCTTATTTGATCCCTAAGGCCATTTAAAATTGTTGGGGTAATTCTTACCCTTGCCTGGGGTTGAAAGTATTGGAGTCAAAAATACCGGATATGAGCGTCCCCTTTTAGTCAAAAATCGACGGGTCTAAACGTTTTTCTAAAATGTTGACGAGGTTCCTGAATGGCTCCGTTTCGTTTTCGGTTGGCCACCCTGTATTATTACTTTTTTTATCTTGGATAAAAAAATAAATTTTTCCTTTATTTATTATTAATTTTATTCAAGTAAAAACAAAAACTTTTCTAAGTATAAATTTGTTCATATCACTAGAGACTTGATTCGATTCGCACAATGTTGCCAGATCACTCCTAACTAATAAATCAACTGGTCAAAGTAAGTAAATAAATAATAATTTAAATTATTTTATTTTTAAAACTTAACGGTGAAAAGTTACGTTCTATTGTTTAATAAATTGAGAAAATATTTTTTTATATTATCTTAATTTTTTATTAAATTATGTCGAGTCATTGTTTTAAAATAACAGCAAATAGTTTATTGGACTCGAAATTTTACACGCATTATACGGGAATTGACCTTGAAAAATGTAAACTTTGACATCAAATATCTCGCGTTCTGGGCAGTCAAAAATTCTGAAGTTTTGAAATTGGATAGCAAACATTAGACATAAGCTGTAAAAAAAAATGATTAAAATTTCTTACCTGATTTCCAAAAACTCCTATACTACACGCGGAAGAAACTTGAGAAGGGCCAAACCAAACAGCGGCTAATCTGGAAGGTACGGAAAGAACGAAGATTTGAAAAAAAGCAACCACTGATTGACCGATGAACGAGACGTAAAATCTATCCGGATGCACTCCTCCCACTTTGATCCAAGATCCAATACATGTTCCTAATGAACCTATTATCACAGCTTTTCGCAGTCCCTGAAACACAACGCAAGCCATTAGCAAAGTATTTTGACATTATTTTCGCAAATTATTGGCAGATATTTAAACGGATCGAGTGAGCGAGAAGTAGCGATAAATAATATTTCATTTTACATACATTCATACTCTCCTTAACGCCACATTAAAAGTTAACAAAAAATACTGTTAAGGAATATGGTCAATGAGTACGCCCCTGTAGCCGTATTTGACCCGAAGCGTTGGCGAGTTGTTTATAAGAAGATGTATGAGTACCAGGCCACACAGGTTACAAGGGCAATGAAGAGGCTGATTCACTAGCCCGAGAAGGGAGCACGATGTGTCCCAATAGGGAATATGCATGTATTTTTTTTTAAATTATTATTCGATGGTAAATGATGGTTAAAAATGGCCGACCAACACGGGCAATTTAAACGCGCGCCATTTTGTCGCGTTTGGTGTGACGAAATAGTATATGACAACAAACAAAAAAGTGGAAAGATTAGGTTGAAGATTATTGATACAGCTAGAAAAGGTTAACAACATCTCATACCTGGGCGCTAATATCAATGACAACTGGGACATGAGCAAAGAAATAAAGATCCGTATCGAAAAAACATGAAGTAGCAAGGAACAATGTTACTTTTAAATTAAATGACGTAAAAAATCTGCTTAGTAGTGCCGTCAATAATGTTACCTCACAGTCGTTGATAAAATGTATCGAACATGTAGTGAAAGAAGAGCAGAATATGTGGAATCTTGATAATTGCATTGAAATTACCATCGAACCCGTGATTGTGGATCCAGACAAAGATACTACTAATGAATCTGAAGATGACAGACGACCCAGATTAGAATAAAGGTAACTTTTATGTGCTCACATTTTTTATATTTAATAGAAATAAGTATTCACTTATGCTTAACTATTTATTACCATTATTATTATCATCTCAAAAGACTATTACAGTTTATAATAGGGATATACAAAAAATATATAGACATTTGAATGTACCTAACTTAAAACTGTAAACGTAATATCAATTTAGTAAAACCATTTCTATTCCCGTTGTTACTTTGTAATGTTATTTTGTGATGAAGTCACAGAAAGTTGTCGAAAGTTTCTGGAAGAGGTGGACTAAAGAATATCTCCCAACCTTGACCAAACGAACGAGATGGACAGATGATGGAAAACCACTGAAAGTAAATGACATCGTCATCATAGTTGAAGACAATACATCAAGAAAGTTCTGGAAGTTGGGAAAAGTTGAAGAAGTTTATCCAGGACCCGATGGCAGAGTTCGTATAGCAGATGTGAAAACTTCTTCGGGAATTTACAAAAGACCAGTGGTTAAACTTTGCAGAATCGATGTGGAAGATTAGAAGAGTGAGACGAGTAAACTCCCTCACGGGGGGAAGAATGTTACTTCGTAATGTTATTTTGTGATGAAGTTAAACAAATTGTATATTTTTGAATTGTATTTTGCTAGGAGATTTTAAGTTGTTGATATAGATTTGTCAGATTTGATATGACGGAAATAAAAACCTTCGAAAAAGTGATCGACGAAAGAAAAGGTAATTGAAAACAAGACAAGAATATAGAATCTCAGATATTAATATTAACACCCGTACATTTTCAGTGACATCGGGTGTTCCCCAGGGTTCACACTTAGGTTCATTATTATTTAATCTCTTTATCAATGATGTTGTTAGTTGTTTTCGTCATACTGATGCTTTACTATTTGCAGTGTTTCAAAATTATTAAAGGTCATGTTGGAGTATTGAAATCAAAATTGGATAACCTGTCTGAATGGTGCACTCTTAACGGCATGGATCTTAATGCCAGTAAATGTCACATAATTCGCTTCTGTCGTACCCAACACTTAATCACACTCAATTACAACATAAATAGTCAACTGCTTGGTACAGTCAATCAGATAACGGATTTAGGAGTAATTCTCAACAAATCACTCACCTAAAATCACCACATCACTTCTGTAAGAAAGTCCATGAAAATGTTGGGTTTCGTTAAGAGACTTACTCGTGATTTTACTGGTGTTAGTTCAGTTAAACTTTGGTATTTTTCGTTAGTCAGGTCACACCTTGATTACTGTTCTTCTGTATGTTCTCCTCATTACTTATTTTACATTAGGAAACTCGAACATGTTCAAAACAACTTTTTACGTTATATTGCACTCAAGCTACATGTCTATCAAGACTATGCTGTGTGGCTGCAACAGCTGCGAATCTGCTCTCTTTGTTCCGACGAGGACTACAAGGCAGAGTCGAACATTTTACGTACCATTCCATAGATTTAATCATGCATCCCACACATTTCTTCCTAGATTTATGAGACTTGCAAATTCACTGGAGAACCTTCCACTTTTCGATATCTCTATTAGCAAATTTAAAAAATATATTTGTGATTTGAATGTTTCTATGTATATCCATTTTAGTGTTTATGTCGGAATTTGTGTATAGTGTATGTTTTTCTTTCTGTTGTTTTTATTATATGTAATTTTTTTTTATTATATGTAATTTAAAAGTGCTTGTCCGTAAAAAAATAAATTATTTTTCTTCAAATTATGTCAGAGATAATAAGTGTAACTCATAAAAAATTGTTCAAATTTGTTTTGTCCTTCATGCTTTTTGGTAACATTAATAATAAAAAGACATAACATTTTTTGAGTCATTTTTAACAAAACATCCTAGATTTAATAAAATCGTAAACCCGTAAGCTTTTACTACATTAAACATGATTCCTAATTGCCAACAACCTTACGAAATTATTTTGCTTTTACATAAAAATATGAAAAAAAGAAAGCTAATTACTACTTTTATCTGTTTATTATTAATTATAAAATATTCAACAACATTTATTTTTTGTAGACATTTATTAGAAATAAACTGTTTTATTTAAGTGAGAAAACTACAGATTCGCGTTTTGACTCGCCGTGTATACAAAGTACAATAACTGCGAAAGAAATTTTTTTGCTCCAGTTGATATCCAATAAAATCAGTCAATTTGTGGTCATCTGATCGAACACAACCAATCAAAACAAAATTATACTGAAAAGAGCCCATGGGTTCTTTTCACTAAATCATGTCATGTTGCTATGGATACATACATACATTTCCTTTCAATTCGATTTTGACAATTCAAATATTTTAATATGTCACGATTTGGTTGTGATACTCAAGATAATATTGATGAAATTATAGCACCGAATATACCGAAGAATACTGTTCACAATAAAAAATTTGTGTGGAAAGCGTTCATGGACTTTTGTGATGTAAGAAAATATTTTATTTCCATAATCAGCAAAAAAATTTCTATCCGAATAACCCTCGAACATTGATGAATGCTCAAAAATTTTATAAGATCTATCTCAAGCTTGTTGCTTATAGGCAACAGACCTCCGCCAACGGCGTCGGTCTGTTTCCAAGCAACAAGCTTTCGAAATCTGTTATAAAATTGTTTCGACAATTATCAATGACCTTGGGTTATTACTACTGATAATTAACTTCCGCTTACTCATAAAAAATAATCTTTTTTATAAAACACAAAAATGTATTACATTTTAAAAGATACAGGGTCCTAAAGTCATGACAACTTTAATATGAAAGTGACCATAACTTTTAATTCCTTGGTATACTCCAGACAAAGGTACTTTTGTAACTGTCTGAGGAATGTACAGGGTATTTCAAAAAAAAGGTGACCTTGTCTCTAGGATAGGTAGAAAACTAAAAAAATAATTATGGTTTGCTTAGTAAAAAAGGGACGTTGAAGAAAAAAAATTTATACACATTTATTACGATTTTGCCGAAACTACTGTAAATATTGTAATGAACATGAACATGTTTTAGAAGCGGATGAATTTGTTTTTAAATCTTACTCTTATAGAGGGCGCTAGTTACACGGTTGTATCCTAAAGACGTGGTCACCTTTTTTTGAAAAAATAGACTGTCTTTAGCCACACAGGTTGCAAGGGCAATGAAGAGGCTGATTTACTAGCCCGAGAAGGAGCACCTCAATTGGTCCAGAATCTTTCTGTGGTACAGCGAAAGCACTGCGAAAAACATATAACAGTACTTGGATAAAAAAGCAGTCTTTAGAATGGTGAAACAATGCACCAGGAATGAGACAGGTCAAAGAGTTCATTAAAGAACCATCGCCCAAATTCATGCCAGAATAAGCGATCAATTAGAATCATGGTTGATCTTCTGACAAGGCATTGTAAACTCAACAAACACATGAACAACATCGGACTGGTAGATACAACCATACGTAGATTCTGCCAAGAAAATGAGAAAATCTCAACACACATTTTGTGTTACTGCGAAGGTCTGACAAGGCTAAGTTTTTTATGGTAGGGGAGGAAAAACCACAACCTTTCCCATAAATGGAGGACCTAAGGGCTGGCTAGGTCAGTTCCAGACAGAGAACTCTAACATAACATGAGTGCACACATGTTTACCAGTAAATCCACGTTTACACCGAAGTTAGTAACAAATGTTATGAACTTTTTATTGAAAACACAGGTTGATAGCAAAAGTTACTAACATTTGCGTGGAGGACGTGGTTCTTGCTGCAGTTGCCTGTGTCATTTTGGCGAAGCAGAGGACACCTAGAAGATTCTAGGTGAAGCCCTCTGTGAAGGCAAGTGCTAGATATAGCGGAAGAGATATGCTACAAGACTTTCAAGATGATGACGTCGATCACTTGTCGGGTGAATTAAGGTGTGACGGAAGCTTCAAAAAACTTTCTACAAATGACCAGTTGTGACTTTGAATATTTGATACAAAGATCACCATTGTTTTTTGAGTTGCAACCTTTAAATTCTGCACAAGTTTGATCCCACAGAACATAGTTTTCCCGATAAAGATCTATGAGTTTTAATACCAATTCCCTACTCCACTCTGATGAACTCAGTACATTCTCCATTGTGATTTATGAGCACAACACAAACAACTAGAACAAATACTATTTGTAAACAAAACACATACACTCTAGGGTCTACTTTTTACTTGCCTAGCTCAACTGAAATGGCAGGACCTGTTGCGGAACGCGGCGTGGAGGGAGAAATGTTACACAAATCGAAAATGTGCAGTAACATTTGTTAACAACAAATGTTATCAACATTCTGGAAAGATCAAAGAATGTTACCGCCTCTTGGTAGATAACAAAATTCGTGTTATTAACAAGCGATTTTTGTTAATAACAACAAATGTTACCAACAAATTTCTCGACTGTTATTAACACGAGTTATTAACTTCGGTGTAAACGCGCCTTAAATGAACTTTTTTCTTAGTGTAGTTAAGGAATATTTTTTTGTTCGTTATTTGAGTGTACTTCCTCTTTTAAATTGTTTAATATTGTTGCACAAATAATGGTAAAAAAACAACAAGCAAACAAAAGATTACATCGGCAAGATTGGTAACATAATGCAAGTTACAGACCCACGTGGAATGTAAACCACAAAAAATGTTTATCTGTCACTGTTCGATAAGAGAAATATTCATTACATGTGATCACGATGATTTTTTATTATTTATGTACGTATAAAAAATGATATTTCTAATTTCTATTATATTTTCTTTATTATATGTCTCTATTATATGTCGGTAAAACGTTTCAAGCGAATGTCACCAAGAATAAATAATTTAACCCCATTAAGCAAGTATATTATTATTTTAACTTCAATGAAATCTTAATAAAAGGTATGGTCCTCAAAACTCATAGAACTAGAATGCTTATATAAGTGGGAGGAATTGATCAGATTCATCACCATATTTATATTTAGATGAGACACACGTAATCATGCGCATTTCATCAACAACATTGCCAGTTGGCCAACATTGCCTATGGCATTATGATGCTTATGTATATTACATTACATTCCCATAAAAGACCGACAGCCATGGCAGAGGCTAATGTGATAATGCAAGAAGAGTTGATTACCATCAGCACAGACGAGGAGATTAAGCAGAAGTTTAACCAAGGTTATCAGAAGTTCTGGTTGCAACGCAACATTGATACACAGTTACCTGCACTGTGAAACATTGCTGAAAAATACTATATTGCTTTTCCATCATCATACCTAATCGTAAAGGGCTTCAGTGCGGTTACAAACATTTTGATAAAAACAAAGAAACCGGATTTAACCAGATTGGTAAAAAGTCACCAGGTTCATCCATCACACTGAATTTTTAATTTTTTTTATCTTAAATTTGCGATTCTAATGTTTTTTTCAAAAAACAAATACCTACTTAAGTGTTTTTACGTAATTTGTATTAATAATTATTAATTACACTTGATATTTTATGTCTATTTATTTTGCTAAACTTTAATGAGAAAATGATATCTAGATTACTCATTTAACCAACCACAAAGTATTTTGTATCAATGGGAAAAAACTAGAGTTAGGATTTATAAAGTAATTTGGCTACGGGGGTCTGAGGTATCAGTTCATTTTGAAAAAAAGTCTCTCGCCCAATTTTGTTTCGGAATCCCTGCTGTATATTATTAAAAAAAAATTTGATTTGTTAAATTTTATTATTAAATATTTTTTAGAAAACTGCAGAATAGTGCATAGTACATAAATATTGGCTAAATATTTGAGGGAATCGTTAAATTTGAAAAAAATAATATACCCATTCTGTGTTACTGCCCGATGCTAGCTGTGTACACGTATCAAACCTGGGGCCGTATGATAATGGATCCAAGTGATCTATATGAGACAGGGCCAACAGAATCCTGCGGTTTGCCAAAACCAGCGAACTGGAATTCTGATGCCCTGAAGACACAGCTGTAGTCACAGAGGATCAAAAGATCTAGGTGACATAGGTGCCTATACCAATGGCCCAACCGCAAGATTGTAATGTAATGTAATGTTTCCCCACCCCGATACTTTGTATCCAGTAATTTTGATCAAATGATCCTGTATGTTCGCTTTCAGCCAAGATTCTCAAATTGTAAATTTTTTCCTGTGCTAGGATATTTTTAAACTCTACTATTGATGGTATCAGAGATCTAACATTCAAAATATTTTCATTACCTATTTTTACTTCAACCAAAAAAAGTTTTCTTAGAAAGGTACGTTTTACAAAACAAAAATAAATATAATGAGAATTGAAATTGAGTCTTAATTTTTTAACTGGTTTATCATTGTCCATTGAAACACTCACAAAATTGCATGGAATTAATTCGACTTAAACTAAACGAATGAAACGATTCACAAGCATTTGTTGAATTTTTCGCTCAAATTTCTATCATTTTTTTATAAATACCTACTTACAAGATTAATTTTTTTTATTAATTAATGAAATATAAGAGACGCTTTCGAATAAAAAGCGAATAAGATTAAAAAAAGGAAACTTACCATTTTTTCCAATAAATAGCTAGCAGGAAACACGAATGGAATATACAAGACCATATAAACCATGGAAGTCCAATCGACCCACACCGACGAAACTCCATAATACTTAACTATAACGTCGCTTATAATAGAAAATTGTATCCATTGCAATGCATTGGACATCGAGTAAATAACGAAGATGCCTAAAACCAACCATCTCGCGCCGTAAACTTGAATTTTTTCTATTTCCGGTAGTTGTTTGTTTCTTTGTTCTAAATCTCCGCTATTCATTTTTCACTTCTGTCTAACCGCGTACGAATTCTGAAATAAAACACAGCCTTATCAACTTTTTAGGCTAAACCATTGTCGTACCATAATATTCCAATAGAGGGGGCTTTTATAAATCCCTATTATTTTATACCGCCAGCGTCGCAGCTGGAGTAATGAGTGCCTCTGACAAGATTATAAAATGGCTTTTTCTAAGGCCAACTTGTCAACAATATGGTCTACGTTAATATTTTTTGCAATGTCATACTTAATCGATAGCATATTTTAATTGTGTGTGTATACAAATAGGAGGGTGCGTGACAAAATATCTACACAAGCCAATAAAAATCATAAACCCAAAATCAAGTCCACACTGATGACAGGACAATGAAGTTTAACTTTAGCAAAGTATCGCGAAACCAAAAAAAATGCGTAAAAATTGCAATTTGTAGATAGAAATATTTACTTTTCCGATTATTCTGCTAGTGTAGCAGATTTTTATAGATAAGTCAGTGGCTTCCTGATTTATACACTCACTGATAAAAAAATAATGACTTATATTTAAACAAATGAACATATTATTGATTTAATTTTTTTTTGGTTGTTAAAAGAAAAAATGTTAAAATTCTTTGAAAAAAAAAATTTACAACAATCTGCATCGGGTGAACAAAAAAGTAGAAACCCAAAGTAGAAACACCCTGAAAGTAAATATAAAAATGTTATCAACAGATTATTGATTCGAATATTTTCAAGTTAAATTACAATGGGACTAAAGTTCAAAAGATCATTTTAAAGAGTAAATTTTAATTGTTTGTAATTTTTATTTTTTTCTGTTGAGAAAATTATAGAATTTTTTTTGAAAAACATTCATTACTATTTACATGAAATGTAAAGAATGCATTTCTTTGTGTTTCGGTTTACACAAACACTGTCCAATTCATAGTTTCACATATACCAGTATGGTAGTGAAGTTGAGTTTGGCAGAAGAAGCATGAAGACTAATGCTACGGAGATTAGAAGTCTGATAAGTATAGCCGAAGTGACTGATGAATAATGTGTAGAATAGTGAGATGAGGGAACGCTGTGATATGAAAGAAGATGTAGTAACAAAGATAGATAAAAGAATGCTTAGAAGGTTCAGACACGTAGAGAGAATGGATGAAAGAAGTTTGACGATTTATAAGGCGGGTCTGAATGAACGGTAGAGGTCGACTTGGGTGAACGTATCTCGACCAGAACGAAATTGTTTTTAAAAAAAGGCTGGTTTTAACTACCAGCAATTTCTTACACACGTATCAATATAATTGAAACCAGTATTTTGTGCATAATAAATGCTAATAACAAGTTTTTTATGTACGAAAAACTATAGTTTTATTTTTCAATTAAAATCATTATTTCTTTGAAAATCTACCTTTGCTAGAGTAGAAGCAATTAGAACTACAAGACGGATATTGATTAAACTAAATGATTTTAAATTATTATTAACATGTAAATAAACGCTTGAATATCTACGTTATTTATTCAAACTCAAATGCTGTCAAAATGCGTGGTATTTAAATTTTTAAATAATTTTTGGATAAAAACAAAATTTTACAATTGAATTATTTGAAATAACTACTAAACAAATATGAATCGATTGTATGATAATCGTGTCCTTCTGATAACCTATTTTAAAAAATTTGTACGTCTAGCAATAATTAAAAATTATACAATGGCCGTAACACACTTCACGTATATTTTAATTTATTGGTTATTTTCTTTATCGGAATTGAACATTTTCACTTTAAAATTATCTCAACAAAAAAATATATTAACAATCCATTAAGTTGTATGTTTAAAGTTCCGACAAAGTTTGAATTAATATTATCAATTTACGTGTACTGAAATATCAAGGATATTTTTTTGTTTTACCCACTTTTTTATTAAAAAATGTGGATACGCGTTTATAAAATTAAAACATTAAAACGTTTCAAAGTCGGCTTCAAGTTGTAGCATTTTTCGCCTATCAATCCTAAAACTTTACAGTCTAAGAGCTGGTCGCCACTTCGACTAAGGTACTTTCACAAAGATGAAACTTTTCCTGTACAGGGTGTTTTAAAAAAAGGTGGCCCTGTCTCTAGGATAGGTAGAAAACTGAAAAATAATTGGGGTTTGCAAAGTAAAAAAATTTCGTAACGCCATCCGTATTTAAGATTAAGGGCGTTGAAGAAAAAAAATGTACATACATACATACATATAGTCACGCCTTTTTCCCGTAGGGGTAGGCAAAGACCTTTTTCTTCCACTTGCTAAAAATATGTTTTCACTGACACGGTAGATGAATCTGGGGTTGTCAGTTTTAGTCTCCCTAAAAAGAAAACAACGAAAGGACATCTTGATATTCGAACAAAAGAGATGATATTAAATATTTACAAGTTTGAATTGGTCGAGAATCCTGAGATATAGATTGCAGATTGTAGGGTGGGTCGTGAAGGCTTATCTGCCTCTCAAGCATTTCGACCTATCAGATCTTTTGTCCATAACCCTTAATCTATTCGAGGCCCGGGATTCCGAGACTTCGAGCAAAGTTGCTATGCTATGCTATGCTATGCCGGATGGAGTTTAAACTGGTTTATAAAATCCATTCATCCCTGTATTATACTTGTACTGATATTTCCTGCTTTCACGTGCTTCTGTTTATATCGTCCGCATTTTAAATATGAATAGACTGTAAGTGATTTTTAAATAAGTTTTTGTTGAATTACATATAGACAGATTGAAATGAATTTTTAAGTTTTTGTACTGAGTGTTTTAATTTAACGAACCCAAGACGAAATATCGTAACAATATATTATAATAAATATTTTCTTCGTAAAATTATTGGTAAGATGCTTAAACAAACCTACAGAATTGTTCCTAAATAGACAATTTAACGTTATAATATCACTATTAAAATCTGTCTGTAGGGTATAAGCAAAAATTGTTCGAGAAACACCAAAATCGGGAACTTGCCATAAGCTATATAAATCTATTTTTTAAATAACCTATACTTTTCGAAAAAGCATACGGTAAAAAATAATGAAAAAATTCAAGGGGTTTTTTAACACTATGTTAAAAAATCACTAATATCTGTACTTTTTATTTAGAAGTGCAGAATATCAACCCTTGTGGAACTGTTGCGTACGCTTATGAGTTCATATCAACGTTGAGTTATTTAATCAGTAATATTAACAGTCACATTAATGCATAATTTTTAATTAAGTACCTACATTAAGTATAAATAAATGGAGTAATAAGTATTTTGATAATATTTTACAGAATACATACTACAAATTCTGATGGAAGAGACTACAAACAATGCTTTCGTTTATTTTTTTCTATTCTTTTTCTTTTAATGCCGTCTCCATTGGCGGAGGTTGCCGACCACCTGTCTAAATGGCTCTCAGTCTATACAGATTGGGTTGGTGTTTTCAGCAGTAAACTAACGATTGAAATATCTACCAGTCTTGGCAGGTATGCTACAATCTTTCAGGCTGAAGGCTTCGCTATCGAATTGTGTGCAAGAGAGCTGACTAACGGAGCTTTAGCGAACAAAAGCCAGGCTGCGATAAAAGCACTGAGCTCCAACAAAATGGATTCTAAACTTGTATGGGATTGCATCGAATCCCTAGAGAACCTTGGTGCGAACAACAGATTGATCCTGATGTGGGTACCTGAGCCCCAGGGGGTAGAGGGAAACAAAAAAACCGACACCCTTGCAAAACGGGGGGCCGAATCTGCGTTTACTGTACCAGAACCGGTCTTTGGAGTCACTACAATTGCCGCCGAAACAATTATTTCGGACTGGGCGGAGAGAAAACTACTCACGTACTGGTCCGATATACCAGGGTTGACTCACTCGAAGGCGTTCTTACCCAAACCCTCGAGAAACACAACTAAGCAGATCCTAGAATGGCTTGGGAAAGTTCAGACAACGAGCGCCATTATAAAAAAAATGTTGAATGACCCAACATACTGGTTGGTCGGCGAGAAATAGAAATAGTGGCAGTCATGAAGAAAAAAGGTGAGGAGGAAATATAACAGACAGAGGAAGGAGAGATAGCCGTTTAGCCGCTGTATGCATCTGAGGCAGGTCGGAGACGAAGATTCCGGGTGCATATGAGATTAGGTGGAGTTTTTAGTGAGTAGAGCAAAGGGGAATCTCACACTAACAACAAACGGACTGTCGGTTGTGCTGCGTGGAAGACAAAACTGCTGAACATATACTATGTTTATGTCACGGCCTAGGAAGAATAAGGTTCAACATATTTGGTTATACCAACCTAGAACCTACCAATTTCAAGAAAATCTTACCCCATACAACCATGAACTTGGTGAAAAGGATTGTGCGGTGAACTGTAACCTCTAGGGGTGAGCCACAATAGACCTACTAAAGGTCACAGTGGAGGGGCGACTTACGCCCCACTCACTTGATACCTAACCTAACATAACCTATGAATTACATAGTTTTCATATCAAATATAAACGTTTATGCGGTATTTGTATAGGTTGTTCTCATTGGTGTAATGCAGTGTGACGTGCTAGTCCTACACTTTCATCGACCTTGAGCTGACCAATCGTAGGTATTTGTTTCATCGTAGTTAATCTATGCATATCCGTGGTCCAGAGATTCCGTGTATGACAGACAGAGATAGAAAATTATCTTCCCCATTTTTAAATAATTTATTTTAAAATATCCTTGGGAAAATGTAAATTAGTTCCAAATAAATTTTGCCATGTTTGTGGTAAAATTATTCTTGAAAAATTAAAAAAAAATTACAAAATCGGTAAAATGAGCATACTTTCAAAATTTGCAGATTTCGGTAACGAATTTAAATAAAATAAAAAATGTTAGCAATTTGGAGTCAAAACGTGATGGAAAGAACCAACAAATCACACTACTGACTGTTGATTTTGCTTCATAAAATCTTTAGGCTCTAACAACAAAAACAAGAAGAATAACTTGTATCGGTTTAAAGGACGAACATTTTGGTTATTTATCTAGCATTGAGAGAGATACTTATTTATTTTAAAATATCCTTGGGAAAATGTAAATTAGTTCCAAATAAATTTTGCCATGTTTGTGGTAAAATTATTCTTGAAAAATAAAAAAAAATTACAAAATCGGTAAAATGAGCATACTTTCAAAATTTGCAGATTTCGGTAACGAATTTAAATAAAATAAAAAATGTTAGCAATTTGGAGTCAAAACGTGATGAAAAGAACCAACAAATCACACTACTGACTGTTGATTTTGCTTCATAAAATCTTTAGGCTCTAACAACAAAAACAAGAAGAATAACTTGTATCGGGTTAAAGGACGAACATTTTGGTTATTTATCTAGCATTGAGAGAGATACTTATTTATTTTAAAATAATAATGGAAAAAAATTTTTGATAAGAACAGAACAAAAGATTACGAAGAAATTTTTTCAATTCATTGAAGAATTTCCACACAATGACAATCAACATATCTTTGTTAGTGGCAAATAACCTACTGATAGACAGTTATTTCAACTATGTGTAAAAACATTGTAAAGTTATGATTGAAAACTATAGTTACACAATAATCATGATACTCCTAAAGAAAATAAAAAAATATAGGAAAAAAAAAGATTATAGTTTAAAAAACACGCTTTTAAAGATAATCCAAACTAAAAGGTAAAAAAGTCATTCTTAACTTAAGAATAAAATTTCTGACGAGAAAATTAATGTCACTGTTATTGCGTTATAAGCGTGGGGTGCTTTGCATGACATTTTTAAACTATTCTGGTACGTGTCTCAAATAGCTTGATTGGTAGAGTTCTTAGCGCGTAACCAATAGATCTGAAATCGGTTCCCAGTCTAAGCCGTCCGAATTATTTTTTCGTTTACCGAAAATTACTCACTGAGTAGGTTTCCCTTTTGCTTTATCCTTTCTTTCCTCATTTTCCTAATAAGCTCAAACTTGTCACTAGTTTCATTCCGAAACGCAGAGTTAGTCTAAAAATGTCAGTAATTTTATTCTTATGTTAAGAATTATTTCTTTTTACTTTTTAGTTTGATTAACTCTAAAAGCGTGTTTTTTGTTTTTTTAAAACTATAATTTATTTTTCGCATTTTAGTTCGATTTTTTACTCACCCTCTTGCCATTCATCCCACGTTTCTCACCAGTATATCGGATTGGGTGAATTATAATATGACATTGGAACAGCGCGCAAAAAATGTTGTAACGTTACCTCGTAATAATTTTTTTAATTTATATATCAATATTTTACAGAGTGGGCCATATCGGTGGAGTCTCTCAGTAAACGTTAAGCTTTCAGGCTCATAATCTCTCCATAAAGGATTTTTTTCACCACAGCAAAAAAAAAAGTCCGTTATGCAAGAAACAATTGCACCATTAACAAT
This sequence comes from Agelastica alni, assembly GCA_950111635.1. NCBI lineage: Eukaryota > Metazoa > Arthropoda > Insecta > Coleoptera > Chrysomelidae > Agelastica > Agelastica alni. The sequence continues at coordinate 6,447,987 of OX467719.1, read as the reverse complement.
TTTATTATCAACTCACGAATACTAGTTCAGTTTGAGCAAAAAGATTCCGCCTTTTAAATAATGTTTTACAAATTTTGTCGGAAATCTTACATACATGCTGTTCTGTAGTTAAAGTTTTATTCATTTTTCTCAGAAAACAACAATAATCATTTTAAAAAAAAAATAATTTTGGGAGTTAGTTAGTGTTAATATTTAAACCAAATTCTATTGTCATTCCTGTATGGATCCTTTTTTTAATGCATAAAAATAAATGTTTAAATCTACCACTTACCTGATTAACACTAGGTATATATTATCACCAACACAACTGGCTTTGCAAACAATCTTTTGCGCTCTTAAAACATAATTCTTGTTAAAAGCCTCGGAAAGTTATGACAAATTTAATAATCGCAACAAAAATATTTATATTTAAATTACTGTAATGTTTGTGTTTACAATTATTACAAGTAACGCGATAATTTTTTAAAAAACTTCTAAACTAAATAAATAATAATCACTTTTTTAAAGATGCTATTTTTTATTAAAACGGATTCGTCCACAAGGACGCAGAGAAACATTTTTTAATTCTTCCAAAGATCTTCGTGGTTAAAAAATTTTTATTGCGAAATTTTTAATCGATTTTCAATAATTGACAAAATATTGAGAAAATATTATACTATTTTTGTCTATAATTTGATAAGGAATATGTTAAATCAGGATGGAAAATTTTTTAACGTTCCAATAATGTTCAGTTAGGAAAATCCTAAGTTTTTAAAAATTAATTAGATATAGACTGAAGGTAGACAAAAAATATATAATTTTAAAAAATTTGTGGATATACCACAAAATATTGGATAATTTATTTAAACGAGGAACAAAATTTAGTGAAATGAAATACGACTAAAAAAAAATTCCTAACGATGACATATTTCCAAAAATTTATCAAAACTTACCAAGAGAAACAAATCAATATGTTTGATTTGAAATCACGGTTACCTAAGAATAACAACCCAAATCATTCGAAAATTAAGCGTAAAAAATCAAGTAAAAGTACAGCACTGCAGTCGACGATAAAAAAATCGAATCAAAACACCAGTGGCGGGTGACAACTTTCTACCAAGCGCATGAAAAATACTAAATAAAATATAAAACATAATTCAGGGTGGGGCAGAGAGAACTCCTTTCTTTGTCCCTCTTCGAAATCATCAGGCCAACTCTGGTAATTATTTAGTTGTAAAAGCCGGTACTGCTTATTTGTTTACCAGTCTGATAAACGAATACGAGATTAGTGACTATTTTCATGCTTCTTCTGCCAAACTCAACATTCACTACCATACATAAGTGTAGAAACCCACATACCTCTCTGCACAGCCAGACGTGCCTTTTTGACACCTTCTAGCTGCTCTTAACGCTATGCAGTGCCCCATTCATTTGTTTTCCTACCAACGCCCTTCGCTTAATGTCACTGTCATACTTTCCATCTCTTGTAAACTTTGAACGCAAGCACACAAATTCACTATCTTGTTTCACTCTTTCTTCCTTAATCAGAACAAACACAGTTTGTCATGTTTTCTTTTCTTTCAAAAATCATTACTTTCGTTTTGCTTACATTTATTTTCATCCCTTTGATTTTCAGGGCATCATGCAAAACATTAACCATCGCCTGTAACTCCTCTTTAGATGACTTGATCATCGGCGTAAAAAAGGCATTTGACGATCAAATCATTTATTTTCAATCCATTCGATGTTAAACCAGTCCGTGTAAGTTTCGTTTATCTTGACACAAGCAGTGGAATTCTCGTAAAGTGATTTCAGTGCTCGTGTTAAACTACCACTTACCCCATACATATACAATGTCGACCACAATTCACTCCTCACCACTTTGTCATAGGCTTTCTTCAAGTCTATAAAAGCGCAATAGACCTTTTCACTTCTAGCTAAAAAAAATTTGACTATACCTCTTTTCCTTAAGTTCTTTAAAAAATATACTTTAAGGCTAAACAAAAACGATAGAAACAGTAAAGCCAAAGTAATAGGATAAACATTTGAAATAAATATTAGCTTTCAAATAGTTATAATACCTATTAATTTATATAAGTAAACAATTTTGTGAGCTACTAAAGACGTCCTTGTAGTTACATTAATTTTTTTGGTATTTGATTGTTTCTAATAGGTTTCTTTAATTGTCTACAGTGTCAACACAAATTTAAAATATCTGTTTATTAGAAGCTATTCACACGATAATTATGAAAGTTGGTAGACATGGATAATAAATTATGGCAAACTTAAAGAAAATATTTTAAGAGAAGTGGCTTGTCTCTTGAGTGGTTTTCAATATACGAATAGTTTAAGCTTGTAGTGATACAAACTGTATATTATTATTAAAATTAAAATAAAATGTTCTTAGTTTCTTTGCAGTATTTTAAAACTAGTTTGGAAAGATTACAAGATATTGAATTCGAAGAACGAGAAATCTTTGTACAGACGAAGTATTCAGTCCACTATTTTTTAAACTTCTTCGTATCTACGCCATCTTGCTTGTTTCTATGAATAAATAGCTCTTTGCAATTGCAGTTATTTATTAATAATTGCATTACAGAGAACTCATTTAAACTGGACAATAAGATTTATTGTCATTTATTTTTGTTTAAAAAAGTTTTGTTGTACTATTAGAATTTTCAAGAGTCGTGTAGATATATTTTAAATTTTAAAAAAGGGATTTTTTTACATGAGGGTGTAGGAACAGGATAATTATTTCGGAAGTATGTAGAGACACATTTTTTCATGAATAAAAGAGAGAAGAGTGTTTACATTTTGACAGTAATTTTACTGGTAATCTTTCACAACTTTTTACTTAGAAAACACCCTCAATACAATACATTCTCAATTCATACATTCTTGTCTGTAGGAATGTCACTTTATATAGGCCTGTTCGTTTGTCATGCTCGCGCTGTACAAAACTGATTTGAGCAGTATTCGACTGTTCTTTCAAAAACCATTACTTTCGTTTTGCTTGCATTTATTTTCATCCGTTTGATTTGCAGGGTCAAATTTGCAACTTTTATACTTTTCATATCGTATCTGACATTTCATTATTTTAATACAAGTATGACAGCAGTGTCAATTTCTTTTTTTTTTATATTGTAATAATAACAGTATTTACATTGGGTGACTTAAGACTTGCAGTCGATAATACTTTTTAAGCACCCTTCGTTATTAAATTTCCCTCACACGCGTATTTTTTTTCATCGAATTTTGCTTGTTTTACAATGTTTTTGTTTATTTTAATATCAAAAACTCATGATTTCTCGTAAAAACCCATGTCAAAGAAGAGAAATTTTTTTTTAATTTTTCTAATAACTTTTATCAGTGAAAAATTATAATTTAATATAAAGAACTATAACAACCAAGTTTAAAGGTTTACATATGTCTTTTAAAAACTGGGCTGCATTTTTTCTTCGACCCCCGATCCTTTAAATTTTTGTTGGTAAAACAATGGTAAAAGCTAATCCGTTTAAGTATTTACAGGGTAATTATTAATTAGTCGCGTGTGTGTTTTTCATACTTAACGACAATTTGTACAAAATACTAATTTGCCAGTCAATAATAGTTTTGTATTATTTGTTTCTTCCAGAGGTTCCCAAACTTGATCAGTATGTGGCGCACTTGCAGGTTTAACATTATGTCCCGATGATTGCGTTAAAATATTTGAACAATGACATAAATCGGACATAGAATTGGAAACATCTTCAGATGAACCTCACAACGTGAATTTATTAAATTAAATCTCAAGAATCATCCAACTTAAATTTAAAAATAAAAAAAAAATTGAAACGAATGGCGAATGATACTGCGATTCACATTTCTGGCTCCGCAAAGTTTTTTGAGCTATATTTGCTTATTATTACAGGTGTAGCTGAAAATCCAGCTTCGTAATAATAGGTGGTCGCAAAGAGAATGATGATCCTTGCAGTTTTTAATTTCAGAGTTGTGTATTTATTTGTTTATTGATTTTCAAAACTCCATAAAATCGGAAGAACCAAAAGAGATCAATTAGACTCTCTTTTTTCTGCGTAGTAAGTTCTGGTGCTGCTTGAGCACCGAGAGGATCTTGGATCAACTCAAATTCCTCGACATTGTATTGTTTAAACCAGTCAGTAAGGTAATCTTACAAAAATGCTAGCAAGCCTTGTAAAACAACGACTTTATACATCATTATTATCAGCTTTTAAAGACAATGCCTTTTTTGTAGCCATGTATGCCTAATCGTTTTAATTGTCAATAAGAAGTATAACCCATCGTTTGATGGAAGTTTTTAAAATAGGATTTTCTTGCTCTTTTTCTTGGTCCTGAATTCTTGCTTCTACAATATTTGTGATATTTGTTTTGTCATCCTTTGCTATAGCTACATTTCCAAAGCTTCCAATCTATTCATTGTCCAAGTTTCACAGCCGTATAAGATTAAGCTCTATATGTAAGTTTTTAATAATTTCTTTCTTGTTTGTATACTACAGTGTGAGTAGCGAATTTTTCATGACTTGACTGGCGTTAAGGCAGCAGAATATTTTAACTTGTTCTACTCATTTTTAAGCTGGCCTTTCTGTTACGTTTCTTCGAATGATGAAGAAGAACGGACAAGAGAAGACATACAGCAAAAGCAAGTAGAAAGGAGCACTCATGAATTACAAATAAAAAATGAAACAATAGTGGAAAAAAGAATTATAGACGAGGAAGACGACATTCATACAACCAAGCAGTTTTAATAGACGAAATCCTAGAAATCTGAGAGAGACATTAAGCGGGAAAAACAGATCTTGTTGGAGATTAGCTATTATCGAGGAATTCCAAAATCTGCTCAGAAACGATGTTATTTTTACGCATTATTTTCATAATTTGCTCAATATTTTTGGATACACTGGTTTTTAAAATAAGCATGTGACCTTTTATTTAACTTTCAAAACAAGAACATCACAATATTTCACAACAAAATACTACAGGGTTAGTGCAGAAAGTAATTATATCAAACACTCTCGCTTTTATTACTTTTACTTTTGCTAATGTTTAAGCTGAATTTGTTTTAAGTTGTATCTAAATGGTCCAGCGTATAATTAATGTTATCTAATTCTGCTGATAATCATTTCGCCAATTGACTTTTCTATGAATAGATTAAAGAGATATGAGGGTATAAGGCAACCCTGTCTCGATTCTTTCTTATTTGACCATTTAAGTACATCAGTTTAAGTCTGCTATTGTTGTTTAAGATTTATAAAGGTGAACCATGAACCTCCTGTTCTTTCAGTTTATTTCTGCAAGTTTTAATGTGTTAAATAAAAGTTAAAGACTTTATAAGAGGCTATGAATTCGTACAATTCTTATGAATTTTTAAAATTCTTATGATTCGTTAAATTCAAGGAAACAATATTGAATGCCATATTCACATCTTTTTATAATCCATAACTGCAGCCTTATCCTAAACTATTATGTTCAGTATATGCTAGTCATCTTATTTTTGAACCAAATTAGTTTAAAATAGTGAAAACTAAGTGAAAGTGAAAACTTCTTTGGGGCTTTTGAACAAAATTTGGCAGGGGGACGTCATTATCAGCAACAGATGGGTGACGTCATTGGACCAAGAAATCACGTTGTCCCATACAAACTTTGCCCCCATTTTTCACACCCTTAGGGGCAGAATTTCGGAACATCCTTTCTTATCGGATGCATACGTCATACAAAGAACACACCCTCCAAGTTCCAGGTGTCTACGATCAGCAGTTTAAGCTGTGCTTTGATCCGTCAGTCAGTCATTCAGGACAAAGCATTTTATATGTACCTTACATTAATGATAATTATTTACTATCAATATTTATAACATGTTTTTTTGTAAGATTAATGTCAATATGTATAATGATTACCTGGCTAAATATGATAAGATTGTATTGGAAGAATATTGAAATGTTACAAGATCAATAAAATAAATAAGGTCAATGATAGACTGAGCTACAATTTTATGACACAATTTTTTATTTAATATAAAATTTAGAATATAGGTACGTAAATAAAACAATTTATCTTATTTTTAAACTTTCAAAAATGGTCGAAGGAGAGAAAAAATTAGGATCGTAGTCATCCCATGGGGGGTTTTTAGTAAAAAAAACTGAACCTCATCGTTTATAGGTATTTCCAAAAAAATAACCCTGACCTGCAATAGTCAAAGTTATTTTGACCTTTATATCAATTTTTTTACCATTTGTTTATAAAATTTGACAACAGAAAATATTAATAATACAAACAAATTAAATAAAATCAATGTGTTAATTTATTAATAATAATAAATTGGTTCTAAAAGAACATTAAAAATAAAAAGACATTCACAAATAAAAAAATTATTGAAAATGTATGAGTTTGAAAAAAAGATTGGAAATTTATTTAAAATAAATTGTACAAAGTGGGGCCATCCGGCCCTGATCATTTCGTCCCCCTTGTCGTCATATTTAATGTACCAACCCCCTCCCCCTGCCGAAGCGGCCAGACCTAATTATTATGCGTTTACCCTAAACAAAATATTGGGGGTAAATGGGGTGTTGATCTTCTCTATCCCTAATAAATAAAAATAATTAAATGCTACTGTTTCCGATATATTGGTTATCGTATACTGGTATTTCGTATAAATTCTCATAAACTAACGTTAAAGCGTTTTACAACAATGTAAAAAAAAAGTGTGATAAAATTTATGCCCAATCTTTTCGGGACACCCTGTATATTAACAAAGGCACCGCATTCACGATTACCCGAGCTCACAGTTACCAAACTGCAAAAAGAGTGATACGTTGGCGCATATTATTTATTATCACTTCTAAATGTTTGTTTTTGATTGGCTCGATTGAACGTACGTTGTTTTATACAGGGTCGCCAACCGAAAACTAAACAGAGCCGTTTCCAGGAACCTCGTCAATATTTTAGAAAAACGCTCAGACCCGTCGATTTTTCATTATAAGGACTCCACTACTTTTAACCCCAAGCGAGGGTAAGAATTACCCCAACATTTTTAAATGGCATTGGGGGCCGAATAAGATGTCCTTTAAAAGCTCTTACAATTCTCTATACAATAGTCTTTAAATTTTACTTTAACAATACTTTAAAAAAAATTACATGTTAAAATTTCAATTATTTTAGTTGCTTACTTACTACTTAATTGATTAAATGTTCTTAAACTGATGACCGCTCGCTTCCATACAATAATAAAGATTTTGTTCAAAACGTTCACGCACATTCCGAAGAATTTCCGGAGTAACTCGACGGCACTCGTCAACGATTCTCTGACGCAAATCTTTTAACGACGCTGGTTGTGTTTTTTAGATTTTACTTTTCAGATGTCCCCACAAAAAGAAATCTAGAGGCGATAAATTTGGCGATCGTAAAGCCATTCAATGCTGCCTCTTCTCCCAATCCAATGTCGTGGAAAACGTTGGTCTAAATACTGACGAACCATCGCCGCATAATGCGAAGGAGCACCGTCCTGTTGAAAATAAAAATGATCTTCGTCATACTGTGGATTATTTTTAAATACATATCAGTCAAGGCAGGGTCAATAGCGTCTTCCAGCAATTGCAAATACATTTCGCCAGTCAAATTGCCTGGTAGATAAAAAGGACCCACCAGTCGGTCACAGCAAATGCCAGCTCATGCATTTATTTTCTCCGGTTGCTGTGTATGCACCTCGTGAAAAACTCTTGGGTTTGAATTGGACCAATAGCGGCAATTGTGGCGATTTACCGTCCCATGCAAAAAAAACTGCAGATATTAAAAAGGAACTGTGGATCGTTCCCTGCTCGCGCACTCATTATTTCGCGAAACTTCAAACAGCGGTCATATTCATCCTCATTAAGTTCATGGATTAAACGTATTTTTTATAGATGGAATTTATTCTTCTTCAAAATGGTTTGGATGCTAGTTCGATTGATCGTACTCAACGTAGGATCAAGTTGAAGATGTTCCAAAGCTGCAACTTCAATAGCTTCATTAACTAAAGGCTTTTCTATTTCTCGTTTTTTATTAGCTACATTTCCTGTCTCTTGAAATTTTTTTACTAACTCTGGTACATACTTTCTACTGACATGTCGATCTTGACGTTGTTTATTGAATAGCTGAGCAGATAAGTTTCACATTTAAAATCTAATTTCTCAATAAGTAATAAGCGGAACTTTTAAAATTTAAAGACTATTGAAATGTAAGAGCTTATGAAAGACATCTTATTCGACCTCCAATGTCATTTAAAAATTTTGGGGTAATTTTTACCCTCGCTTGGGGTTGAAAGTAGTGGAGTTAAAAATACCGGAAAAGAGTGTCCTTCTTTAATCAAAAATCGACAGGTCCGAGCGTTTTTCTAAAATGTTAACGAATTTCCTGCAAACGGCTCTGTTTCGTTTTCGGTTGGCCACCCTGTAATATTACATGCCGGTAAATAAAACGGTTTTGTGTCGTATTGTTTCGTGAAATGGAAAAAACTATTTCTGACTTCAACTAACGATGTATTTTATGAACCAATCTAATTATTAAATAATAGAAATTAATAATCTTGATTAAATCCATGCGTTTATTTTTAGTAAGTTTAGTTACTCACCGAACGTTTTTTATAACTTTTCGATGTGAATAGCCAGTACGACATTCGCGCGGATTGATCAACTAACATCACCTGATGCAAATGTTAAGCAACTGTTTTGAAAATACTTTTAAAAGTTAACCTAAAAAATTTAAAGGCGTGCGAATTTCAGGATAATATTTCCATTATGAATATTATTTAAATATAACCTTGAGTGATACATAAAAAATAAAAATTATTTTACAAGCCACAAATAAATTACATTCTTTAGTAATCCCAGTTTTTTCTTTGTGGTTTTTATTAAAATAAGCTAGCCTCTAAAGCAGGGGTCTCCAAACTACGGCCCGAGGGCCACATCCGTCCCGCGGACAGATTTTGTCCGGCCCGCGGAGAGCTAGCATACTTGAAAACTCCTTTTAGAGAACATATTTTTTATAGCAAATTAAATTTAGTTTACTGAAGTATTCCAATTTTATGTTGAATAATTATTAATATGACATCTACATTGATATGGTCATGGTCTAACTACTCATAACATTGTTGTAGGTTTATTGTTATTGTTTTTGTGATAAGTTGGATAAAGAAACACAGAATAGTAATGAGTAAAGACATGTATAATATGCAGAAAATTTAACTTCAGTATATAATAACTAACAAATTATTGAAATGAATCCAACTAACATTTTATACATTTTAAATAAAAAAATAAAACTTATAACAAGCATAATGACATATGAAAAACTAATGAGATTTATGTAATTGAGGTTTTCCACTGACAATAATTTGTAGTTGTGGACTAATTTCACTTGTACCAATTATTAAAAGAGATTTAAGATGCTCATCAGTTAATTTAGATCTGTAAACATTTTTTGTGTACCTACTTCATTTTAGAGAAGGTCTTCTCACACAAATAAGTAGTACCAAAAACAGAAAACAGTCCACGAGCAATTTTATGCAAATTATCAAATTGTGTCAGTGGAAGACTCTTATAAAATTCCAACAAAGATGAGTTTTGATATTTGTTCTTAATTATATCACTGCACTGTAGATCAATCATTTCCATTTGAAGTTCCGGGGCTAGGGTTTCAATGTCAGTATCAAAAGGATTCTGAAAAATCTTAATTTGATTTGCAATGGTATCAAAGTCCGAGAAACGAGTATCAAAATTTATTTTCAAAGCACTCAAAGTTTCGATTGCAAAATCGATAGGAAACTCAGTCTCAGTGGTGTGGCTGAATATTTCACATGTTTTAAAATGTGAAAAACATTTACTTCGTAGTTGTGATTGAAACAGTATCAATTAGAAATTACAGATAATGACAGGAAAATTAATAATATGCAGCGTTGCCGTTTTGCGGACGTTAGTCCGATTTGCAGCCTTTTTTAAACGTTGCGTACTTTTTCGGACTTTTTTTTTTCATCAGTGGACTATTTCACTTTTTACCACCGACAACAATGATAATATGGTTTTGGCCCTCGTAACTTACTGGAGTAATCAGTATGGCTCTAAGGCTGGAAAGTTTGGAGACCCCTACTTTAAAGGATTATAAATGAGAATTGTCTGTTCTTTTTGGAATTTTAGCTTTAGGTCAAATGATTGGTCGTAGTCAGGAGATTTGTTTTTATTGTCTTTGGTGTAAATCAAGTTTTTAAAAGTTATAAACAATAAGGTTATTTTTAGTTTGATTGGTGAAGTATGGGGAGTGAGACGGCCGTGGAAGCAGGGTCACTTTATTTTCTTGTAAAAATCTTTTAGTGACCCTTGCTTTATGAGGACGTGCGTTTACTTGTTGAAAAAGGAGTTGAATTAACCTGCAGTACGTCCCGTGTGTAATCATTTGCATTTACTACCGGGTGCCTTTCCACAACAGACTCTAAATTTATTTTTTTTAAAAACTCGGTACGGTAATAATTGTAAGTGTTGATTTGTTGATGGTGAAAAATTTTACTTGTAAATGAACCCAACATTTCATAAATCTGCACGTCACTGTGTTTTGTTCGTCATTTTTAAGAATTTAGTAATGGTCACACAAATTTTGGAACATAACAACAAAAATAACGTTGCCATAAAGTGGTAACTTCATAATGTTTAAAAAATATGAATTAATGAATATAAAATAATTCAAACTACCATCTTTAAGCTAGGAAAAGACGGAAGAATTAAATTAGGGGAAACACTGGATAATATAGAAGCCGAGAGAAGAATATTTGTGCCGTCATGAATACTAAAGTAGGAAAAACAAATCTGCCACTGACACACCGAGAACCAATGATGTATTTGCAAACTAAACAAAAAATGTAATCATACAACTATAATACGAGGTGGTCTGACAAGTTTCCGACCCAAAACATTTATTTTTAGTATTTTTTATAGTTTCCTTGTAAGTCTACAAACTTCTCACAGTACTCGGCGTCTTTCTCTGCAAAAGCAGACAAAAAGAAGTCGCTTGGGGCTAGATCTGGTAAGTAAGGAGAGTGGTCCAGCAGTTCAAACCGTAATTAGTGGATTTTTTTGTCGTAGTACCCGCTGATGTATGAGACGGTGCATTGTCAAGGTGAAACAGAATTTTTTTCTGCTCTTTCGCAATTTCTGCGTTCAGCTTGTCAAGTAATGATGCGTAATATGGTTAGGTTAAAACGGCAGCTCGGAAGGAACCCACTTGGGGTTTTTGGCCCGTTGTGATATTGTGATGGATGGAGATGCCTTCCCCCTCTACCGTGAGAACCAGTTGGAACTTTTAATATAAAGTGTGAGGTCTGCCTATGGCAGGGCAGTGGCAGGAAAGATATACCATTGTTTTCTCCTCTTTCTCATCGTGACAGCTTCTACAGAAGTCGTGTCGTAGATCTACGATTTACATGAGCCGTGCATGGGATCCACCTGCCCAGTGTGCTGTTATGGCCGCGATCGCATTTCCAATGGACTCCCTGGATAGAGTTAAAACATCATTAGTTCGACGTAGCTAGCTTAGGCCAAATCTGTTTTGATGATGTGCATGTGGGTTTATTTTGCCACCTTAAATTGGCTTTTTTAAACAGGAGGAGCCGGCAGTTCGCAATCGGTACTCCTTGCTGTGATGAAACAGATACAGCTGGGAGGGTGGTGCCCTTTCTTGCCTTACAGTTACCTGGTATATCCCTGTGTCCGGGTACCAAGACAATGCGAACTCTAAACTTAGTTGCTAACTCATTCAGGGCGGCTCGGCATTGCACCGCTGCCCTAGAGGTCAAGTAGACTAAGCTCAGTGATTTGATAGCAGCCTGGCAAAGAATGGATATCTCGCTGAACTTTTGTTCGTTGCGGAGTATGCTCCTGTGATAGTTTTTTCTTGAAGATAATCGCTTAAGATAACTCAACGACTATCCCACAAAACAATCGCCATTACTTTCCCAGCCGAGAAAACAGTTTTTGCTTTTTTGGAGCTAATTCCGACTTCGCTGTCCACTGTTTTGATTATATTTTTATTTCGGGTTTATGATTGTGTACCCAAGTTTCATCTGCAGTAATATATCGGTGGCAAAACTCCGATTTATTTAGCCTAAATTGCGCGAACAGAGCGTTGGAAATGTTCATTCGAATACGTGTTTGGTCTAACGTGATCAAACGCGGCACTCAATGCACGGACAGCTTTCTCTTGCTTAATTATTGATTCAATATGTGACAAACACGTTCTTTGGACATATTTATTGCTTTTGCAATCTCTCATTTTTAATTCGACGTTTGTTTAGCACCATTTGGTGAACTTTGGCTATGTTATCGTCAGTGGTTGCAGTTTTTGGACTTCCCGAACGTTCATCGTCTCCAAGCTGATAACTCGTCTTTGTTTTGCGTAAGCGTATTGCCTTTCAAAAACAAATATTTAAAAATCAATATCAGTGGTCTGGGTGCGACCCGAGAGGTCCACACGACTAACTTCCCAGTGGAAAGATTGGAAAAATACCTTATGTTTTTTAGTTATAATTATTATAAAAAACGATTTCAAATTGTTTATAACAAATTATAATTGTCATTAACAATATTCTGTTTGTCATCCGTATTCTTTCAAACATTTCTTATCATTTTATAAGCGGGAGCTATTTTCAATTGTTTATAACGATTGAAATTTTTTTTTAATTATTATGATCAACAATCATTTGTTAGTAATAATATTCAATTGTTATAAACAATGTTTGATTATTACTAACAATAATTTTTCACTGTTATAGCGTCTTCAATGCTATTCTCTCAATACTGACACAAGTTTAAAGTTCTCAAATTCCCATTTTTGTTTTTAAAACTATTTTTTTTATGAAATATTATCATATTTTTCATGCAAATATTCCTAACATGCAATAATCATATTATTTAAAATCCAGGTAGTATACCATTTTTATCCTCCATAAAAAATAGCTGAAACGATTTTGCTGAAAATCTAATCAGTTCTAAGTTGCGTAATTATGCGTCGAATGCAATTGGTCCCACGTCGATAGCATTTTTTGTTCTCGAGATAATCGAGACAAAAAATAATTCCAAAAGTTTACCATTTTTTTCAGTTTTTGATTCTCCATAAAAAACAGCTCGACCAATTTTGCTGAAAATCTAATCAGTTCTAAGTTGCGTAATTATCCGTCGAATGCAGTTGGTCCCACGTCGATATCATTTTTTGTTCTCGAGATAATTGAGACTCTGGGGACCTTGAAATGTGGAGATATGTCAAAATTCGGGATTCGCAAAATCGGACCCATTACTATAACTTCCGACTGGTAAGTTAATGACAGCTCGATACTCCATTTTCCATTTTCCATTTTCACAAAAACACGTACATTGACTCATACAAACTGCGCTACCAAAATGGTGAGTATCTGTCAAAAGATGTACATCCTAGCTTGTATTGACGAGTGCTTCCATCTTCACGTTAAGGACGAAAACTTTTCAAACCACCCTCGTAGAGATTTTAACGGACTTTGCTATATTCTTTCATTACATAAAAGTTGTTTGCCAAATATAACGTCACATGAAGATGTGTCGTGAATATAATTAATCTATAACAAGAAATACGATATGGTGTTTAGGTGTTCCTGACTCATAGATTTGGGTACCTAGGTACACATTTTTTTTAAAATCTTACACAATTCATTAACTTACCTTATTAAGAAAGGCGGTAGACAAAAATCACCACTGACCCCTCGTAAATTTTGGGTTGAATTTTTGACCTGAAGAGACTATATCCTAAACCACCGATTATAATTATTAGCCTAACCTAACCTAACGTCCTAACCTAACACCAACAGTACCTAATGAAGAACTTTGAAAATGCGGGACGTATCAGAAAAGACCCGTTTTATTTATTTTTAAATAAATATTTTCAATACATACGTAGATCTGTAAAATGTGTTGGGTTTCATTTTATAAATAAAAGGGTGACACGCGTTTTGATCCACGGTCAAAATATCCCCGAACCATTTTTGCTCTCAGTATCTGTATGTATGATAGCATAACACTTTGGATCAACATTGCACCGCCAGAAAATATCATTTTTGTTACTACGCTTTTTACAATACGTCAGCCCTTCAAATAATAATAGATTATGACCCTTTTGTGATCGTATAAATTAAAAAGGCATTTTCACTAATTTAGTTAATACATACATACATAAAGTCACGCTTTTTTCCCATAGGGGTAGGCAGAGACCACTTCCTTCCACTTGCTACAGTTCTTACAAACATCTTTTGATTCCTCTACTTTCTTCAGTGCTCTCAAACATGCTCGTCGGTTGTTGGTACTCTTGACCTGGCCTTTCCTCAAAACCATGTCGATCTAATTAAGATATGTTCTCCGAGGTCGACCTCTACCGACTAGTCCATTCACACTCGCTTTAGTTAATAACAATAACGTAAATAACATAACCTCATTAACACAGACTTGTGCAGGAGAAACAGATGAGATTACAAAAATCATACTACTACGGACATGTACAAATACATACATTATCTAAATTAATAGACTCTATTTGCCCCCCTTCATGAAAATCTTTAGTAAAATATTTACTATTACACTTTATACGAACTCAGTTGGACAACGCCAAAATTGGGGTACGGTCAATAATGCCACGTCGAGCATTAAGCTAAACTGAACCGTTTGTAATTGATCACTCCCGGTATTGTCCACATGAAGTGTCGGCAAAACTTTTGCGATTCTATGCATTTTATTGGATAGTACTTAATCCTAATTGGCCAAATTTTATCGGCAGTTTTCTCACCGCAAAAGTCGATGCCGGCAAAAAACAAATCAGTGTTTACACAACTATTTACCAGTGCCGTGTTGTTATAAATACATATTTTTCCGTTTTATAAATACCTATTATCTTGTTTTCTATTTTATTGGAGTATCTGTTATATAGTTAGTAGCATAGAAATACCTTTTAAAAACGGCACAAAAAAAAATTGTTGGAACTAGTGAAACAACAAAATTTTAAGAAAGAATACGTCATAGACAAACTTTTTGAATCTTACGTTCATCCAGTTTTGCGTTTCCCTCTCCATATTATTGTGTATTCAACCCTATTGAACTGATCTGGGCTGCTTTAAAGAACAAATTACGAAAGTGTAATCAAGCTCCTCAGTTAAGCGATTCTGTTCTAACAAATATAGGAAAAGTAATTGATGAACTCGCCAAACTTGAGAAACACCATTAAGAAACTGCCTGAAAGGTACCTATGGTCCACGAAAGTTGTATCAAGAGAAGTCTTAATTAGTAAATGATTAACCTACTTTCATCGGCCTTATTATTGATTTTATTTATTTCCATTTCTTCAAAAAATACTTTTTTACAATCACAGACAGTTCTTGAGGACGAAGTCAAGGGCAAAAGCTAGTAAGTAAATCCTTGAAGCAATTGGCAAACTGTTAAAAGGTAATAAAAAGTTTGTGCAATTTCATTACAGAAGGTTTTTTTTATTTGGTCAATCTGTTGTAGAATACAAATATTTATTCAATATCAAACTTGAAGCAAAATCGCAACCTTAACTAATTTAACCTTGTACCTGAAAATGGATTTCCTGCAATTAAAATACCCAGTTGTTTTGTCATAAAATAAATCATTATTATTATCGTCCAGATTTTATTTATAACAAATATACAACAAATTAAAGGACTTTATATTCTGTATGTAACAGTTATTTTATAAATAGTATATGTTGTTAAAATTTGGACAACGAAATAAAATCATTAATTATACAGTTGACCCCCTCACCTTCGATGACCTTGAAATTTTTATATGTTATGGTGTTCACTATACTGAACAAGTATATGTACGTATACAGGGTGTTTTACAAAAAAGGTGATTTATTAATTAAAATTTCAAGTAAAATTAAACATCATTCAATTTTACACCAAAAAGGTACTCTTGGTAAAACTCGCAACTAGATACTGTGTACCGTTTTCGGAATATTTTGATTTGAAAATACTTAAGTAATAACCGATGCTGGTATAAAGTAATGATGTTTTAAAAAAAGCTGACCCCGTCTCAAGAATAGTTAGAAAACTGAAAAATAATTGGGGTTTCTCTAGTAAAAAATTTTCGTAACGCCATCCGTATTCAAGATAAAGGGCGTTAAAGAAAAAAAAATTGGTTATTACTTCATAATTTTCAAATTAAAATATTCCGAAAACGGTACACAGTATCTAGTTGCGAGTTTTACCAAGAGTACCTTTTTGGTGTAAAATTGAATAATGTTTAAGTTCACTGGAAGTTTTGATTAATAAATCTAACCTTAAAAGTTATGTTCAATACTACTTGGTACGACTCGTGTAATTAGCGCCCTCTATGAGAGTCAGATATAAAAACAAATTCATGGGATGTATCAGCTTGTAAAACATATTCGTAAAAAATTTAATTACTATGTTTCCAGTAGTTTCGGCAAAATCGTAATAAATGTGTATACAAAGCTTTCAAATAACTTTGAGAAGGATAATCGTAGATGTACATATTAGGCCATTATTGCAATTATTATTTTTAAAATTAGATGGTAACATTAAGCCTGTTTTGTTTTTCACTAGTCAAAAATTATAATTAATTTTTTTGAAACCCTTAAAAAACTTTTATCAACAATAAATATCCATAGATTAAATTTATGTGTATATTTTTGGTACTTTTAGTTACTCACCGAACGTTTTTTATAAATTTTTGATGTGAATAACTCACTACTACATTGATCAACTAACATCACCTGATGCAGGTAGGATGCAACTGTTTTGATCATACTTTTAAAAATTTACCAACAAACTTAACGCACCGCGTTTTAAGGATAACATTGCCATTATAAATATTATTTAAATAGTGATACATAAAAGATAAAAAAAAACAAGCCACAAATACATTTCATTCTTTGGTATTCCCAGTTTTTTCTTTGTGGTTTTAATTTAAATAAGCTAACCTTTAAAGAACTATAAATGAGAATTGTCCGTTTTTTGTTTGGAATCTTAGCTTTAGGTCAAATGACTGGTCGTAATCAGGCGATATTTTTTTTTATTGTCTTCGCTTTTAATAGCAAAATGTTATTAGCCTCGTGTTGTGCTGATGTTTTGTTTTTATTTAGAACCTGTTGTTCATTTTTTGACTAAGCATATTAAAATGTATGAAATCAATTTTTAGCGCCAATATTCAACTTTCTCTATCTAAAGGGATTATACTAAAAGCAGAATCAGCAATATTTGGTAAGTTATTGAATATAATAAGTAAGAAAAAAAAATTTTTTTAAAAAGTGAAAAATCTCCATGGTAAATGATTAAGAAAAGTATCGTCATTTAGGCAGGATTCATAAATTTCTTTAGGGATTCTTTGCATGAGAGTAACTGACTCTTTGGCCTCGATTTTGCCCTACTTTAAGCGATCAGATTTAATTTAAACTTTGCACACTTGTCGAAGACCGACGACAATGCAATAATTCGATCAAAATATCCGATTATTCTGATTAGTGTCCTGACGCGAGTTTAACATTTTTTACCCAATACAAAAAAAGTTCACAGCGTGCCATATAAAAAGTTATCACTTCAATAAATGAAGTAAAATAAATAAAGTCATAGGCTCAAGCTGGGCTTTAAATTTGAGACAAAAAATGTAGTTAAGAAGACAAGACTAGATTTTGAAATGTATATGATCATCTAGAATTAGTTTAAAAAATACCTATTAATTATTTAAAGATTATTTAAAGATTTATTTTAAAAACACGCAGTTTTAAATCAAAAAAAGTAAATATTTATTATCTCTAAGGAGATACATATATTTAATAATAATATGATTATAATACATTAATAAAACTAATTACTATGTATACATTTTCTTTGCTTTTGATGAAGCAAATTTATCAATAATATCATCAAAGTTGATCATTTCAAATTTTTCTCTTTTCACACTTAAAATGCTTGTTCACTTAAGCGATCTCGTCCCATCAATGATCGTAGATTTGTCAAAATTAGTTTTAATTTGCTGAATGAACGTTCGCAGCTAGTAATAGATACTCAGATAGTCAGTATTTGAAGTGTCACTCTCAGGTTTGGGAAAACATCTCCATACGAGATAATAAAAATAAGAAATTCTAATAGAGTTTTAGGTTCGATTTCTTTTCTACTGCGGAGTAACTTTTTGCAGTCACATATTTCGATAAAGGGTTTTATTCCATGATGATGCCATAAGGAAGTGCTGACAGACACAGGTCGAGTCAGCTCTGCCAGTTTCTATTATAAATATAATATTACAGTTTGATTTAGACTATTAATGTTCCTTTTTATTTACGAATTAACATTTATTATACTACACTGGATAAAGTGAAGGTTATATTAACCTTTTGGATAATTCACGGAAAGACATTTTTAAAAAGAAATATTTAATTAAAAAATAGCCACTTACCAGAAATAATCAATTTATATCCGGTCCACGTAAATCCGGCGTAAGCAAAGCAACATCCAATATGGTAAACGCTTGTATTTAAACGAGTATTAGCCGCACACCTCACACCGTGACACGCTGTAGATACATCAGACTCGCCGACCCAACTTAACGACAATGGATAATGATAATAGAGGGAAAAATTATATTATCATTGAAAAAAATTAAAGCAGTAGTTTGTTTCTATATAACATATTTAGCAGAGTGTTGAATGCAACTGCGCGATATGCACGGTTATCCAAGGACGAGAACGTGGTTCCCTTTTATTCCCCTTTCTGTCTTTCTCTTTTCCTGGTTTGCCCTTGTGACCGTGACCTGATTTCTTTACCGACTCGGTGAGTAGGTACGACGCTCTTAGTTAATTAATAGCTTCCAGAGTTATTAGCGACAATAAACAAAATTATAACAAATTCGATGTGAACAATATTTTCTACAATACAATTTACTCGCAGGAGGTTGGGGTTGTAGATGGTATGTATGAATTTAGCGGTCGGTTACCCCTCAGACAAATTTTATGAAGGATTGAAATTTCATTAAAAATGTTATAATTGCAAAATAAAAATACACATAGTTTCAAAACTTATGCAACACCCTTGTATTCACGTTGTACGAGGGCAGTTTGATAAGTCAGTGACTTTTTGAATTTCCCGCGCATTTACTCCAAATGCAACAGTGCTGCCGCCGTCAACTATAATATATCAGTGGGCAACATTCTAATTTTGAGCAAGCTACGTCGTGCAGTTGGTGTTTGATAGCCGTTCAAAGCAGATAACCTCGTGAATTTTTACGAAAATGGAAAAAAGTGAATTTCGTGTGCTGATTAAGCATTACTTTTTACGTAAAAAATCCATCACTGAAACCATCAATTTCAATGGTTAAGAAGTGGTTTACAGAGTTCCGTTGTGGTCGTACCAGCACTAGTGACGCCGAACGTCCAAGTCACCCAAAAGAAGTGATCACGCCGGAAATCGTCGATAAAATCCATGAAATGATATTGGATGATCGGAGAATGAAAGTGCGTGAGTTGGCTCATGCTGTAGGTATCTCAACTGAACGGGTACATCATATTTTACACGAATATTTGGACATGGTGTGCATTTTTAGTGTTCACTTCGGTAAAACCTTCCCTTAGCGAGATCAAGCCTCTCCCAAACCAAAATCCTGAATCCGCTACCGATAAGATTATAAATGTTTAATAATTTTCATTTTTATGCTCTTGTGCTTTTTAGTTTCTTTTTGGCACACATTTTTACAATTTTTGAAAAGCTTTACTGTAGGTAACAACTAATTGGTTTAAATTCCAATAAGTACAAAAAGTCCACAAGAACAAAAATGAATAACATGAATGCAAGCAAAAATCAACCCTTGCAGAAATATTCTTTTTTTTATGTTCCTTCATAAATAATGAAGACATTCATTCTTCTTTATTTTAATTCAATACAGGAGCATAGCAGCTTACTTTGGAATCAACGGCACTAGTTCCATCTGGTGGTTGATTACATACCCATGAGATATAGTTCAGAGACAAATATTTCCAAATTATAGCATTTACGTGCATATCTTGTTAGTAGATTACTTATCTCTGTAAATATAAATATTTTCCAACTATTGATTTTTCATCATGAGACAGTCCAAAAAGTAACGTGAACAAAAGTGTCAACGTCAACCGTTTGGTTCATATACAGGGTAGCCAACCAAAAACGAAACAGCCATTTTCAGGAACCTCGTTAACATTTTAGAAAAACGCTCAAACCCGTCATACATACATACATAAAGTCACGCCTTTTTCCCATAGGGGTAGGCAGAGACCACTTCCTTCCACTTCCGCTACGGTTCTTACACACATCTTTTGCTTTCTCTACTTTCATCAGTGCTCTCATACATGCTCTTCGGTTGTTGGTACTCTTGATCTGGCCTTTCTTCAAAACAATGTTGATCTGATCGAGATATGCTCTCCGAGGTCGACCTCTACCGATTTGTCCATTCACACTCGCCTTATAAATTTGTTTCGTCAATCTTCCTTCATCCATCCTTTCTACGTGTCCAAACCATCTAAGCATTCCTTTATATATCTTTGTGACCACATCTTCTTTTACACCACAGCGTTTTCTTATCTCACTATTCTTAACTTTATCCAACCGAGTCACTCCGGCTATACTTCTCCGCAGCATTAATCCTATTTTCATGCTTCTGCCAAACCCAACATTCACTACCATACATAAGTGTAGGAACCAACACACCTCTATGCACCGCCAGACGTGCCTTTTTTGATACTTACTGGCTATTCATAAAGCTATGCAGTGCCCCATTCATTTGTTTTCCTGCCAACACCCTTCGCTCAATGTCACTGTCATACTTTCCATCTCTAGTCAATGTTTGATAAAAGGGGGAGGCCATTCAATGCTGCCTCTTCTCCCAATCCAATGCCGTGGAAAACGTTGGGTATAAATACTGACGAACAATCGCCGCATAATGCGAAGGAGCACTGTCATAGTGTGGATTATTTTTTAAAAACATCAGTCAAGGCAGGGTTAATAGCGTCTTCCAGTAATTGCAAATATATTTCACCAGTTAAATTGCCTGGTAGATAAAAAGGACCCACCAATCGATCACAGCAAATGCCAGCCCATACATTTAATTTCTCCGGTTGCTGTGCATGCACCTCGTGAAAAACTCTTGGGTTTGAATCGGACCAATAGCGGCAATTGGGGCGATTTACCGTTCCGTGCAGGAAAAAACTAGGTACTAGGTACTAAATGTATACCATTGGCGTACTTAACTCGAATGAATGACATTTTTTGACCCTTCGCAGGTAAGTTTTACATTTAAAAACTAATTTTTCATTAAGTAATGGGCGAAATTTTAAAATTTAAAGACTATTGTATAGAGAATGATAAGAGCTTTTCAAAGTCATCTTATTCGACCCCCAATGCCATTTAAAAAATGTTGGGGTAATTCTTACCCTCGCTTGGGTTTGAAAGTAGTGGAGTCAAAATACCGGAAGAGTGTCCCCCTTTAATCAAAAATCGACGGGTCTAAGCGTTTTTCTAAAATGTTGACGATGTTACCGCAAATGGCTCTGTTTCGTTTTCGGTTGGCCACCCTGTATTCTCAGGGCAAACCTTGTACGTGTATGAACTTCCCAACCCACAGACCCAAGCGATTCCTATGGGGACCGTCTCCAGTGGTGGCTCCTGATATTTTTAACAGGGTATGCTTAAAAATGTATACCTAACTGAAATCGACATTATAAGTACAATTAATACATTTCCCCACCACCCTTGAGGGTTGAGAAGAAGGGAAGGTTACAAAATGGGAAATAAAAACATTAATGTAATCTGCTACGCCGATGATGCAATTCTAATCGCCAACAATGAAGATAATTTACAAAAATTATTACACCACTTTAACATAACTGCAAAGAAATTTAACATGGAAATCTCCACCAATAAAACGAAAAGCATGGTAATAGCAAGGGAACCAACAAGATGCAAGCTGGAAATAGAAGGAAAGATCATTGAACAAATAATGAGCTTCAACTATCTAGGAGTAAACATATCTAGTAACCGGGATCTAAAAATGGAAACACAAACACAGACCACAAAAGCAGTATAGGTGGCGGGAGCATTGAGAACAATGGTTTGGAAAAACAGATTCATGAACATCGAAAATAAAACAAGAATTTATAAGGCAATGATAAGACCGATATTAACCTATGCAAATGAAACGCAAACTGAAACCAAAGCCACCAAACACAAAATGCGAGTAACAGAGATAAGAATATTGCGGTCAATTGCAGGAGTAACACTACGAGACAGAAAGAGAAACGCAAAAATCAGAAAAAAATGTAAGATCGAAGACGTAGTAAAATGGATGAAGAAGAGAAAGAAAGGATGGCATGACCATGTTCAACGAATGGACGAGAATAGGCTAGCCAAAATATGTAAGAATGAAAGACCAGCCGGAAAGCGTGGTTTGAATGTTGGAAATCGTCCTCCATGGAAGATTAGAACAGGCAACAGGACTAAGTCCTAGTCTATAAAAGGAAGAAGAAGAAGACACTTGAGGTAATGTAACGGCGCGTTACTTTTTTGTTGTGGGTTGTTCGACAGTAGCCCTATCATCCCACTTAAAATAATTAAAATATTTTTATATCCGAAAATGATATTTAATAAAATAAAAACATTTGTAAGATACGTACATGTTTTTCATAAAATTTAAGATAAGGCTTAGCCTCCCCTGACCAGCCGCCAATGATCGTCTCCATATAATAGTGTGTAAAATAAGGAACGAAAAGAAAGTATTGAACATAAATAAAATAAGGAAGCTGCAATATCTGGGCTACGTGATGAGGGGAGAGAAATATGTATTGTTGCAGAATATTACAAAGGGAAAGATACAGAGAAAAAGAAGCAGAGGAAGAAGGTGCAATTCCTGGTTAATTAACTTGAGAAAATGGTACAACTGTAGTTCCATTAAGTTGTTTAGAGCTGCAACATCAAAAGTGAGATTAGCTATGATGATAACCAACCTTCTAAGAGGAGATGGCAATTGAAGAAGAAGAAATAAGGAAGAGTCCCCAAATGGGTAAATAATTTTTAAAAAAATCTTATTAACGTCCCAATGGAAGTTATAGTAATGGGTCCGATTTTGCGAAACCGAATTTTGGCATATCTCCACATTTCAAGGTCCCCAGAATCAAATACAATAGTTTTTAAGTGGACGTCTGTGTGTGTATGTATGTTCGTATGTGCGTTCGGAATTATTTTTCGTCTCGATTATCTCGAGAACAAAAAATGATATCGACGTGTGACCAATTGCATTCGACGGATAATTACGCAACTTAGAACTGATAAGATTTTCAACAAAATCGGTCAAGCTGTTTTTTATGGATAATCAAAAACTGAAAAAAAAATGGTAAACTACCTGAATTTTGCAATTTATAAATTATACTATTTTTAATACAGAATTTTAAGATCTTTTGAAATAATATGATTGTTGCATGTTAGAAATATTTGTATGAAAAATATGATGACAATATTTCATAAAAAGAGATTGTTTTAGAAAACAAAAATAGGAATTGGAGAATTTTAAACTTGTGTCAGTATTGAGAAAAAGGCATTGAAGACGCTATAACAGTGAAAAATTATTGTTAGTAATAATCAAGTATTGTTTATAACAATTGAATTATATTACTAACAAATGAATATTGATCATAATAATTAAAAAAAAAATGTTGACATAAACAAAATATTGTTAGTGACAATTATACTTTGTTTTAAACAATTTAAAATCGTTTTTTTTTTATTTTAATAATTATAACAACAAAACATGGTATTTTTTCATTCTTTCCACTGGGAAGTTAGTCGTTGGACCTCTCGGGTTGCACCCAGACCACTGATATTATATTTTAATCCTCTCTAATTAAATCGATCGTATATAATAGAAATTTGGTAAATAAAATTATAACAAAATGTAGCTACAGGCATGATGTGTCATAGAGACTAATCAAGCTTATACTATTTGTCATCCCTAACTAAACAATTACTCAAACAACGATAAAAAAATAATTCTTTAGTTTAAAAAAAAAGGGTTATTAAAAATATTTATTAATGTAATAAATCATGAAATTTAACAACCGCCAACAAACTTAACTAAATTATTAAAAAATAGATACAAATAAAATCAAAATAAAAAAATATGCAAAGATTCAAAGTTTTGCATAAAAACTAAGAATAAATTAATCAAACATTTAAGAACTCTATCATCAAAGTTTTGCATAAAAACAAAGATTTAAGAGTTCTATCGATAAAAGAACATTTAAGAACTCTGAAAATTCCTAGCAATTCACCTAAATAAATTTCACAATTTATTATTTGCTATTCATAAACGATACAATAAGATTAAACTCAAGAAGTTTATTTATCGATCACAATTTTCTAGGTACTGCAATTCTCAATTTAAGAAATTTGCATTTTTGTGAAATATATTTGAGAAACAATGCAGCAACAAGGTAATACAATTACAACTTCTTAGAGAAATATTTATGTGGGATCACATTTTTATTTTTATTACAAACTTCATAACTTATCTTTAAAAATTAACAACTAGTTTAAACATTACAATTGTACATATTGTGGCAGTTTTCAAAAAAATTTACAAACATAAGTATAATAATTAAAACCCAATACATTTTAATGAATTTGGTGAATAGTAATGACATTTACTTTATCACATTGCAACACTGAGTTACACCATTGCAAAATACAGGCACTGCCTATTTAATCAAATTTAATAATTAATATTATAAAAAAGTGTAGCGAATATTGCAAACCTTGATGAGAGGATGGGATAGGGTACAGTGCATTGTGGTAAGTATGGCTGAATTTTTAAATAAAGTTGCATTGTGTAGCATATTTCACCACGAATATACGGTGGTTTCGGATTATCGTTAGAAACTCGATAACCAGTATTCAACTGTACATTTAAACAAATTTCGTAGGTAAAGAATTTTATTTTCTTGTTTGAAAATTAAGAGTCGATAGGGGGTTTAAGTTTAAAAATGAGGACAACCGAAAGGCTTTGTGTGAAAAATCTAGTCTTGCACAAAAGAATTGAATTTTTAAGAATTTATACTCACTGCAAACAAGAATGCTCTTCATTTAACATAACATAAAGTCTATAAAACACACCGACGGTGAAGGAACAAGACACATGATTGTGCATGCAGGTGGAAAGCATGGTTTTGTTGATGGGATGGATCTTTTATTTTCGTCAAAATCAAACTCGGCCGATTATCATGACAATATGGATACAAAGATGTTTGTGAAATGGTTAAGAGAGAAACTATTACCATCGTTACATGAACCATCTGTCATTGTATTAGATAATGCTCTGTACCATTCGTAAATTTTAAATATGCAACCAACAAACTCCTGAATGGTACAGAAAATAAAAGAATGGTTAACGAACGAAAATATTTCATATCCACAGTATTGCTTCAAGCCGGAATCATTATCGAAAGCTAAAAGGCTGTTTTGGAAACATGGCAACGAGCACTTAATACTGCCACTCCTGAAATTTGGGAAAAGACGGGAAGATTCACCAACGACTGGGTCTCGAAGAGAGTAGTTGGTTACCGATCAGTTTAAGTCGTATTATGCCTCCTCGATAAATTAGTTAGTTCAGTTTAATTATGTGAAAAAACAATTTTGTAAAATAATTAGCTCCACATATTATGTACGTGCCCACGGAGCAGTCTTGCTCAATTAATGTTTTGAAAATTTTATAGAGGTTACTTTTATATTAGAGATTGTGAATTAATTTATTATTAAAGAATGGAAGATTTGTTAAAAAAAAAGACATGATAAAATAGCTAAAGCATTAGCAATTATGCCCGAGGCTAAAAAACAAAAAAATTAAGAAATACTACTGAAAACTGTATAGTTATGTTGAGAAAATCAGTTAAAAATCTTAAATATGCCAGTTGCAGATGTCTTTTAGACATAGGAAAAATGTACGTTTTTAAAAGAGAACATTTTTTGCAAGAAAACAAATACCGCTTGTTTTTGTTATTTTTACAGCAAAATATATGTTTATATCTTTAATAAATGAATTTCAGTTTTTTGGAACAATCGTAAGAAAATTAGTAATGTTATTCAAAAAAACGTGCGTTACAACACTGACCAGGGTATGGCTCATATGTTAAGTATGCAAATTTTAATAGTCAATAATCACGAATTTACCACTGCAAGAGCTATTTATCAAAATTCCTATTCCTATTCCTTTTGTGGGAACGCCCTTAAAGTGCCAAAATTAGCACCAATAAATAATCTTATCTATTCTTTAATAAATTTCATTCATTGCAAAATAATTTGCTTAATGTTTCTTGTGAAAATATTTAATAAAAATATATTTTTAAACTTTTTTAATCATACCACACATTATTAAATAAGAACTAATTTAAAAACCTTTTGAATTTGGAATAATAAACATTCATCTCACAACTGATATCTAGTGCAGGCGGATTCTGTGAGTCTTTTGAGATAAGAGATGTTCACCAGGAATCAGCATTAACCCATTTTTTTTAACTTAGTAATGGATTTTATCACCAAAGATATACAAATGAAAGTACTGTGGTGTGTTATCACCAGTTGACATTGTACTTGTTGCACAATCGGCAAATGATTTGCAGGAAAATTTTGACAGATATGTCATAGCTTTGGAACAAAATGGCTTACGAATCAACAAATGTAAGACAATATACAAGGTGTGCAAATACCAAATAGACCAAGAAGATGCAGCTGATAAACATGTGTTTATCCAAGAAATACCTGTCCCAAAAGTAACAGAGTTACAGAGCCAGTCGTTTCATTTGCCTGATTACTGTAGTGTGTATCAAGCCGAAATGACAGCCATTACCGAGGCAGCTGTCTGGATACTCTGAAACGAACAAAAGTTCTGCGAGATATCCATTCTTTACAGCCAGGCTGCTATCAAATCACTGAACTCAGTCTACTTGACCTCTAGGGCAGCGGTGCAATGCCGTGCTGCCTGAATAATCTAGCAACTAAGTTTAGAGTTCACATGGTCTGGGTACCTGAACACAGGGACATACCATGCAACTGTAAGTCGGACGAGCTAGCAAGAGAGGGCACCCAGAGGGGGAACCCACATGCACAACATCAAAACAGATTTGGCCTAAACTAGATCTACGTCGAACTAATAATGTTTTAACTCTATCCAGGGAGTCCATTGGAAATGCGATCGCGGCCATAACAGGACACTGGGCAGGTGGATCCCATGCACGGCTGATGGGAATTGCAGAGACACGACTTCTGTAGAAGCTGTCATGATGAGGAAGAGGAGGAAACAATGGTACATCTTCTCTGCCACTGCCCTGCTGTTGCTTTTGACTACTTCACATGATAAAATGAGTGTCATATTAATAAAATGTTAACCAAATAACTACAACAAATTTAAAATTTACTGTTACTTGAAATATTACTTTACCTCAAAATTCAAACTAATTTTAACCCTCTTGGGTAATAAGTCTACTACTACTGACAGTAAATCAGCGTTGGTTACCAAATGGTGCTAAACGACCGTCGAATTAAATGAGATAGCAAAAGATATAAATATGTCCAAAAAACGCGTTTGTCATAGATTGAATTAAAAATTGGGCGAAACAAAAATACAGTCAAAACAATGGACTACCAAGGGGAAATCGGCCCCAAATAAAGGAAAAACTGTCGTGGAGTTAACTTAATCTATTACTTATCTTCAAGGAATTACCATTATGGGAGCATACTACGCATCATTACTTGACAAGCGGAAGGCAGAAATTACGGAAAAACGGCCACATTTGCGGAAAAAAAATTGTTTTCCCAAGACAATGCGCCGTCTTACACCTCAGAGGTTGCTATGGCGAAAATGCGTGAATTACAGTTTGAACTGCTTGACAACCCTCCTTACCCACCAGATCTAGCTCCAAGCACTTCCTTTTGTTCCCTAATATAAAAATTGCGCTCGGATGACAGAGATTTTCATCAAATGAGGAAGCCATGGTAAACAATTATTTTGCAGGGAAAGATGCCGAGTACTATTTGGATGAGTTAAAGAGATGGGAGCATCGCTGGAAGAAGTGTGTAGACTTACAAGGAGACTGTAGAAAAATAAATAAAAGAAAAAATGTCTTGTATCCTTGTTAGGTTGGAAACTCTCCAGACCACTCTCGTATTTCACAGGAATGAATCGTGAGGCCCAGTACCAACAAAATTGCAAATGCATTAATATTAACTGAGAAACATAAATCTGACAAGGGATGTTTTTTTTACATCATTTAAAATACAAAAATAAAAGCAATTACTATTAAGAGAAACACTGAAATAGCCTTTAAGAAAAATTAAGCAATTCGGAAACATTTTTAGTATTTACAAAATATTTTTTTTACATTTGTGATGTGATAAATGTTTGTTAATTTTTAATGATAAATTTAAATGTGAAAAACTGATGAAATTATGCATGAACAGGTTAAACTCAAATATAACTAATGAACATTAATTTAGACTTAAATCTAACTTAAATTACTAAATCTTTCGTTCAAACAGATATTGGTAGCTCTGGGGGTAACTTTGTATATTGTAATATTTTCTTGAGTGCACAAATCTCGAAGTTGAGCAATAGCTAATTGAATTTCACTATTAAGAATTATTTTGTGCCGTTTAATTTCGTTAACAGGGTTTGAAAAAAACATGCCGTTATTCTTAACTTGCACCTTAAAATTTGTAGTGCAAACATTGGGTATTATCCGTCTTAGTTTAATTTTTTTAGGGGTGTTGGGATTATTTTCTATAAGAGCCTGTTTCTGCTTTTCTCTGATTTTATTCAGCCTTGTTTGGGCGTAATTCGTTCGTTTTAGCATTTTTCGTTTGTTAATGGAATTATTCTGTGTTAAATTTTTATATACACGCTTTTTAGGAGGTACTAAGGAGGTGTTGGTGCCATTAAAAGGTACTTTTCTACCTAAACGTTGTCTTACTGGTTGTTTGTAAATATCACGTGTCATTGGACTGGTTCCTGATGAATTGTTGTTTTGATAATATGCTTCTTGAGCTCTTTGCTTCTTTTGTATATTCTGTTTCAAGGGTTGTAGATTTTTC
This sequence comes from Agelastica alni, assembly GCA_950111635.1. Taxonomy (NCBI): domain Eukaryota; kingdom Metazoa; phylum Arthropoda; class Insecta; order Coleoptera; family Chrysomelidae; genus Agelastica; species Agelastica alni. Next base: position 6,418,823 of record OX467719.1, on the reverse strand, counting down.
TGGATTACCTCTAAATGAAACAAAATTAGAAATTAAGTGTAACAAATAATTTTTCTTAATATCAACTACTTTTTTCTTTTAAATAAAGGTTGATTAATTTACAAAATATAGTGCAATAAAATAAATAATATACATAAAAATAATAATTAATAAAAAATAATTTTACAATCAAAAGTGTGGGGTGCTTTTTATGATGTTTACGTTTTTTTCTTGGAGACTTTTACCAATATCTGTTTTAAGTCAATCCGATGTTTTTAAGTGGGTGAAAAGATTCAGTTACATAGATAGATAGATAGATACAAGTCAAGCTAATATAAAGCCTATAAAAATGTTGTATTTATTAATAATACATACACATAGTCACGCCTTTTTCCTGTAGGGGGCAGGCATAAACCACTTGCTATGGTACTTTCACGCATCTTTCACTTCGTCTACTTTCATCAGCGCTCTCATACATACTCGTCGGTTGTTGGTACTCTCTTGACCTGGACTTTCTTCAAAACAATTTTAATCTGATCAAGATTGACGACAACCTCTACCAACTTGCCCATTCACACTAGCCATATAAATCTGTTTTATCAATCTTCTTTTATCCATCCACTCTACGTCTCTAAACCATCAAAGCATTCCTTTGTCTATCTTCTTTTACACCACAGCATTCCCTTATCACACTATTCTTCACTTTATCCATCAGAATCATTTTGACTATACTTCTCAGACTACTCATCTCCGCAGCATTGATCTTTCATGCTTCTTCTGACAAACCCATACATAAGTGTAAGGACCAGCACTCCTTTATGCACAGCTAGTAGTGCCTTTTTTGACACATTCTAGCTACTCATAAAGTTACAAAACAGTTATTTTTAAATAATCATGTTATTTTTAAATAAAACAGAAGGAAATATAAACTGCTTAATAATACTAAATCTTGTAAAAAAAACCTCTAATTTTAATTCAATCCATCATATATATTAACATTAGCAGAAATAATAAAGAGCTACTAAAGACAGAAAACCCTCCAACAAACCAGATTGTTATATTGTATAAAAAATTGTCAGGAAGACATACTTGAACAATGTATTTAAAGATAGTGAATCAAATTAAACTGTGAATTCCTAGGCCATAAAAAATCCTTAAAACAAGAAAAATGTCAATAGAATAATTAGTAACATGTCAATGAGTCAATTACAAACATTCTATGGTAAGTTAGAATTCAAGAATGTAGAAAATGGTTAGAATTGAAACCTCCATTTTAAAGATCTTTCTAAAATATTTACATATGCATGGATGACATGTATTCATTATCATTGGCAACTAATTTTAGCAAACCGTTTATGTTTTTACACTCACCCTCTTTTGGAAAACATGCAGGAGGTTGCTGAGGTCGCTGCCTTCTCAAGCGCATCGTTTTTGGAATTACTACAACAAAACAACGTGACATTAAAGCTATACAAATATAGATTTGGTTTTAATTTCTTTTAAATATTAAAAATTTTGTTACCTTGAATATCCATTTTTTGTTTTGTACAAATATTTTAACTTATCTAATAAAAATATAGATATTTATAAATCACCAAGGTTCAAATCAAATATTATAGTCTTAGCAGATTCTTAAAAACGTCAAACGTCACAAACATAAGTTGTGAATATTTTTGGCAGTAGATAAAAGGCCTGAGGCCTGTTCGTTTGTCATGCTCACGCTGCCCAATAAATTACATAAATGTGCAGATTGCTATGATTTTCGTGATAAAAATCCACGAAGAGCATTTACCAACTGCTGAATTCAAAGGAACACAAAACCCCCACCAAAACAATTTGATATTTGATCCCAACAAAAAACAACCAAATTGCCCATCAAATTTTCATTTCGTTAAGTAAATAATTTTTCAACTCAGAATTTGCATCAGTCACTTCACCATTAATTAATCTGAATTTTCTATTTATTTTTAATGTCCGATTTTTGAAATTCTGCTAGATCAAACTGATATGATTTTTCTTTTTCTACCTAAATTGGTGGAGCAAATAAATCCTGCTTTATCTGGTATATTGCATTATAACAAACGAACAGTCGAATACTGCTCAATAAATTACATAAATGTGCAGATTGATATGATTTTCGTGATAAAAATCCACGAAGAGGATTTACCATAGACCATAGACTAGAGCTCCAACGCTGTGTTAAAAATCCGGACTAAATTTGTGCTAACATTTGGTAAATTTCGGAGCTTCTGTTGCTCTGTGTTAGATGTCGCTACGCAAAGTTAATTGTAGTCACGCCTCAAATTTCAGAACACAGGCGTAGAAGAGAGACAAATTTTGGGAAAAGGGGTTAGTATTGAAATGAATTTTTATTTAACGATAAAAATTATGATTGCATTATGGAAAAAATTAAATATTATTTTTTTTAAAACGATGAATTTCTTTTTTCATTTCTTGGAGAAAAAAGTTTTTTTGTAAAACATAATAACTTAAATGAGTTTAGAAATTTTCGAATTAAAATCGTTGTGGTTCAGTGTCAAGCCTATGAGTAGAATGGTAGTAGGTTGACTTTGAATCAGAATAATTTAAAAATTATTAACAAAAATTGGATATTTTTTCAGTACGATTATTCTTTACTTGCATCATTCCTTGAGAAACAGTATAGAATACTGAAATTTTTCAACCATTATTAGTCATGATTAGTGGCGAAATTCGATTCGACTGCTCCTTACGCCCCATTTGATATGTCACCTACCTATTAATTATTACAATAAAAAGTTATGGAAAAATATGTTTCTACCAAAAATTAAGTATGTGCTGTTGAAGATAAAAAGTTATTTTGTCTGTTTATCTATTTTTCTATTAATGTTATTGCTTGTGGTGTTCAATCTATTGTTGACTTATATTTAAATAAAATTTTAAAAAGAGAAATTTTAATCACTATTTTATATCATTATATAAAAAAAAATTATATTGAATTATAATATTAAAATATAAAACAGTTTTTTGTAAAATAAAATTTAAGAAAAAATGTCGTTTAAAAAGAAGAAAGAAATAATCACTACGATAATCAAGAAAAGACAAGTGACATTGAAATTTTTATTTAAACGTCCTATCGTGTACAAGAAAAATAGTTATTTTTATTTTAAGTAATCAATGTATTTACTTATAACAACAAAGATATAGACTCTATCTATTTGTTTATCTAATTATTTTACTGTATACTAAAGATGGGAACCCATGATCATGAAATATGTAATGGATTTGAATTTTGCGAAAACTACAAAGGCCTTCATATACTGCAAGCTCATGCTCAAATAAAAGAGCTGCAAACAATTTTAAGGGACAGGTAAATTTTTATACTTATAAGTGATTACAAAAGGAGGATATGCTACATTCCTATTATTATTGGAAACAAAATATACTATTTTAAAACTATCAGTACCTAGAATGCTGAATCTACCTGTTAGTATAAGTATGTGACTTGTATATTATATTGTACATACATACATACATAAAGTCACGCCTTTTTCCCATAGGGGTAGGCAGAGACCACTTCCTTCCACTTGCTACGGTTCGTACACACATCTTTTGCTTCCTCTACTTTCATTAGTGCTCTCATTCATGCTCTTCGGTTGTTGGTACTCTTGACCTGGCCTTTCTTCAAAACAATGTTGATCTGATCGAGATATGTTCTCCGAGGTCGACCTCTACCGATTTGCCCATTCACACTCGCCTTATAAATTTGTTTCGTCAATCTTCCTTCATCCATCCTTTCTACGTGTCCAAACCATCTAAGCATTCCTTTATCTATCTTTGTGAATATTATGTTTCTTACAAGCTGATTAGGACAATAGTAAAAACTACATTAGAGTATTTCTTATTATAGTTAGTTACTGTTTTTTATGAACATAATATGTATTTAGTGTGATTAATTTTTTGGCTAACTTTTTAAAATATTTTTAAGAAACACAACCAGAAGTGACTTCAAATTTTATGCAGACCGTCTTATAAGACTAGTAATAGAGGATAGTTTAAATCAACTTCCATTTACTGACTGTGATGTCATAACCCCAACAGGGGCCACTTATGATGGATTGAAGTACAAATCTGGCAATTGTGGAGTTTCAATTGTTAGATCTGGAGAAGCTATGGAACAAGGCTTAAGGGATTGCTGTAGAAGTATTAGGATAGGAAAAATATTAGTCGAGTCAGATTTGGACACACATGAAGCTAAAGTTGTTTATGCCCGATTTCCAGAGGATATTTGCCAGAGACATGTAAGACAAGAAAACGTTTTCAAGTAAGTACAAAAACAGTGAATAATAAAAGTTTTGTTATCCAGGTCCTGCTCATGTACCCCATTATGTCTACTGGGAATACTGTCAGTAAAGCAGTAAATGTATTAAAGGAACATGGTGTTAAAGAAGAATGTATAGTACTTAGCAATTTATTTTGTACTCCACAAGCTGTGCAGACTGTTTTGGACATGTACCCAAAGGTAAAATAATTTTTAAAATTAGTTTACAGAATATAACTTTAAAAAGTTAATTAAAAAAGTAAATGCCACCACAAAACTTTTTTCCAAATAAATATGATTTAATTGAATGTAGGTACAACAAATATAATTATGAATTTTATTTTTTAATTTTGAATTTATAATTGTTACACTAACTGTGCAAATAACGTTTTTTCTGATTGTTTTTAGCAAGTTCAGATATGTGTTAATAATAATTACATAACTAAGGAAAACCCATATTAGCATGAAAAGTGTAGTTATTGATGTAAAAAGTGTTATTAAATTTATTACAATTTTTCATTTCAGATGAAAATCTCAACTTCAGAAGTACATCCTGTAGCACCAAACCATTTTGGTCAAAAATACTTTGGAACAGATTAGGGAGTAACTGATACAAACACAAATAAATGACATATTTTATATTAATGTATATACTTGTAACTTTTCAAATATAATAATTTATCTATAGAATTGAATTAATTATTATTTTTATTATGAAACATCTAATGCCGCGGGTGAGAGTTAAAGCGGCTGTTGGCGTGGCGACCGTCAGTCTTCCGTCCGACCCGAAATACCTTGACTGTAGCAACTAAAAAATGAGGTCTTTACCAAAAATGAAGAAAATTTCCGATGACAAATGACAGTTATCAAAAACAATGCGTTTTTATGTATTGGTCTTCTATATGGCAACGCCCAAAAACCATAAAAGAAGCACCAACTGGATAAGAGCCGAAGAGGAACGGTTAAACGTTATGCCAATGGAGTTTGATGACTTTACGCTGAAGGAAATCACTGAAGTAATCCAAAATACCAGCAACTGAAAAGCACCGGGAGTTGACAACATCCAAAACTTTTGGTATAAGAAATTCCCAAACGTGCACAAAGAATTGGCCAAACAATTTACCCGCCTCTTACACCACCCAGAAGACAGCCCAGCGTTTCTAACTCTGGGTTCCACCCATATGCTTCCAAAGAGCTACCAGACGGATGATCCCACTCAGTACAGACCTATTACGTGCCTCCCCACTTTATATAAAATACTTACAGCTTGTATCACTAACAGAATTTACAGGCACGCCGAGGAAAATAACATCTTAGCGGAGGAACAAAAAGGCTGCAGAAGAGATCACCAAGGGTGCAAAGAACAACTTGTTGTGGACTCTGTGATACTTCGACAAGCACAAATAGATCATCGAAATAAACACACTGCTTTCGTCGATTACAAGAAAGTGTTTGATAGTGTACCTCATTCCTGGCTTGTCAAAGTCTTGCAGATCTACAAAGTCCACCCAACTATTGTTAGCTTTCTTTCAACTACAATGAAAGGATGGCGAACAAACCTACACCTGCAGATCGGACCAAACTCTTTTAGTACCGACGAAATACCCATCCGTAGGGGAATATACCTGGGAGACTCCTTAAGTCCGTTGTGGTTCTGCCTTGCAATGAATCCCCTTTCCACAATGCTCAATGATGCAAAGTACGGCTTTAACGTTAAAGCTAACAGAAACACCAACTGTACAATCTCTCATCTTCTTGACATGGATGACATCAAGTTATGCGCAGCAAATGATCGTCAAATCAATCATCTTCTCGATATAACTCACCGATTCTCCAATGATATCCATATGGAGTTCGGGTTGTCCAAGTGCAAGACCCTATATGTTGAGAAAGGCACCTATACACCGTACTACAAGTACCAGCCGCAGAAGGTGCTCGAAAACGACAATTTTATACTCTACTACGATAGGTCCATTATCACTGATGGACAGGTGACGAATAACAGACCTGACATCGTGGTAGTTGATAAAAGAGTCAATTCAGTCCTTCTCGTCGACGTAGCCATACCGAACACCCACAACGTTCTCAACAAACACCAAGGGAAACTGGCTAGGTACGCGGATCTCGCTATTGAGATTAAACAGATGTGGCACAGCGAAAATGTAGAAATAGTCCCAGTTATTATGTCATCAACCGGCGTCGTACCTAAGACCCTGCACGAAAGTATCGCCAAATTGGGACTACCGAAAAACACCTCCGACATCCAGAAGGCGGTCATACAGTGCGCAAGTTTATTACGTAAACTGAGCCTAATACTTTGTATCCGGGATAGGTAAATAATACCAGCTCTAAGCTGAGTAGTGAATAAGTCTTTCCCATAAATAATAATAATATTAATAATTACCAACCTATAGGAATCTATAGATGAAAGTATTGGAAAGAGTCTTTATGTTGATGATCTTACTATTTATTGTTCTGGTAGAGAGATGCAAGAAGTCTAAGAGAAAATACAAACAACCATAAACCAGCTCACAGCAACAGCAACCTCCATTGGTTTTCGTTTTTTTACCGACGAAAACACATTGCATCGACTTCTGTCGTTTAAGAACAAGGCATAATGATCCAGAGCTATACATAAATGGAATCCGTCTAGAAGTTAAGAGTACCATGAAAATATTGGGAGTTACTTTTGATAAAAAACTATATTGGAAACCTCACATAAAAGATCTAACCAATAGATGTAAGAGAGCCCTTAATATAATTAGATGTATCTCCAACTTAAATTGGGGTGCCAATCGGGAAGTCATCCTTGCAGCGTATAAATCCTTGATACTCCCAAAACTAGAATACGGAAGTGTTGTGCGTGCAATAGCCGCTTGTATCAACTCGAGAAGATTCACAAAGAAGGACTTCGACTAGCCATAGGAGCGTTTCGTACTAGCCCAAATCAATCAATCTTTTGTGAAGCTGGTATTAGTTCATTAATCCATAGGAGAAGAAAACTTTTATTTTATTTTACTGTTGAAATGATGTATATTTAAAAATATAAAAACATTTCACAGGAACGGCGTCGTTCTAAAATCGTTACCAAAATTATCACCAGAATCGTCTTTATATCCCGATGGACTAAACAGCTATAAATAATTTGGTAGCAGGACTCTTCGTATTTAAAGTATGTATAGTAATCTGCAGAGTGTCTTTTGCAGGTTTAAATAGCTTGATGATTCTTTTTAGCTCCCCGCTACTTATCTCGGGCGTCTGTGTAGTGCCTTTGTATTTTAAGGGGGTGAAAAGCTATCAATAATTTGGTAGCAGCACTTTTCGTATTCAAAATATGTAATTTTTTAAATTTGATTAAGTACCTGAGAAACGGGTTAGAGTATAATTTTAACGATGTATACTTTAAAATATAAAAAGTATCTCTTACAGTAATCACCCCAGATGTGTTGAAACAGACCGTTAAAACTGGCACGTCTAGTTAATGGCTGTTTGCGATCGGTACATAGTGACATTCGACGCTTTATCGACACTGGGGGCGAAAAGCTAATAAAGATCACTGTAAGTTTCTGTTAAAGAAAGCTACTGACCTCGGGCCTCTATGTAGTGCCTTTGTATTCCGAGGGGATTAAAAGCTATAAATAATTTAGTAGTAGGACTTTTCGTATTTAAAGTATGTATGTTAATTATTTAATGTATAAGAGTATACTTTGAAATCTGAAGAGTGTCTTCCTTTAAATGTGAGTGTGCAGAATTTAAAGTGAAAATGTTTATGTGCAAACACATACACGCTGTTGCCTTATTTGAGCAGAGAAGCGAATCTGTTTCAGTTCTTTTAAATGGAACTACAACAAGTTCTGAAGAGGATGAAGATGTTTTATTAGCTGATGAAACTTCCACCAGCCAGAATAAATACCAGCAGAATTTAAAACTGTTTTTAGGAGAAACCCATCAAATTTAAAAAAAATTTATTAATTTAAAAAGAAAGCTCGAGGTATGTTATTCAGATTTTATAAATTTTTATCCAATTATTTAGGTACTAGAGTGTTAATTAATAGATTAAAATTAACGAAATTGATACTTATTATCTTACTAACTTGGATGATAAAATCTTTAAAGAATTTAAGAATTTGGTAAATAAACATAAAAATAAAAATGACACCAATACATGTAAAAGAAGAAAAGTAGAAAGTCAGTTATATTTTTCAAACAACAAATAAAATTGAACAGGTTTGTTTACAAAAAAAAACATTTTTTGGCTCATATTTTTTTGTCTCTCTCTCTCTCGCTTGCAGATATTTTAATTAATCTTTTTTTTAGGTTTAGAATTATTAACTTAGCGTCAACGTTTTTAACTAACATTTCTTATCAACATTCCTAACTTACATTCCTTATCCCAATTCCTTGGCGAAGGATAAGCTCTTACCTCCTCGTGGTCTTCGCTGGGCAGTGACGTTATAAAATATTAATAATCAAGAAAGTAAGGGTTGAGAGACAATAAATGTTTCTTCTCTGAAATTGTTTCATACCACTTTTTAACTAACAATAAATAATTATTATTTTACATTATAAATATGTTTACTCAACTCACACAATATATTTGGTAACATTAATTTTTTTTTATTTTGTCACTGGCAAAAAGAGCAACCCTTAATGATCTCAAAAGTGCATTTTTAATTTACATATTTTTGATATATTCAAGTTTTTTTAAATTGTTTTGTTTTATTAACTTTTAAATATATTTAATATTTTGTTTATTATTTTCTTCCTTCTGCATACAAATTTCAATTTTGAAAAAATGTTATCAGGCACCAAGTAAACCAATTCATTTTTTTATATTAATTTATTTTAAAATATTTGAGTACCCCTACCGTGAACAACTCTTTCGTTAAATCCTAATAAACGTTAATTTGTATTCCTAGTGTTACAAATCCGGTCCTGTCGGCAACCGAGGATTTTGGCCGCCGAACGGTCTAGCAAAGTCGAGCATAGATGACAATAGATAATTCGAGAAATTACTGGACCCTTCTCGTGGTTATTCGTTCATGGAATAAAAAAGGGGGACAGCGAGCGGAAAAGGACAGTATCAGCTTATGTGTTTATGAATTAATAAATTTAAATAGTTATATAGAGTTGTAAAAGTTGTATAGTAAATATCTATTATATATATATAAATATAACATATTTGTTAACAATATATCAGAAGACTTAGACCGTCTAAGTACTTGGTGTGAAAATAATAGTTTGCATTTAATTGTTGGAAAATGTTACATTAGTTTTTATAGAGGTGCCAAAAAGTATGTTAGTTCATAAACAATTAATGATAATCAACTATCATTATCATAGGTAATAACAATAAAGGATTTAGGAGTCACATTTGATGAGCAGTTGCGTTTTGTTGAACATATACATAATATATCAGTAAAATCCTCAAAATCTCTAGGTTTCATTCTTCGGAACTGTTTGAGATTATCTACTTGGGCTTTAAGGACAGTTTTTTATGCTTTAGTGTCACAAGTAGATTATGCATATATTGTGTGGTCTCTTCAGTGTCAAATTCATTCTACTACTTTGGAAAGAGTTCAGAACAAATTTCTTAGTTACTATGCATATAAGTTGAACCTTCGCATTAGTAATTATGATTACACAATTATTTTAAATACACTGAAGATGAACTTATTGAGTACAAGACAGGAAAACTGCGAGTTAGTGTTTGTTTTTAAGCTAATAAATGGTTTAATTTTGCCCCGAACTTCTCCAAGGTATTAGTTTGAATGTTTCCGTCAGAAATTTAAGACCATCAAATTTATTCTATATTTCTTTTCACCATACAAATTATGGTATGCATTCGCCTATTGAACGTACTTTAAAAATAATTAATAACAAAAGCATACATATTTGGTGGTTCGTTAGCTATGTTCAAGAATCCGATAAAGAGAGTTTAAGTTGTGAAATTTTTATTTTAATGTTAGTGATTTATTTGTTTAATTTTATCTTAATTTAGTATATAAGTTGATTGATTAATTTTTAATTAAATGTATACACAATTTGTTGTAATGGGGGTGATCCAGTATATTAATAAAATAAATAATCAATTGTAAGCAGCCTTCACACATATTTCAATGTATATTTTCGAATCTCTCCGTATATATGTGAAATTATTAAAATTTTGGCAATATGACTTCGAAAAGCAGAGTCTGTAGGAATTATACTCAAGAAAAATTAATAAAAAAGGTTATCATTTTTGTCTACCTTAGAAGGGGATGAGAAATTATATCATTTTTAAAATATTTTATCAGTATGTTCTCTTAGGTTCCGTGTAGAGTGAAAATTCATATGCAGCGAACTATTCCGCAACCAGTCCGTGCAAGCTCCGTTTATCCTGATACAAGCAGTGGAATCCTCCTAAAGTGATTTAAGTGCTCGTATTAAACTACCGCTCACCCCATACTTAGACAATGTCTACCACAATTCACTCCTCACCACTCTCGTCATAGGTCTATCCATTTTAAATAGCAAAATAACAGCAACACACCCACGCACTCACACAACTACTAAAACTAAATCACACCTATAACCTCCTTCTAGATGATTACATATTACGCTTAAAAAATTTGTGCGTAGTTTGTTTACCTCCAAGCAGGGTAATTCGGTAAACGTGTTGTGTTTTTGATGTTTTATCCAATTCTAACTGACTTAACCGGAAGTGGTCCCCAACAATAATAATTTAAGTCTACCCATCTCAACAAAATAACCAGTATTAACCTTTCAATGCTAAAATGTAGTTCGATACCACAGATTTTCCGTTTCGCATGTGGAACAGTGGAAAAAAGTTGCTAAATAATTTTTTACTTTTTATTTTAATAAAAATGCAGAATATAAAATACAGTTTTTATTTTTTCAAATTTTGCGATAGGTATTTAAAAGTACTATTTTACAAAACAAACGAATAAAAACTTTATTTTTTCAGATGTGTGAAATATAATTGATACAATTAATAGTGGCCTATAGAAAATTATTTCTATTTAAAATTATTTACAAATTACAATTAAGTACCTCTACACTACATTTCTAATTCTAAGACTGTACATAAATTATTATCATACATTTTTTTTTATTTACAAGTGACTCGACCGTTTTACCAATATTTCTAGATAAAAATAATATGTTTTCATTTTAACCAACAATCAAAATTACAATATCATTAAAATGTAGCTCATCATCTTGAAAAATAAATTATAAATTCCTATTGCTTTATTCGAAAGATTGGTAATTATTAGCCATGTTCTTTAGAGTTTAAAGTGGTCCAAGAAGTGTCGATCTGATCCGCTTGCGCCTGCGCAAAAGTTTTATCTTGCTTTTACTTACGAATATGCGCAAGTAGAAAATACATTTTCGTAAGCGGATCAGTTCAACACTTTTTTAGATCACTTTAAATCCCAAAGAACACGACTAATTATAGAATCATAACATGGCCTTGCGGCTCTAATTTAAAAATGTTACATTCACACTCTTTAGTTTTTTATTAAAAAAATAATTGCACCACGCAAGTAATAAAAATATAAAAAGACTATTCCGACAAAATAAAATATTCCAAAATTGTTTACCATGCGTAATTTGTATGTACTCAATTTTACAAGGTTTCTATTTAATAGAATGCAGTGTCCACCATTCGTTTTAAAAAAATAAGACTGCAGTAATTCCTTTAAAATAAATGGATGTGTCAACAACGAGTCAGTTAAACTGAAAAGAACTCGCCGTCAAAAATTTCGATAAAACTATCTATTTAATTTTTTTCTTTGGTTTGATGTCCAAATACTGGCGGCACTTATTTGTGAATTATAACGCACTTGTTTATATCAATGTTTTCGTTATTAAAAATAATCATTTAAGATAGACGCAAGTATACAGTTCAACTAAATTATATCGGTTTTTTGTACTTCATAAAACTAATAATAAACAATATCCCATCCAATAACAAAACAAAAATATCTTGAAAATATAAAGTATTTGAGTAAATTTATTATTTTCCTATGTTTCTAATTTATTAGCAACGATGATGACAAAATTGTGCGTCCTACCAAAGCACAATTTTGGCAGACAAAAAATAAAAGGTAGGCTAGATGATAATTCAAATATGATATTTATGTTTGAATAAGGTAGACATTTTCATAAATTCGAAAACTTGTGGAAATTCAACTTATTATTTATTTAAAGCTGGATGAATCTTGGAAAACATCTACGCCCATATTGGTTGGGAATTATAAAAAAAACAATGATTTGTAAATAAAAGTATTCCTAAATGCTAATTATTACTTTTTAATGTCCCGAAAGAAAAAAAAAGAATTTTTAATTAAATAAAAAAGTATTCTTTTTATTAAGAATTTCATACACTATTCAATTTTCTACAACTGTAATTAAAAAGTAACAAAACATTTATTTTTAGTTTCACATGTTCCCAGAATTATTATCTCTAATAATTAAACCATAAATAAAGGGTGCTCAACAATTCACGCAACCAATAAAACAAAAATAAACAGTTTGACAGCTGACAGTTTAGGGTTAGTAAAAATGGAGCACTACACGAGATAACAACGCGTTTCCATTGTTGAACAATATTTCAAAAATAATAAAAGTTTGTACTTGGGGAGCAGATCAACAACGAGAAAATAAGTGCCGCCATAAGAGAAAGATTGCAAAGCGGAAACAGGGCGTAGTGTGCAAATCTAACACTACCGAAACACAAATTCATCTCAGGTAATACCAAAATGAGAATATACAAGACCCTGATTCGACCCATCATAACATATGACATTGAGAGCTGGACTAGACGATCACCTAAACACATCGATTCACGCAAAATCAGTACACAGCATTAAATGAATCATGCAGATTAATAACTGGCTGTATGAAACTCACCTCGCTCAACTTAATGTAGGAAGCCGCGGGTTTCGCAACACCTGAGGACCGTAGGAGGGCGGCGGAGCACACTGAATGGTTCAAGCAAACATTTGACGAACGCCACGTACTATACAATAAGGAGCCCGCCCGGCCAAGGCTTAAATAGAAGCAAAACTTTCTTAGGACTGTCTCGGTCGAACCACCAGAACCCTAAACCGGAAAAGAACCGGAGTAGCCCCGACAAGGGCTCACAAAATAAGATGGGGCCTGCTGAATGCAGATGATATCACATGCGAATGTGGAGAACCGCAAGACATGAAACACCTTTTAGTGTGCCCCGGATGCCCCACAAACTGCACCCTCGAAGATTTATGGTTGGTCAACGATAAAGCTATCGACGTGGCCCGTTACTGGGCCGAAAAACTTAAATAGACTGGAATCCGGATACGAAAAAGTAAATGTAAGTAAGAGAGAATAAGATTTAAACGGAAAATATATGGTGCTATTCCAGTGAACGAGGAAGATTGGCGCAAATAAACCAACAGAGAAATCCAGGAAATCCTTCGAGACGAAGACATTGTAAAATTCATCAGATCACAAAGACTCGGATGGTTGCGACATGTACAGAAAATGGACGAAGCAAGAAAGCCCAAAAGAATACCGAATTCGAAAGTATACGCCGCCCGAAGAAGAGGAAGACCTCGTCCCAGATGGTTGGACCAAGTTGTTGACGACCTGAAAGTGATGCGAGTCTGCTGTCAAGGACCGTTTCATCTGGAGGCGAGTTGTCGAAGAGACCAAAACCCACCTCGGACTGTAGCACCTATTGGTAAGGTAAGTAATGAAAGTTTGTCGGCCAATTTGCAAATTTACAAAATATGGTAGAAATATTTAACTTCGTCGACTGTGAAGAGAGTAATTGAAAAATTCAGGAAGACTGGATAAATTGGCAAAACTAAGCACACGGGCCGTCCAAAAACAAGCCATTCAAATGTTAATATCGAAGCAGTGCGTTAGAGTGTTGGTGAAAGTCTAGGAAATCGGCGTCGTGGTCAAGAACTGCAAGTTTTAAGAAGCTCTTTAAAGTATAAATACACACAAAGACCGTGCACAGCGAAGAGAGTTCGTTGAATGGTTTATTGAACATCAACAAGTGGATGCCTATTTTTCGAGCAAAATCATCATAAGTGGTGAAGCTTGATGGCTTCGTTAATGATAAAAATTGCCGCATTTAGGGTTTAGATAACCCACATGTGATTATCTGCCACAAAGTGTCACTGTTTGGGCTGAAGGCATCATTGGACCATAAATGAGGCTGTTTAAGCAGTGATTGTTAATGGTGCTCGATATATCGACATGGTAACCGAGTTCTTTCTGCCTAAATTGGATGTTATTGATGTAGACGACATGTGGTTTCAACAAAACGGTGCCACATGTCATACAGCATGCACGAGACAATTCCTGCTCGTATACTCCCTCGTTTCGGTGATCAGAATTGTCCGCCCAGATCATTTTTTGAAAATTGGAAGTTTAATGTCTATGCCAACAAGCCCTCAACCACCCGCGCATTCAAGGAGAATATTTAACGCCGCATCAACGAAATTCTGATACATTTATGCAAAATGGTCATGGAAAATTTGGACAAGAATGTCTAGTGCCAGTAACGCCGTAGAGGCCATTTGCCTGATGTGCTATTCCATACATAACCCTATCCTGTGTATTTTATAAATAGAAAAATTAAAATTAAAAAAAAACTAAAATGAGCCAACGCGGGACGCTTGGCAGATGTGAATCATCGAGACTATTTTGTATAGAAAATATGCTTGAAAGAAAAACAATAACCTATAAACATTTTAAAAAACGCATTGTTTTTGACAACCTGTCACTTATAAGTAATTTTCTTCCTTTTTATCGTTAAGACCTCATTTTTTAGTTACTGCAGCCAAAGTATTTTGGGTCGGACGGAAGACTGACGGCCGCCTCGCCAACAGCCGCATTAGATGTTTCACATCAAAAATTGGCAATCATTGCCGACAGAAGTGAAAACTTTAAACTAGCTCGAAGCCTACCAAAAACTGCTCAACGCATCCAAAGAAGTTTTCACTTCAAAAATAACCGTGTTTTCTATTTAATCCTAATCTTGTGTAAATTTTGAGACACCTTTTATTTGACAAAATGCAAAGGCTCATATAAACAAAAATGATATCCTTCCAATTAAATTATTAGTCTTACTATTTATAAAATTCATATTATCTATAGTAAAACTTTGTAACGACCGGATGTTTAACAAAAGTAAAATTAAATGTTTGAAATAATCGCACTAAATAATAAAAATATAATACCTGGTGAGCACGGTCAAGGTTTGTTAGTTTGCATAAATGCAGTAGAAAAAAGTTAAGGCCGGACGCACACAGAGAGAGAGAGAGCAAAAACGTTTCTGATGACAAGAGTTTCCCGTGTAGATGTTTCATAACACTTTGACTCTCTTGCAAACAAAATGTTTCTTGCACAAACAAAAGCGTTTGAAACAAAAACGTTTTTGCTATTTCTGTGTGCGGCCGGCTTAAAGGGAATTGCAAATATTTGATTAAAAAAAGAGAACAAATTAACGATGTAAAATAAAAATCTGCTCCCTAGATAAAATAAAACGTTATTAATATAAAAATGACCATTTAAACGTTTCGACGTTTGAATGTACGATCGGAATTCAAGTGTTCTTAAAACTCACTCGACACAGTGATTCCCAAACTGTGCGCACAGCGGGGGCCGCGAAACATTTTAAAATCTTGACCAGAAATTTGGCTTAACTATACAAAAAACAAAGTGAGACAAAACGTAACGAAGTAAGAAAAAAAGTATTTAAGCAAGCGTAGCTCGATTCAGTCAGTCCTTTCATAATCTATGTCTAGTGAAATTAACTTAATAGTGCAGCTAAAGAAAGTACGTTTTCAACCGGTGGCACGATTGTCAAAAAACGAAAATACGACGACGATTCTTTAGAGTTTGTTTTTTCAAAACGGAAATTAATAGTAAAGAGAGACCACAGAGTGTGTACTGTGTACGAATGTTCGTACTTTTACTTAGGACAGGGCGACATGAAACAAATTTAATTAAAAAAAGGCGAAGCGATTCGAAAAAGTTTGGGAACCACTGACTTAACAACAATATTAAAAATCTATCATTTCGAAGGTAAGCGCTCTGGCCTGTTTATTATTATATTTGAAATATAATCCAGTTTTTTTTTCGTCTACGTTTTTTTTTAACCCCACAGGTCATTTGACCAGTAGTAGTTCAAATTTCAATAAAGTTTTAAATACCTAAAATGTCTAATTCTAAGAATTGTCTTCTAAACCGGGCACGGGTGGTAAACTCACATCAATTTTCGGCCTTTTGGCCAACGGTACAGCTGTTTCTTCTATTTTATCTTCCTCTCCCAACATTTCTGCTGCTTTCTTTATTAAATCTTCCTCGCTCAAGGAGCTCAAAACGCTAGGTCTATCTTCTAAAAGTGGGGAATTAACTGACGATGGTTTGATGAGCGGTTTGATCGGCAGTTTCAGTGGTATTGTATCGCTGGGTATGTCTGACTTTTCTAAAGGTTGATGTACCGGTGTACTATTACTGCTTAAAGGTCGGCTAAAACTCTTGGGAATCATCAACGGTATTGTAAGATCATTTTGAATCGGCACTTTAGTTGTTGCGAGCGAATCCGTGGTCTGAAAAATTGGTAAAAACAAGATGATGAAAGTTATAAAAAAGGGAATAATTCATTAACAAAAAAAAAAAATAAGCCGTCGCGGGACGCCTGGCAGATGTGAAACATCGAAACTATTTGATATAGAAAATTTGCATAAAAGGATGGTTTATTGAAGGAAATAAATATGGCATAATCAAAAAAAAAATATTGAGATAATAATAAAAATTAACACTCACTCATGTACACCTTAATTATAAAAATATAATTAACTTACGAACGAAAGTGTTACTTGTAAAGTAGGCGGAGCCGAGTAGTTACGGGGCAAGGATGACCTTACATTTGAGAACTATTTTGTTTATTTATGATTACGTCATTGCAGTACGATTATTGGATTTATAAAGATATAGCGAAATATTATTTTTTTTAAGATAGTGCCAGTTGATTAAAAAAATTAAAATACTTACATCTCCTATTGATTTAATGCTGTCCAAAATTTGTTGAAGGTTGGTAGGTAAAGCGATATTTGCCAAAGCAGATGTGCCGATGTCAGAGGAAGCCGATGCAATAGTTTGCGTCATACTCGTAATCTCAGACTTCTGCATTTCAATTTTCTTATTCAACTCTTCTATCTGCCTTTGAACTTCCAACGTGCTTGACGGTAATCCAATTGTGAGACCTAAAATAAAATTAAAATTACGAAGATGTAAACAAATCTGTCAAAATATACTGCCTCGAGAAATTTCTACACACACCTGGTATTTCGGGATAATTTGCTGATGGTATCGAAGGTGGTTTTTTGGCTACAGGAGTGGGTTCCACAATTTGGACATCCGATCCTGAAGAATCTCCTGGACTATATGGCTCATCTGTGGAAAAATAAAAATTAAATACTGCCGGTGAGTGCACTAAATATAAATAATTACCTCCTTCATCTATTATAGGTGAATCGACTTCTGCTTCAGCAGCAGGAATAATTAGAGGCAATATTGGAGGTGGAATTGTCATAGACGGCAACACAGGTGGCGGGATGGTTATAGGAAGCACTGGAGGTGGAATTGTGATGGGTAGTATTGGCGGTACTGGTGATACTACTGCAGGTGGTAGTTTATTTAACCTTGGATCTTTAACGGGTGGAGGAGTATAGGAACGAGGCGGAGGCGGAGGTGGTGGTGGTGGTACTACTGGGGGAGGAGCTACCGGTAAAGGCGGTGTGCTTATTCTAGACTTTTTGGTAGCAGATCCACTAGAAATTGAATCGATATATGGTCGTTTCCGTTTATCGCGAACGATGATTCCTAATAACAAGGCTGGTCTGGATTCGTCAAAACCTATCAATCAAATCAATTTAACATATAAATTACTGACAAAACAATTTGATTATTATATGAAGTGATTCATATACACTCGGCACAAAAAGTATCAAATAAAATTATCAAGTTTCGAATTGTGAAATAAATGTTAACATTAATATATGTGTGTCTGCTTTACTCGTCAAAAAATTTAAATTCTGACGTTTTCTGTCGAAAAAAAAAACGAAAAAAAATCAGTTGGTAATGTGCTTAAAAATTTCAGCTTGACAACGGTAGAAAAAGTGACGTATACGTGACGTTTCAGCTTGAAAAGGTAAAAAAGTGACGTAAATGAATAGAACAGAATTTTATTTAACAAGTTACAATGTTTTTGGCAAGTCACTCAAGTACAAAATATTATTTAAAAACTTTTAAAAATATACGATTGATGTTCTTTGTGTGAATGAGAGCAAGTGGAAAGTAGGCGACATCAATGCGCATGGACCTTATACAGCCTATTGGTCAGGAGTTCCGGAAACCAGCAGAGGTGTCGGTGTGATCCATTCTGCTGGAATAAGTAAATGTGTGACTGACTTTGGTGTGTGAGCCCAAGACTCAAAAAAATCAAAAAGCTCAGAAATCCGAAACCGTAAACAAAACACACATGACCTTATGAAAGATATCGTCGGTGAGGCTGCAAAACCGCGTAACAGCACTCTGCAATACCGCGTATCTACAAAAGTCGCAAAATTGAGATTTGGCGCCAGTGGGTTCAGAGTGTTTATTGGCTCCTAGTAAAACTCGCGTGATTGAAATTAGCCAATAAGGAACGTTTATTTAGCTGTTAAAACAATTCCGCGTATTAGAAGTTGGCGTTACGGTTAGCGGTTGGCAGCAAAGCCGCGTATTTACCGAATGCTAGAAAAAATCTCGACACGAGTGGCGCGTGTTTCTGATTTATTGTTATTTATTTGTGAATATTTCTCAAAATATAATAAAGATATTGGTAAATTTAAGTCACATTCGTATAAAACAATAGTCATAGAAATCATGAATATGTTTAATAATAGCCAAGATAATCAGTTTTTTTCTTCCTCCTGTAAATATACGAAAATATAGATACGCGGTATTGCAGACTGCTGTTACGCAGTTTTGCAGTCTCTCCGACAATATGTCATTTGTCGTACCACCAATCTCAAGCAGTGACGACACGAGTACGTCACCCTTCTACCGATGCTTAAAAGTGGCAACGTTACCATAAATGTTCAATCTGTTATTTCTGTCTAAGTGTTGTCGCAGATATTTCTTGATAGTATTAATAAAAAAGTGCATTTACTAAATTTTTATTTTCAATTACCATAAAAAAGTAAAAAAATAATAACATTCCAATTATTTAAAATTATTAGCATATCAACAGTAAAAAAAGGACAGCTCCAGGAAGAACGCACGAGTGAGAAAAAAAATTACAGTTACAATTTATATAAATATATTACCTGGTCCACTAATAGGCAGCAAAACTTGAGGAATTGGTTTCTGTGGTGCAAGAGGGTATATGTAAAAATCTTTAACAGCTTTATTTAAACTTTTTACTACCCCTAACCTATCTCTACTGCTGAGATAACTATACAAGGCTAAATATGGCATTTTTTCTTCAACATTTGTGGCGTTCAATCGTATTAAGGAGATGGTTTTGCTGTTAGAACACTTCATTTTACCGATATAGTCCCATACTGTCTCGGGAGATATTCTTCCCACAATGTCGAGATTCGGTGTGAGTTCTTTGTTCAAACCACTACAATCACCTGCAAGTGGAAAACAATACATAATGTAACTAGAATAGATGAAAAATAATAATTATTAAAAAATAATTTTACAATCAAAAGCGTGGGGTACTTTTTATGATGTTTACGTTTTCTTCTCGGAGACTTTTATCATAATCATTGGTACTTAGCCCTAGTTGAGCCTCGACCTTCCTCAGTCTTTCCCGCCAGTCGTCTCTATCTCTTGCCAGCCGTTGCCAGTTTGCCGCTCCGATTTTTCTGGCATCTTCGTCTACGCCGTCCTTCAACCTTAGCTTTGGCCTGCCTCTACTTCTACTTCCACCCGGTTGTGAGTCTCTTGCAGACCTTACTTTTACCAATATCTGTTTATTGTCAAATATATTCATCGATATAGCGCACCCCACGCTTTTAATTGTAAAATTATTTTTAGTTCGGTTTTCTTAAAAAGCGTGTTTGTTGTCTTAGTTTTTTTAAACTATTTTTTTTTTCATTTTTTAATTCGGGTTTTTTTTTTAATTATAGCTACTTATCGACGATCTTCATTTCGGTATTAATTGACATATGAGTTTGTCGTAAAACGGAATTCCGTGTAAATTTATTTGAGTATAAAAAAACGCGAGCAGGTATTAAAATTACTAAGATTTAAAATGGTGATACGCGTTAGCGACATCTGTTAGTAGTTCAAGCGTGGCCATCTATTTAAATTTAATTCATGGGGGATATCAGCCATTTTTAATCCATATAAAACAATTTTTTTCCAAGATTACTTGACACACGCAAATTCACAATAAAAGCTGCTAAAATTAAAAAAAAAAAAAATAAACCTGGCAGATGTGAAACATAAAAACTATTTTATATAGAAAATATGCATAAAAGAAAAACAATAGCATATAAAAAATTTAAAATAAGGCATTGTTTTTGACCACTATCATTTGTCATCCGTAATTTTCTTCATTTTTATAGTTAAGATCTCATATTTTAGTTACTACAGCCAAGGTTTTTTGGGTCGGACTGAAGGCTGACGGTCGCCACGCCAACAGCCGCTTCAACTCTCACCAGCGGCATTAAATGATTTACAACAAAAAGTACATTAAGTAAAACAATGATATAATTCATTATCAAAGGCATAAATTATGATCTCTAACATGTAAATTTCCAAATAGAATAATAATGTAAAATACTGAAGTTAATTTTTTCTGATTGACTACTGTTAAAGATCTCCTGACTAACAATATATAATCTTTATCATGTTTGTTCTTATGTAAACTGCTAGAGTTTATTTTGTTGCAACTAAAATTAAAATATTTTTACTAACCTGATACTTCATGTGCTGTTATGGAGATCTGAGCAACATCTACCATGTTTATAATTCCCCTCCATATTTCTGTAGGTTTTGTTAAAGGTGGCGGTGACATACTTTTTATATTAAAATCAACCAAATCTTTTTCTTTGTCAGGTGAAATCGGTACTGAAATTAGCAAAATATTATTAACACCCATTAAGAGTTTCACAGTATAAAAGATATCCGGCAAATTACCACTAAGCAATCACAAGCTCTACCGGTTATCGTATTGTTACGATATATGAGCTCGTCCCTGCCAACTGTCGCCTTGAGGCGACAGCGCATCGACTACAATTAGTGATTTGTAAATTAAAATTTATTGTGTAGAAATATTAGAATAAAAATTGGTTAGTATTGAATGTTTAGAATCATCGAACCAAAAGAGTAAATATCGTAACAGTATTTTTTAATACTACAATCTCTTATTTGTTTTTCTTGTTCACTGGAGACTAAATTAATAATCACACTAAACCTATATTTAACTAATACCATCACATTTTATACTTACAACTTTTATCTTCCTCGGTTTCTGGTATTCTTGGAGGCGTGGGAATAGTTACTGTTGATGAAGGTTCATGATCACTATCACTTTCCACGGCTGTTAAAAAAATTATTGGTTAAACAAATGCTATGATTTTGGTAATTACGTATTGGTAAAATGATATTTAATGCAGTTAAATTATTTTAAGGCTTAATAAAAATTAAATATTAAGTAGTAGAACTCAGCTCTTAGCTGAGACGAGAATTAAGAAAGTTATTTTGGATTGTTTTTTAAATTTATAAACTAACAAACTTTTAAATATGGACGAGATTTATATCGTTCTTTTTAAGTGCGAGACACTCCCCAATTTGGCCCACAAGGCTCCTATTTTCCTTCACCATTTGGTATGACCTAAGCCCCGAAACTACGCCGCTTTGTTTCTTTATCATCCGGATCGAAGGTTTCTGCATGATCGAGAACGTAAAACGAACTAAGAGAAACAGCTGGCAAAAGTGATACGGAAATAACCAACTATTTAAGGAAAGAGCCGCCGGAGTCGGATGATATAGATATAGCCACAAGCGCACGGATCAATTAAGATAAATAAATTGATGAATAGTTGTGATAAACAGATTTATTAATTAATAGTTCTAAATTATTATTATATTTATACATATAAATAAATAAATGTAAGCAAAACGAAAGTAATGGTTTTTGAAAGAGGAGAAAGCATGACAAACTGTGCGGTTCTGATTAAGGGAGAAAGAGTGGAACAAGTAAATGAGTTTGTATACTTGGGTACAAAGTTTATGATAGATGGAAAGTATGACAGCGACATTGAGCGAAGGGTGTTGGCAGGAAAACAAATGAATGGGGCACTGTATAGCTTTATGAACAGCCAGAAAGTGTTAAAAAAGACACGTCTGGCTGTGCATAGAGGAGTGTTGGTTCCTACACTTATGTATGGTAGTGAATGTTGGGTTTGGCAGAAGAAGCATAAAAATTAGATATAATGCTGCGGAGATGAGTAGTTTGAGAAGTATAGCCGGAGTGACTCGGTTGGATAAAGTAAATAGTGAGATAAGAGAACGCTGTGGTTACAAAGATAGATAAAGGAATGCTTAGATGGTTTGGACACGTAGAAAGTATGGATGAAGGAAGATTGACGAAACAAATTTATAAGGCGAGTGTGAATGGACAATTCAGTAGAGGTCGAGTTAGGTTAGGTTAGGTCGAACATATCTCAATCAGATCAACATTGTTTTGAAGAAAGGCCAGGTCAAGAGTACCAACAACCGACGAACATGTATGAGAGCACTGATGACAGTAAAGGAAGCAAAAGATGTGTGTAAGAACCGTAGCAAGTGGAAGGAAGTGGTCTCTGTCTACCTCTTCGGGAAAAAGGCGTGACTATATGTATGTATGTATATAAATAATATATAAATAAAATTCAAGTGTCTGTGATTTAAAGATAAATTCATTCTTCTAAGGTCATTTGATTATTCCCACGTTACCAAAACATAAACACGCATTTTTTAGTTTTTTTGTCTGTTTGTCCGGGTACATCACTAAAATTACTAAATATATTTTAATGCGAATATCACGCAAAAATAGTGCCTGGCTAGGAGGAGAATATAAGCTTTATTTCATTTAAATTGGAAGTAAGAAAAAATATTATTCCTATTTAAAGATATTTCTAGTCTGAGAAGTTACAAGGCAAATAATAATTGCTATTGTCGAAGTCCTATAGACGTCACAACACGAACGAACAACAACGTTCAAAAGAAAAAAAATACGAAATAAATTCGGTTAGATTTTATTTGGCGTCATAGTTTAATTCCTAAAAAAAATAATAGGTAGCGCTGTTTATTTTTAGAACGCCCCAAGAATTTTTTAAAATCCACCTGACCAGCATCATTTTAAAATTTAGTCTCTCAAAAATTCACTAGATATCATGGTTCATTTTTAAAACGGTCTATGAAATTCTTCGATGTTATATTGAATGTCAAGAAAAAAAAGACGAGTGTGAGTTCACACGCGGTAGAAGTGAAACTTAGTATTCTGATTAATTTTTAAGAAAATGAGATGATTACACTATGGAGGTAGTAAACAGAAAGAGAGAGAGAGAGTGCGATTGATCGACCAGTTTTTTTATTAAAAAGTAGCATTTTAGTAAAGAAATTTTTTTTTCGATTCAATGTAATATGATATCATTATCTAGCCATGTCTCCGAGAGTATTCTGTTAATAATCCTCTGATTGTCCGTGTAAGAGCCCGTATACGACGGTAGAGTAGTGGGGACGCAGACCGCTATGAAGCATCGCACAAAGAGGAGACCGAGAATATAAAATGTGTAATTTATTCTATCTCATTCTCTCGTCGACTTTATCCTGTTTGATTCTTTATCGTGACGCATTTTCGTTTCATCGAGTTTGAAATGTCAGTACTGAGAACAATAGCCGGAAAAACAAGAAGAAATCACGTAAGAAACACTGACATTAGAGCACAATGCGACGTACAGGATGTGGTGAGATGGGGAAGGCAGAGGAGAAGAGAATGGTTTAATCACTTGAAGAGAATGACCGACGATAGACTAACACACATTGTACTAGAGGGAAAACCAGCAGGGACCCATCCACCCGGAAGACCACCAAAGAGATGGAGAGACAGCTGGCAGTCCACATCTTACAGAGGCAAGTCCGGAATCAACAGATCATCTAGATCTCTAACAAGTAAAAGAAGAAGAGTTTGAAATCACAACGATTCTAAAGAAGTTTCACTACAAAAAGTTATCCTCATTTAAAGATATTAAGACACACAAAAAAGACATTCTACACTTACCCTTACCTGGAACTATATCTTCTTGAGGCACATGCTTCCATAATCGATCTTCTAGAGGCGGTACTATCTTATTATCAACCAATTGTTCGAGAATTTCTTTAGATTTTTTATCTAATTTATCTGTGGGAGAAATTATATCTCTCTTATGTCGAGAAGATTTGTGAGATGATTTTCTATGTTTACTTCTGTCTCTTTCTTTTGAACGAGATCGTTTTTTACGATCACTACGCTTCCGATCTCGACTTTTTGATCTTTTTCTACTCCTATCTTTATCTCTGTGGAAATTACAAACAATAAATAAAATTACTTTAAAAATATTTTTAATTTAATCGAGGAATGGGGGTATATATATATATATATATATATATATATATATATATATATATATATATATATATATATATATATATATATTTGTTCTTTTAAATTCGAATTTTCATTGCATAATGAATTGTTTATTTGAAATATAAGCAAACATTCAGCCCTAATGTTCTTTTGGTAACTAATATTAAGAATTAACACTGAATATAAGAATTAGTTAGTTACCTTTCATCTTTACTTGATGACCTATGACTCCTATATTCCTTGTCTTTATCCTTACTATTTTTCTTATCTTTGTGTTTCATGTTTCCCTTTTTATCACGTTCTTTTAAATTATCCCTTTTCAATTCCCCCGAGTCCAAAGCGGAGCCTTCTGTTAAACTTTTAATCATTTCGGTATTGTCTACTTTGTTACCATGATCATCCTCCACTACTTGTTCACCTAATAAAAAAGCGAAAGGTGAAAGCGCGAGAATTGTATGCAGCAAAAGCCAAACAAAGTTGCGTTCACGTCACCAAGAACGTAATTCTATTGCTACATTTCTATAGAGAAGTGTATATACTTAAGTTTGCTTAACAATCGTTTCTAAAGATAACCCGATCAATAAAAAAACCTTTGTAACAAAATAATGTATGTGCAATATAGCTTTTTTGGGTTTAGACGTCCCTCAATGTAAAATTTTCATAAAGAAGCCACCAATTAATGACGGTAAAATAGTCATGTCATGTTGCCGCGTCGTTTGTGACATTTCTACTCGTAGTGTCATCGATTTTTGAGGTTTATAAGAAAACTGTTTTTTTTTAAACAACAAAGCATTTTCTTCTTTGATTGACAAAATGCCCAAACAGCTGACTAGTCGATGCAAAGAACTTGTGGCTTCATTAGTTAATTATTTTGAACAAGAAAGGAATAATAATGGCCCTTTGTTGCCCTTAAATGCCGTGCAAGAGGTAATATGCGAATAAAATATCATTACTAAACTTTGTATTATTTTAGTGTGTAGCTGCTGCTATAAAAATCAGTGTAAGAAAAGTTAGCAGCATTTGTCAAACAGAGAAAAAAGGTGAACAGTTCGAGTCACCAAAGAAAAAGCGTTGCGCTCATAAACGAGTAACAAATACAGAAACCTTAAATACAAGCTCTATTCTTGATACCATTTACAATATGTACCAGAGAAGTAAGTATAATTACGAAAAATGTACATTTAACAAAATTTTATTTCTGTATACTTTTAGAACAGCACATAACGATTCAATCATTGTGGTCCCAACTGAAAGATAAAGAATTATTTAATGGTAGTACCACTTCTTGAAAAAAATTGCTCAAAGAACTTGGGTTTAAGTGGATGAAGGATAATCCACGACGAGGACTTACGGAATTAAGAATCTAATAATTCTACTCACGCTGTTAATATACATTACTTTGCAGCAAAATTTTGGGGACAATTTTAATAATTACAGTTAAATTTCGGAAAGTTATTAACTTTTTTCAAATGAAAAAATTAGCTGGGAATTTTTTTTATTTTGAAAATATTATGATTTTGGTGACTTTCCGACATGATGTACATTAAAAGTAACAAAATATTTCAATTATGTATTACCATAAATTATTTAGTTTTTATATAAAATGAAGAACTAACATTAAATTATCGTCCGTCGAACGGTGTAATCAACGACAAATGTTTGCAGGAAGTGCCGAATACAATGTAAGAGAAAGTATATGAGAGATATGTCGTCACTTATTTATTGGATGTGTGGGGAGACTGACAGAGCGGTTAATGGCGGACGTGAGCAATTTCGTCTTAACCTCACCACTTTTATTGTGGAATTCCTTACTTCGTGAAATCTATTCATAAATGTAATTAACAAAAGACATAAATGGAAAAAAATTATCGATAATTTTGTAGTTTTCGTTTAATATATTTTGAAATTTTCTACGTTTACGTTTTTTGTTTACTTCAGTTATTTTCTGTTAATTTCCATATTTCATGAACAATCTGACAACGCTGAAAATGTTCACAATGATGACGTGAACGCACCTTTATTTGGTTTTTGCTATAAAAGCTTCGCGTACGTGTTTTCTGGAAATTTGGGAAATGTTTCATAGCAACATATAAGAACGCGTATCGGTTCGCGAGTTAGTTCAGTTGATATTTACGCACCTTTATGTGTTTTTAAAACATATTGTCTGTTACAGTTCAGTAGCTCCAATTCGGATTTTTTAATCATATCCAATTGATGTTTAGCTTCTTTTTCCCGCCATTGCGCCAGTTCCTGATTCGCCATATCATCAGTAGACAATCTAACCTGAATAAATAATTGTAAATAATAATACATTTAATTGTCAAATTAAATTCTTACCAATTCGTAGGGGCTTATACTTTTCTCGCATATCCTTCTCCATAAAGTTTGATTTTTTATATCTTTAATATTGAAAATTAAACTTCTGTATTTGTTCCTGTACTTTTGACCTGTATCTCCGAAACATTTATACAACTGCGATTCGATCTCTGTGGATATTGATTTTATCTCATCTTCAGTTAATTTTAAGTCCTCGTTACCTTTTAAACGATTTGTTAATTGCTCAAAAACTGTTTTCTGGACGTTTTCTCGTATATTTTCTTGTGGTTTTTGTGGAGTAATTTCGTCCCTGTCTTTGAAGCTATCCTAAATTAAATTGAAAATTTTTTGCTCAAGTTGATATCCAATAAAATCAGTCAATTTGTGGTCATCTGATCGAACACAACCAATCAAAACAAAATTATACTGAAAAGAGCCCATGGGTTCTTTTTACTAAATCATGTCATTTTGCTATGGATACATACCTACATTTCCTTTCGATTCGATTTTGACAATTCAAATATTCAATATGTTACGATCAGCAAAAAAATTTCTATCCGAATAACCCTCGAACATTGATGAATGCTCAAAAATGTTATAACATCTATCTCAAGCTTGTTGCTTATAGGCAACAGACCTCCGCCTACGGCGTCGGTCTGTTTCCAAGCAACAAGCTTTCGAAAACTGTTATAAAATTGTTTCGACAATTATCAATGTCCTTGGGTTATTACTACTGAAAAGTTTTTTAGGACAGATCCAACACTCTAATTGAAGACCATAATTTACAATTCCAAATTATAAAAATTTTAGCATAAAAAATACTTTACAAGTGTAATTATTTGAGTATACAATACTTACATTTTTTAAGCAAAATAATATTAATTAGAGCAAATATTGATTAAAATTATTAAAGTAAAAAACACTATTTAATTTATTTTATATTAAGACTTATTACTGCAGATATAAACATTTATTTGAATGAAAATGAGTTCATATAGTAAAATATAAGTGTGATGATAATTAAATCTTTAAATTTAGTAAAATAAATTATCAGTTATTAAAGTGAATTTGTAGTCGCATAGGCACGGTAGCTAACCAACATAATATTTCAAATAAATCCACTATTTTGATAAAAAATCATTAATAGTGTAAATCACTATCGTGTGGAAACGCAGAATAGCTAAATAGCACCAATGAGAGTGAACTTAACGTGTAAACAATAGCAAATAGTAAAGGGCACCAGGAACTTTCTGTAAAGACACGTAGCGATCTGCATTAACTAAATATATTTTTACAGATTGTGGTCATCGAGTACGCCCCAATTGTCTGTTGGCACAGAAATAATAGAAAAAATTGATCACTATGAATACCTCGGATGTTACCTAAACAGTGAATGGGACATTGAACAGGAAATACGGATCCTCATTGAAAAAGCCAGAAGTGCATTTTTCAAAATAAAACAGCTTCTCACTTGTAGACAACTGAATCTAAGTTTAAGACTGACTACGCCTGGCCAAATGTTTCATATTTCCCATCTTGCTAGAGGTATGGATACTGTTGGATCGGCCTTGCAAAAAGATTGAAGGGTTTATCGTCGCATACTTAGGATTTCCTGGACTGATAAGAGTAAGAGTACGCAATGCTGATGTCTTTTTACGTCTAAATACAACAACCGAGATCTTAAACACAGTGAAGTGACGAAAACTGGAATACTTCGGACATGTTATGAGGGGAAAGAAAAACCGCTTCCTTCATCTAATAATACAGGAAAAAATTGAAGTGCGACGAGCACCAGAACGAAGACGGACATTGTGGCTGGAGAACTTGAGAGAGTGGTATGGAAAAAGTATTTCACGCAGCAGTCTCCCAAATACAGATAGCCAAAATGATCGCCAACCTTCAGTAGAAGACGGCACCAGAAGAAGAAATTGTAGCCATTAGTTGACTTGAGGCGATAGAGCAGCTTTTCGGTGTCATCAAACGAGCGGATAATTTATTATCGCCATCGGCGATATTAGAATATTTGGAGATTTCCGGAATAATCGTTCCCTTTCTCAAAGAATTAATTAACACCTATTTGAAGAACCGCTGTGTCGTAAAAATATAGTTTTTAAGAAGATTGTTCTAAGAAGTTTAAGTTGAACTATAGTTTTGTAAACATGGAGACTTGTAAAGTGAATATCTAAGTGATTTATTAAATAAGAGTTTATTGTATTACATATAGAAAGATTAGAATATTGTTTAGTTTTTGTATTGAGTATAGTAAATTAATGAACCCAAGACTAAATATCGTAACAATAAATACACTCTCGATAGTCCCCAAAATCAGTTATCAATCAGATATACATCTAATATACTTGAGATGTTTATCAATTATAACTGAAATATAAACATATTGTATATAGTTATGATCAGATCTCTATGATTAATTGTACGTAGTAATAAATGTAAACAAGTTAATAATAGTTCCACGCAACATTATCTAGAAGAGATACAGTTTTATAATAAAAGGGTAAAACTACCCACGTGTTTCATTCTATTCCACTCTAGTCGAAGTATCATGTCTACAAATTGTTTAGTTAATTTTGTTTAATACGACTTTTTAACGATTAAAATTTTTACGAAACTGTAAATAACATGGAATTGTCGTCTCCTTTGCCATTGCCTTCACTTATTTAACAACTCTACAAATACTACTAAATAAAATTATAAATACCTTTCTTTGTTTCGGAGTTCTATGAACAACTTTTTCCTTCCCACCTGAACTTGATGTCCTTTCTTTTATTAAGGCAGGTTTCTCTTTTACTACTACTGGAGTTATTTTTTGTTTCTTTTCTGCACTTCCTTGTGGAGTTTTCATCAAAGTAGTTTGAATCAACCTGGATTTTTGAGGTGTTGTGGATGTAGGACTTTTCAACGGGTCTGGTGATGAAATTTTAGCTTTTGTAGTTTCTTTACTTTTCATTTTATTTAAATGCTGTTTAACGCCGATCAAAGAAGCTTTGAGGGCAGATTTTACTTGTTGATTTAATGGTTGCTGCGGTTGCTTCTGCTGTTGCTGATGTTTGGGTGCATGTTTTATGATACCCAAATTGACTCCGCCTTTTTTCTGGGCAGCAAGGGAAACTCCATGATTGTTAGCATTTTTGACGAATTTTAGTTTAGTTTGCGATAAATTGCCAGCCTGCGAAAAAATATTATTAAGTACCAAATCTTTTAATGTTAATGTTTTATTTGTATTTAGGTATATTATTTGTATTTGAGAGCCGTCCTTGTCATCTGTCGCCTTGAGGCGACAGCGCGTCTATCCCAATTAGGGGCAAATGCATGATAGCCGCAGGCGATTCTCGAAAGGTCCAATAATTTCGAATAATGTCCGGAAAGGCAGAGTTGTCGAGAACATTGGTTAAAAGATATGTAAACAAAATCACAGATTGAAGTTTTTAGTTTAGTTTGAAGTCAAGTTTTTGAAGTAGTTATAAAATTTATACAGTTGTGAATATCGTAACTGATTTGTAAAGTAAAATTTATTGTGTAGAAATATAAGAATAAAAATTGTTTAGTTATTGTACTGTGTGTTTAAAATCATTGAACCCAAAGAGTAAATATCGTAACAATAGGAAGGTGATGAATAGAAAAGAATGTAAAATAGTTTTAAGATTTGGGTAGAACTTTTTAATGTCGTATTTCTGAAGAAACGTTTGTCCAACAACAAATCCTTCAATTAATGGGAGACACAAATTATTTATAGGAGTGGTATTTTTTTACAATACTTACCTTTGCTGTAACTACTTTTCCTCCAGATCTAACAACTTCATAACCAGGATGTTCTCTAAGCCACTGATCTAGATTTGCTGCACTTGGAGCTTTATTGCCAGTCAGCATCTTTCCAGTAGACCGTTCAAAAACAACCACCTTAAATTAATAAAATGGGGTTTCTTTCAAAAGAAAAAATGCTGAATACACTACATAAAAAGCTACTTATAAAATATAAAATGAAAGTGTATGCTCAAAATGTTTCTAAAATGCCAGTGTTTATTAAAACAGGGGAACAGGGTAGAGGCCTTTGAAATGTGGCTTTTTCGCAGATTGCTTAAGATCCCTTGGATACCACAAATAACCAACGAGTATCCCGGCGAGTCGATAAAAGTCAATAAAAATAAGGAAGGCTGCTTATCTGGGAAATGTGATACGGAATGAAAAATATTACTTCTGCAGCTTATAATTATATAATAAGGAAAGCGAGAAATAGGAAGGAAAAGTCTTGAGAACTGATAAATATAAGGCAATGGACAAAAGTAATGATAATCATACAACAAAAATCATAACAAATGAATCATATTATCACAAACATCCAATAATGGATAGAAATAAGATTAAGGTAGAAGAATTTTTATGTATCTTCAGGTTTTTCTGCAGGTCATTTTTTTGTGGACCAGTGACGATTTCACTCACATTTAAAAATTTAATAAATCCTTTTTGTTGGCCAAGTAGCAAACAACTTTTAAATCTTCACAACTCCAATCATAAGCAAGATAATTGATTTTCTTCAAAATAATGTTTAGATTTTCCGTAAGTCTCTTTTCTATGGATTGAATAAACCACAAGCAATGAAGCATAAGTATTATTAATGAGTAAATTAACAACTTAGAAGCTAGTTTGCCTTTAACTTCCTTGTGACCTGTGGGTTCCAGGTCACAAGGGAGTTAAAGACAATGAAGACGCCTTGACAAAAAAGGGGCAAATACACAATTTTCCGGCCCAGAACCCTTCTATGGACTCTCCAAAGCCCACTTGAAAGAAGAGGTTCGACGCTGGGAAACAGATGAAATGAAATCTCACTGGCATAAAGTGCCAAGACAAAGATAAGCAAAAAGGCTAGTAAGCCTTTCACCAATGAAAGCTAAACAGCTTCTCGAGTTGGACAAGACTTGAAACTGGTGACGGGACTCCTCTATGGACACTGCCCTCTGAGGTATCACCTGAAAAAGATGAACAAAACAGAGAGTGATAAATGCTGATACTACAAGAACTTAGCTGAAACTGCAGAACATTTGCTTTGAGAATGCCTAGCGCTTTTCTGCAAGAGACTCAAGTTTCTGGAAACCTCTATTCTTTATTGTATTAAAAAAATGGGGGTGATGCTTCTCTAAATTACCGGACACATCCAAAAACATAAGAATCAGACAAAATAATTAAAAAGTGCTTTATTTTTGTTCTGCATTATAGTTACTATTTTTTAGACAGATTCAATACAGAAAAATATGTGTCAATGCAATCGTGAAAGGCACTTTTGTGCTATGTATAAGTTACACAAAGTGAATCTACATACAATTATTTTAACTGTGTTTATTTACCCTTTCGATTCCTTGTGCATGCGCTAGAATGCAAGTTTCGCTACAATAAATGGAATTTGTCCTAGCAGGTTTTTGGCAGACAACGCATGGAATACCGTTACCCGGCGTATCAGATTTTTTCGGAGTACTTTCTACACTCTCCGTAGATGTTCTTGAATTCCGAGAAGCTTTACGAATTCTTCTGGCTGCTGCTTGCGGCCTTTTTAATTTGGGATCCTAAAAATTATGTATAAAAGAAAAATAATACCAAAATGTATTGAAATACTTATGGTAAGAATTATTTAAAAAAATTTTTACCAACATTGTAAAACTCAATTCGAAATTGCTTCTTTGGTCACTGTAAACAAACTAGGAACAAATATTACCTTACAAAACAGACATATCCATTCTTTGCCTTCCGCTTCCATCTGTTGCCCCATGGTCTTAGTAATATTGACACATTTTCCATGATACCACTCCTCACAAGTGTCACAACAGATCATAAAACGATTATTGTGCGGTTGGTTACATATACACCACAGTTTATTAGGATCGTCTTCTGATTCTTCTTCTTCTTCGTTTGAACTATCAAGTTCGTTTCCTGACACGTGCTCTTCGTCTAAGGGTTTATGAACTGGTCTAGCGTGACAAAAAATTTCGAATCAAACAAAAATACTCGAGATACATTTTAAAATTTAGTAAAAATGGAATTGGATTGAGAGATAAGTGTTTGCGTACTTCCAATTTATTTTATAAATTTTATTTTAAATAAATTAAAACCAACGAATTATTTTGTATTATAAAAAAGGTTTGTGCAATAAAGAGCATTCACCAAATGTAGGAATCGGGGGTTTATACTTTCCCTTTTCCTACATGGAAGAATTGATTACTCAACTTCAATATAGTGGACTGGAAGTAATCACAATTTGGCTGGTTTTTTAAATGTTTTTATTTAACACAAAATATTTTTCTCTCTTCAAATACACAATGCACTTGTACCGACTAGTTAATTAAAAATAAAAGGAAACTTTAAATTGGTAAGTTTAGTGAGTTGTATTCGTTTACGAATACATCTTATTAAACCTATAAAACCGATTCTCACTTTCGTGCTCGGCACAGGCAGGGCACCAGCTCAGAAAAATATCTTTATCATTGATTCTTATGGTTTTTGGGTGGTTTACTTCACATTATGCGCACAGCGACCGACGGCCTTTGCACGCGACATTCTTTCGAAACAATATTTGTCGAGCACGTGGTGAGCACGTTCCTACAAGTGTTAATACTTTTCGATCGGCAGTCAACCGGCAATCGTTGTTTAGTTTAATTTAATAGTAACAAGACAACATGAAGCGCCAACAGAGGCCACTTTGAATTATAAACATATTGTATGTTATGATCAGATACCGATCTCTATGACCAATTGTACATAGTAACCAAAGCACCAAAGCATTCTCTTCATCTTCTAGATTCCATTCAGAAAAGAGCCATTCGGTTGATAAACAGCTCAACTCACACAGATACTCTTCACCCACTAGAACATAGAAGAAGCGTTGCATTACTCTACAGATATTTCCATGGCATTTGCTCCATAGAAATAAAAACCACTGGCCACATTCGGCCGAAGAACTCGGCACACTGATCAGTCTCATCCATTTACTCTCAAGATTGACACTTCAAGGACCAATCTCCATCAAGAATCCTTCTTTTACAAGGCTGCGGAATGGAACAAGCTTCCAAAATCAGTTCCAGAGAACTATGACCTGTAACTTTTTAAAAAGCGGGTCCACAACCATCTCCTTTCTATAATCCCTCCCCCTTCTAATAATCGCAGTGCGGGCCGTCCGCGGCCCACACGATAGGTCTATTCTTTTTGCGACTATTTTCAGTAAAAAAAATGTAAAGTAAATAATAGTTCTACGTAATATTATCTAGAAGAGATGCAGTTTTATAATAAACGGGTAAAAACTACCACTGTGTTTCATTCTATTCCACTCTAGTCGAAGTAACATATCTACATTAGGCTGTTACTATCGACTGAAAACTACAAAAACCTAAAACTTTATTATAATTCAAATATTGTTAAAAACGATCAATGATTTTACAGACACTCGTACATACTTTATAAGTTTAATTTCTTCTGGAGGTGCCTTTTTGTTCCTGCTTCTTGTCGCAGGCCTCTCTACTGGAGGTATATATATAACTCTACCGTCAGGTCTAACTATTTGTGTACCAGCCTGCAAAACTCCATCATTTGATACCTAAAATATTTAATATTAACAAATAATTTTTGAATTTACAGTGCATTGGTTTGTTAATTACGATAACATAGCAATTCAATACAAGCAAATAATTCCCAAAAAGCTTATAGAATAACTACCATAGATTTTATTTTTAAGTATCTTTTTAATGTTAAGAAAATAAAGTATTTAATTTGTATTTTGAACAGCTACATATTCAGACAAAAGAATTATTTAATTGTTACACAAAACAATATAGAAATAATTTAATGAACTTTCCTATTAATTAAAATTTTGCTTAATTTATTTATTTTTTCATCATAGTTGAGTAAGTTTCAAATTGTCAGACGAAGCGGTTTTTGGAACGAAGTTCCTTAACGCGACTTGCGGTAGGAGTTGACTGGTAGAAATCGTCACGTAAGGAAAAATCGTTATGCCTCTCTCCTCTCTTTCTCTGTCTCTTTCTATTATATGCGAGTGTGTTTGAGTGCGTGCGAGTATCGAGATTCGAGCAGACGAACAATGTGCGCGGCCAGTTTTATAATCTCAATACTGAACAAGTGGAAATTTCGTTAAAGCGTATTCCTTTTTTCCTTACGTAACAAAAAATATACAAATATAAGTAATATAAATCTCTATAACGAATTACATTTGTAGTTAAAGAAAAAGCAAAAGTTTTTTTTTAAATTTGACTGTTGATAAGTTCATCCTGTAAATAATGTAAAAACTCACCAGATCGGATATATTCTCTTCGCCAACAACATTCTCAACAGCCATAGGATCCAATACACCCTCATTGATACCCTTATCAATAGCATTTTGTATTTCTGGATTAGATACCAAAGACTGAGCTACCTGATATAAAATGTCTTCTGATATTTCATCATTATTCAAGTTATCCAATATAGCTGGATCTATGTCTAAGCCCGAGGTATCTATATTTATGTTACTTGAGTCCATATTTTGACTTCCTGAGCTATTTAAAGCTGTATCCATTGTAAAAGATTTAGTGTCTTCATTTAAAATAATAGATCTGATATCTTCAACAGTTGCCAAACCTAAATTGGAAAAAGAAGAAGCATCTTGGGTCTTTCCTTGCGACTTTTCTTGTCTTTTAGCATCAGATATTCTCCTTTCAGGCTTGATTTCTCTGGATTTAGATTTTTCATCTACACTTAACCGTTTTGTTTTAGTATCTCCAGTGCTACTCCTTCTTTCTTTGAGGTCTTTATTTTTGTGTTCTGTGTTCTTTTCTTTGACCTACAATTTTAGAATAAAAACACAAGAATATTAAAGATATCAGTTGATTATGAACTGTTACTTACTTTTTCTTTAGACTCAACACTTTGCCTATTTTTATTTGGTGATTGGCAATTTTCTAAAGACTTCCTATGTTCATGTGGTACAATTTTTTCTGGTTTATTCCAGGAAGTTTCTTGAGTGACAGGAGTAGTTGATTCTTTGCCCCCTACTCTTCTAATTATATCAGGAGTTGAGAATAGAGCAAAATCATCAGGAATTGGTTTTGGTGGCTTCTTTTCTTTCTTCACTGGTTTCTTTTCAGGAGGTTTTACATCTTGTTCTGGCTCTTTTTTATCCATTGGTTTTTCTTGTTCTTTTAACTCCTTAGGTTCCTCCTCCTTTCTTTCCTTTAATTCCTCTTTTAGTTCTTCTTCTTTGCTTTCTTTTCTCTTACTTTTCTTATTTGGAGTTTTGATAGGTTTAAAAGATTCTACAATCTTCGTCCTTTTCATTGCTCTTTTGATTGAAACTTTTGTTTTTATTTCTTTTTTTATATTGAAATCGGAATCATAACTATCTTCTTCCATTGAAAAATTACCTAACTCTTCATCTAAATAATCTTCCCCTTCTGAACTTTCTTCATGAGCTAATTCCTTTGATCTTGCTTTGATTACTTTAGCCTTTATTGTCTTAGCTGTTTTCATCTTTGCTTTTGGAGTACTAGTAATTTTGGTAAGAGAAGGTTCTGCCTTAATTTTTTGATGTTCAGACTTTTCTATATTAGGTTTAAGCATGTCTTGAAGTTTCGCTTCAATACTAGGAGACTTAATTTCATCAACACTTGGATTCTCAATTTCTGGAGTTAATGTGGGTGGTCCAGATAAATTAACCTTATCATCATTATTAGGAGGAGTCAAAGTTATAGATTGAATCAGCTTTACTTTTGGTGGCTGCTTTATTTTACCAGGTGTAGACAATATTAATGGGGGTGGTTCAGAAAAATCTATTGCTGACATTACCTGTCCTGTATCTGGACCATCAAGAAGACTGAGTGTTCTAACCAATTCATCTTCTTCTATTGGTGTATCTACCCTCTTTGGTGATGTAAAAGGTGTATAATCATGATCCAATTTAAAATTGTGTAGATTTCTAGCAACTTCATCCATGTCACACTTCACTATTTCTATAAAATTTTTTTTTTAAAAAATATGGATAATTCTATTAAAAATAAAAGGAAAAAATTATGAAATCAAATACAGAGGTACAG
The DNA here is from genome assembly GCA_950111635.1 of Agelastica alni. NCBI lineage: Eukaryota > Metazoa > Arthropoda > Insecta > Coleoptera > Chrysomelidae > Agelastica > Agelastica alni. The sequence goes on along the minus strand of OX467719.1, from coordinate 6,381,472 downwards.
TGCAACAGAAGTAACTTGTCGGGCGACTAGCCTCTAAAATAAAAATATATTCGGCTGAATATACTTCACATTCGTAAACTTCTTCCTCCAATTGTACTTGAGACTCACGATTACTGAAAATTTCGTCGTCGCCGATCGGATCGTTATTCTAATGTTTTCGTTGTGCGCAGATTTTTTTATCTCTCGCCCGCCAAGCTACTTCTGCTGCACTGTAATCTATCTGCTCCACTACTAATACTACTAACAATATGACTGGACAGCTATTTTAATTCATCAATATTCATTTATCTTACAGATAAAAAACAAATGTTGATATCACAGTACTTGTTTATGGGACATAAACACTGATTAATACAAAATGTTTTGAGAATATATATGCATATACATATAAGTAGGACTTTAAGAAATACCAAGGAATAAGTTTACTTAGCATTGTCAGAAAACTGTATGCAAAGATATTGATTAAATGAGTGATGAATGAAACTGGTGAGTAGGTATATGATGTGCAAGCAGGATTTAGAAGAGGAAGCAGATGTATGGTTCAGATTTTTCATTATGAGGCATATTGTAAAAATTCTTGGCTAAAAGTCAAAAGGTCTGCACTTTTTGTAGTCTTGGAAAAGGCTTAAGACAGAGTGGAGAGGAATGAATTGTGGTCTACATTGTCTATGTATGGGATGATCTGTAGTCTCATACGAACATTGAAATCACTTTACATGAGGATTCCACTGCTTGTGCCAGGATAAACGGAGCTTACACAAACTGATTTAACATCGAAAAAGGTGTTAGACAGGGATGTGTGACTTCGTCATGGCTGTTTACTTATACATAGACGGTTTACAAGATTTGAAACAAAATGCGTATGGATTGAGAATGAATGAATTGATCATCAAATTCCTCCTTTACGCCGATGATCAGGTCATATTAGCATCATCTGAAGAGTAGCAGGCGATGTTTAATATTATACATGATGCCCTAAAAATCAAAGCAAGGTGAAAGTAATGGTTTTTGAAAGAGAAAAAAAGCATGACAAACTGCGAGGTGCTGATTGAAGGAGAAAGGGTGGGTTCAAAGTTTATGAGAGACGGAAAGTATAACTGTGACATTGAGCGAAGGATGTTGACAAGGAAACAAATGAATTCGACCACGCATAACTTTATGAGCAGCCAGAACGTGTCAAAAAAGGCACGACTGGCTGTGCATAAAGAATAGCTGGTTCCTATACTTATGTATGGTAGTGGATGTTGGATTTGGCTGAAGAAGCATAAAAATAGGATTAATGTTGCGGAGATGAGTAGTCTGAGAAGTATAGCCGGAGTGACTCGGTTGGATAAAGTAAAGAATAGTGAGATAAGAGAAAGCTGTGGTGTGAAAGAAGGTGTGGTTAGAAAGATAGATAAAGGAATGCTTAGATAGTTTGGACATGTAGAGAAGATGAATAAAAGAAGATTGACGAAACAAATTTATAAGGCAAGTGTGAATGGGCAAATCGGTAGAGGTCGACTTCGGAGAACATATCTCGATCAGATCAACATTGTTTTGAAGAAAGGCCAGGTCAAGAGTACCAACAACTGACGAGCATGTATGAGAGCATTGATGAAAGTAGAAGAAACAAAAGATGTGTTTAGGAACCGTATCAAATGGAAGGAAGCTGTCTCTGCATACCCCTACGGGGAAAAAAAGAGTGACTACATGTATGGATGTATGTTTGCATAATTGCCTCTGTATTATTAACTAAATTAAAATCTAATGCCACAATAATTTCAGGAAGTTTGATTAACTTTTGATTAAATAGTTCTAGCTGAACAAATTAAATTATAAAAAATGTTTTAATTTTACCTATGATTATCATTCACTGTTAATTTTTAAAGCAGCAAGAAAATTAAATGTTTAAAAGTGTATTTACTAAATAAGGAGTTTAAATTTAGACTATTTTAAAAGAGATAGACCATCAAAATGCCAATTATCAGCAGTTGCAAACGTTTAAATTGTGACTGTTAATATAAGTTTTTCTAACAGGTAAAAAGTTAGAGACTTTTGTCATACAAATTTCTAGTAGATGTAACATGAGACTAACTCCCAGTTTCAATATTAATTCATTTTTTGGTCATTAAAAACTAACAAGTTAAAATTACAATGTGCAATAAAAATAGGTACAATGTACAATAAAAATGCTACCAACCTTCATTTGCAACTTCAGGTACGTACGTAAGACTGTTAACAGTAATATCAATACCTTGTTTATCAGATCTATTTAATTTCATAATTTGTAAGTTAGTTGGGCCATTTCTTTGTTCTGAAAAAGAACAGCTGTCATTAACTTTAAATATTAAAAGTCAAATTGATGGTGTCTTTTCATGGTTGATATGATAACATTATTGAGATTATTAAGGTTTCATCACATGATATATACAAAGGTAAAAGACAAATCATTTTGAGAGGAATGAACAATTACAAACTTTTTATTTTAACCAAACATATCCAGAATGATAAATATAAAAAGTTAATATGAAACATATTATAACCTAAAAATTATGTAGCATTGTTTGTTTATTCTCACAAAAGATTGTGAAGAAAGGGGAAGTAAATGTTACATATCCAAGTATTACTTGGGAATTTTTTGTGCTATGTTTTGAGATTATTTGAAAATATAAATAATAATTCAATTATAAACTATAAAATTGAGTAAAAATCTTGTTTTAGTGTGTACGAGCTCGTGAATGGATAAATGAAATTTATAGATTGCAATTACAAATGCACTGAAAAAGAATGAACAGTACCTAATTGAATATTATTACATGTAACAGACTTAATGAGCAATTGTAAACAAGGCCGTAATTTAATGAAAAATATAGCTTACTAATCTTCAATAATTATTGAAGCAGATCTAGACATTATTTACTAAAATACAAACCTAATCTAATTTAATTTCCTATATAATTATATAAAAAAAATAGTTTTCAATGGTTCTTGTTCATTGGAAATTTATTTAGAGTTTAGCATATTTTTTTAAATTGTATGATTCTAGTGGAAGTTATAAAAATAACATGTCAAAATGTTTATGTATATTTTTTGTCATCAACAAGTAAAAACTACATTTCACTAGTGCTCTTTGAATTTAGTCAAATACAACCTTACTATCAAGACTGTCAAAAAAGCAGTACTTACTTAAATATGTTTCAACAGTATCTTGATCTGGTGCAATTGTGCCATTTTCTCCAACAAGTAAGAGTAAACTGTCATCTTCTTCCTCATCTCTGATATCCGTTACTTTAACTATACTATTTGCCATTTTCAGTCGATCTAAAACAATTTTTTTTTAAATTCATATCTATTACACATTCTCCCCTGTAATATATATTTTTTAAACATACACATGTAAATGCCTTTTTCAATTTAAACTGGTGGAAATTGTTTAAAAACATCATGTCATAGATTGAAAAATCAATGTACATTAAATGAAAGTTCGGTAGACAAAAAAAATTTATTTACATTGAGAGTAACAAATATAATGACGGGTTATGTTTCCGCCAAAACGCAAACATGCAGAACAAAAAGCCATAATTAGTTTTCTAACACATCTTTATGAACAAAATCTACATATAAAATTAGGTGTTTAACATAAATTTATTAACAATAATAAGTACCTAGAAAAAATATTTATATAAATACGTTCTCGTGCTGCTAGGCGAGGTATTTAATATTTAATCAATTACACTTGTTTATTTATCGATCGTTGTGTCCGTTTACTGTCCCAAATTCACTCCACTTCTTATTTCACATAATTTTGTAGCGCACAGCGACCATTTATTTGATATTTAACAAGTTTATATTATTTAATTGCTTTTAAAAAATTTCAATATTACATTTGATAACGCTACAACTTCCATCTTGTTTTGTAAATTTGACAAAGAATAAACGCCACCAAACGAAAGATGAAGGAAATAAGTACAAAAAGTCATATGTCATTCTTGTCAATATGTAAAGATACGTTTTTGATTCTACCCCACCCAGCAACCGGTTAAGTATTGTTTTTACCACCAAATATAATTATGTTTAATTATGGTAAATAAAAAGTATTACTTTAAATGTACAAGAATCCATTCTAAAGTACTTTAAAGTATATATAATACATATCTATAGATGCAGCCACATCCGTCTTCTTCTTTTCCTTGTTTTAATGATTATTAAATCATCGTGTTAAAGAATAACTACCAATCTAATTCTTCAGATAAACGACATTTTCACTGTTGCTATTTGCATCTTACTTGTAACAAAGAATACAACAGCACAAAATTGAGCTGGTGTATCCTTTGCTTGTAACGATAGATACAACTTTCTGGTAACGATGATGAAAAAAGAATGATGCACTTCTGGAAGTTGGAGTAACAATATATATTGAAGATTTTATCAAAGGGATTAAAATTACAGCTAAGATTGCAATCACAGCTAAGATTGCAATTAAACAACAGTTGTAGGCAGCTCATTGTCAGCTGAAAAATGTATGCTGTCAAAATAAACAATGTAAACAAAATTTTTTGTCAAAAATCAAAAACGTCAAAGACGGAACTGTCTTACTTTTAAATATAACTAAGCGTCTTCTAGACGTTAAATTAAACGTAGATAAATGAAAATTATATCTTATACGTGTACATTTAATAGTGCGTTAAATGCAATTTATAGAACAAGTAATAATTAATACACTTAATGCTTCGTCACAGTTTTACCATTGAACAAAAAATATTCTAGTCATTTTAAAATGTCAATGTCACAAGGTCATTCAGCCGTTACTAGTACTTCTGGATTCGATTACGGAATGGCATAAATTTATTTTCCATGACCAGTGACATACAGTTCAGTGGTGATTCTGAAAAAGAAAATATTGTTAACAATCAAAGAGATGAAAGAAGTAAGAATGTAGAGTTGAATTATTATTGTTAGGAACCACTTCTGGTTAAATCAGTCGGAGTAGGATGATAAGTCAAAAAAACACAACGGTTGCCGAATAACCCTGGTTGACAATATACAAAGAAGTTTGCGCGAAGAAGTTTGGGTGGTGACCAATTCTGTTAAAATCCGCACTCAACATCCGCTTGATTGGCAATTAAGTGGGGACCTTTGACTTGTCTCTTTCTTTAATAAATCATTTCTATTGTCTTTGACGAAAACCGAAATTTGTCTGATCTCTTCTCTCTGATCGTAATCAGAGAGTGCTAGACTCTCTTCTTTATTTGGTGCGATTATATTTTTCTTAGACACGGAAGATATTTTTCTGTACATATATTATGTTTTGACTCTACTACGAACTGTGTTTTGAATAAGAAAAAAAATAACCATTTTTATTAATAAAAAAGGGTCTATCGTGACCGTGATCTATCATTAATTTTATTGATAGTTCCTGCTGGATACAATAAGACTCCCCACATATACAGGAAGACGGTTTTTTTTAATATAATTAATTCTTAAACTTTATTGGATTAATTTTTTTAGTTATAAATTCACTACTTTTTTGTCACACCAATAATATACAACTTTTTTTTGATTTTTTATTTTAATATAAAATACAAATAAAAAATTGTTATATTTGTGTTCCTTTATGGCTGGATAGCAAATATTTGGGGATGTCCACTTTACTAGCTGAGGTATTAGGTAAATGAAAACAAATAAACGTTGGCATCAGAGTTTTGTTTACTCTGGAGATGCCCAAAAGGTCTCATATAATGGAAGTGAAATCTAAATTTGTGTTTTTCTTGTTAAGAACTTGACGTTATAAGTTTAGATGTGCTATCAGATGTTTCTAATTGATTTTTGGCACTCGTACACTGATGAAGAAAAAACCCAAAAAATAGACCTATTAAAAAGCTGATAAGCGATGCTATTAAAGAAAGTTTAAATGCGAATGCGTATCTTCTCCGTTCTTCTTCAAATGCTACATTTTGTTCTTTTTCGAAAATTATATTATCGCCATCGTTTTTAGCATTTTCGACTTTCGATTTGGGATTTATTTGCAAATTTCTTTTATCGATATTCTGTATGCGATCATTTTCTTCCGTTAGATCCATGTAACTTATATTGCAAATTGTTCTGTACTCGTCGACATTTAAAAAATCTAAAATATTAACGTAACTATTATTATCTGTAATGCATTGGTACGGTTCCGTTAAATCAATGTATTTCTTCTCTGACAAGTAATTAAAAAGTTCCATGGTTTTGCAATCGCATTTCCAAGTATTGTACGACAGCCTCACGAACAGATACGGCGAGATATCCTCGAACACCTCTGGATTGATATACTGAATGTTGTTTTCGTGAAGCAATAAGAATTTCAAGTTGGTGAGATACTTAAGAGCTTCGGCACTAACATCAGTAATGTGGCAGTTTACAAGAACAAGCATTTCCAAACTTTCGGACCTTATTATCGGCATATTTCCTAAAAATAAATACATAAATGTTTTTAAACGCTTCATTTTGAGGCACCCTCGTAATACCATGTATCTTAACTTTACATAATTAAACACCCTCGTAGCCTATACTACAAAACCTTCTAGATATTACCATCGGATGGCGCTGCGATGACAATTAACAAAAGTGTACACATTGCTAACCTATCTCTAGACAGAAATGTTTTGTTTAATTTGAATATATCGTTTTCATTATATTTCTACCTTCGAAAGGGTTTCCAGACAGATCCAACAGTAGCATATTTGGCAAATCTTCGATAAAATCCTCTGGAATAATATTTAGTAGATTGTCTCCCAAGTAAAGCTCCTGAAGATTTTCCATGTCGTCGAAAGCCTCCCTATCGATATCGTTTATTTCAGAACTATTTAGATACATTTCTTTAATCATTTCACTTTTTTCGAAGGACAGCTCTGCAGCTCCGATCATCGCTTAAATAAAAGTATTAAATATATTGATGCATGTACACACGAAAAGTGGGATTAATTAATAAAAAAAATCCCAATTTTCTTTATTATTCATTTATTACCTTTTATTGCTTCAGTATTATTTTATGGAGGAATTAAAAAAAATTTTATAATATATATATATATATATATATATATATATTGTGAGAACCTGTGACTAATCGATCAAAAAAGACAGATTTTTTGTCACAAATTTACCGAGGAATTTAAATGATTAATAATTTGAAATATCTCAGTGGCGTAATATTTTTTTTTTTTTAAAAATTGGGATCATTACTTGTATGTGCGCCAATGATGAACATAAAATTCTTAATTTCATGTCAAAAATTGCGCAATAACTACCTTTTAAAACCCACCAAATTTCATTTGCATATCTAGACCGGTTTCAGAGCAACACCCTGTATATATATATATTATATATTTACCTATTTTGTTTCCCGATAGATCGATAACCATTGGATTATTATCCAAAAGATCAAAATTCGGTATTTTATCCAAATTTTTTTTTACACAAAACACCTCTTTTTCTGTACAGTTACATTTACTCGGACAAGCTGATTCGACGTTGGATAATAATACTGCTGCGAAAATAAGTATGGCAACTGCTATATCTTTACAAAAAACCCGCATCTGAAAAATACAAAAACGTTGGTAAATTTTTTTTAATGGGTGGTCATGGTTTCTAGAACTCTCAAATGGATTACTTATTTTTGGGAATAAAACTGCAAATTTGTCAGTCTTTCAATTGTAAGCACACTGTGATAATGCATATTATTGTGCAGTAAAATTAAAAAAAAAACATTAAAAACGTGGATCGATTACTTTATCGGTACTTCAAGTACAAGTACTTTTGTTAAAAAGTCAAAATCATTCATGTGCGCTTCGAGGTTTTATTAAGCACTCCTTATGCAGCACTAATTACACATTTTAAATATTGCCAAACAACATGGAAACGCCGAAACGGTTATCGAGTTCTATGTAAACAAGGTTCCTTCATCACATCATGGAAGCCTAATCAAACACCGTTTAAAATTAAATAACGATTATATCAAGATATTGAATAATCGTACATTTTTTATGTATACATAAATAAAAAAAACTTACTATAACTCGTTCCGTAATAAATATATAATATGATCATTCAAAAAAACATTTCTTTAATAAAGGACTTGCACGTTACCTTCATATTATTACTCTTAAGTCGATATTAGACTGAAAATAATTGTTATCGGTTATTCTTTGCATAGATACATAAATTAAATGATTCAGATAAAACAGGGACGGTTTTGGAAATTTGTGTTACACCTTCAACGCAGTGGCGTTCTTAAGGGCTTGCTTGTGTTGCATATTTTTCATTTACAGTACACGAAAGCTGCACTACATTTAATAAAGAAATGTTTAAAAATACTTTTTGAACATGTTTAATAATTGCGCGGGCATTAGAGATGATTTATTAAAGGAAAAGACCTTTCAAACGTCCCCATTTTATTTCCAGATGTCGAATGCCGATTTATACCGAATTGGTTATCACCCAACTACACCTTTACTTCTTCAACATGATTACATCATATTCCCGCTTAGGAATATACGCGTGAACTTTGTTGTATAGCAGGGTTATTCGGCCACTGTCGTGTTTTTTTGATGTTTCATCCTACTCCGACTGATTTAACCGAAAGTGTTCCCTAACAATAATAATTTAACTCTGCCCCATGACCAGTTCCGAAGAACGCCAATAACCTGATTTTTTTTATTTAACATTATCTTCCAACTTCCTATTTTATTTTATTGAAAAAATTTTGGTTCTTAAAAATGCTCAATACAATGTATATTTTTATTGTTGGAGTTTGAAGCTCTTACCTAGATGTTACGAAATGTGAAAGAATTATAAGGCCGGGACTGTTTAACAAAACACCTTTATCAATAAATAAAATTTGAACCCTGTCATTTTTTAATAAAGGTAAGTGCTATGTGTACGAATGAAAATGTATTATAAATATTTTTTTTATCAAACTATTTCAAAGGATTTACGTCCTTTTTAATAAAAGATAAAGGAGGTCAATACTTTTTATTATTTACAGCTACCCAAAGATGACCGAGCTTAAAAAAAATAAACAGTACTGCCGTAGCAAAACTGACTTTTCCAAACCGGGCTCTTTTCTATTTATATGGTTACCTTTCTGTTCGGAAAAGCAAAAAAAAATACCTAAAAGTTTCAGCGCCCTAGCCCTCCCTCTGAAGTTATCGTGAGAAAAGTACAAAATGCGGTAAATTTGAGGATCACCTTGTACGGCAGCTACCTGAAGGAATGTACCGTTATGGCCCATCTTCGAACTCGGTCTTGCTTTCGGGCAAAACTTCTAGCCTGTATGTTTTAGTGACCTACCGCCTCTCTGTCTCAAGATATCGTGGCGATTTTGATTTTTGAGGGTAAACCAATACTTTTCCTTTTTTACCCTTCGGTTCGAAAAAGTACAAAAGAAAAAATTTAATCCTGTGAAAGACCGAAATCAATTTTTGGACCAATAATAGACGATAAAAGTTAAACAAACACATAATTTTTTTTCTGCCATATTTCCTTTAACGTTTTAGGTTTTCTTTAAATATATATTTTTTTAAAAACTGGTACTTCTTCAGCTTCCAATCAGTTTGTTTTTAATTATAATTTAATATCATAAATGAAATAGTTATTCCGTTGGTATATTATTGTAATGTAGATGGTTTTAAAGCCGAAACTGGTTGCCTGACAACATTAATAACTAAAAAATAAATAGTCATGACTTTATTGCTATATGGCTATATGCTTACATATGTGTATATGAATAAATTGATGATTAATATTTACTTCCTTCTAGATATGTGACTAATCTGGTTTATGTTTAAGAATTATTTATTAGTCAGTATAAAAACGGCTATTTGTTTACAATTTTGTAGCACAAATGCGTTCTTAAGAATTTGTTTACAAATAGTAGTTCAAATGACACCAGCAATTGTATATCATTTCGAGGAACATACAACCAACAATAAAATCCACCAAGGAACATCTACGACCCTGTTTTATAAAAATAAATATTTTAAAGAAATTTTTGACACCTAACGAAATTAAAGTTGTATTTTTTCAGTATTGATTGGGTGAGTGTCGTTAAGTTTAGTGGCGACTTTCTAATTCGCATGATTCAAGCCCACTTGCAGTTTGACAGAATTTGGGCCACTGTTCATTAAATTCAAGTGGTACTACCCAGCAAGAAAACTTGCTTCCTACCGTTTTAATAGACCTTCAGCTCTTCTAGTACATTTAAAATTGATTGTTGTATCTCTCAGGATCTTGGCAAAGAGTGACGAGTCATGATCTTGGCTAATGGTGACGAGTCAGGATCTCGGCAAAGAGTGACAAATCAGGATCTTGGCTAAGAGTGAAGAGCCAGGATCTTGGCTAAGAGCGACCAGTCAGGATCTTGGCTAAGAGTGACTGGTCAGAATCTTGGCAAATTGTGACGATCAGCATCGAATTTTTTGAAGTGACTTTGAGCTGCTCCAGCACACTCGAGAAACACCGGACGTTTTTTTAGCGAGTAGAGTACCGTTATATCCAATATTTATCGTTGGCAACTTCTTCTTCTTCTTTTAGCCTTTTCTCGTCCCCTGCTGGACATATGCCTCCTCTATAGGTTATGCCAAATCTTTTTATCCTGTGCAATCTGCAGCCAATTGCTACCGGCAACTGGCCTGTTAAAATAGATGTGGAATGATTGCGCAGGGAGGAATTGGTTTGTAGTTTAGAAGGAATCTTAATGAGAAATATCAAGCAATAAATATTTTATTTGAATGTAATTTAGAAACATAATTCAATTAAAAATATATTTACAAACATAGTTTTAGAACTGGTCTCCTATAGTATTTGATAATTATTTAATAATATAAACCAGATCACAGAGTACAAACAAATATGAATTAAAGAGAAAATTTAAAAAAAAACTAGTGTATTTACAGGTTTACAAGCATTTGAATCTTTCTTTACTGAAACGTACTTACCGAATTCCGAGATCGAAACGAATAAAATCAAAACTCAAAGTAAACATTCGTCGACCTATCACTCAATTAATAAAACTGCGATGATAAACATTCAAAGAGTTAAATCACCAATTTTAGTTTTTGTTATCGAGTAAATTATAAATTACAGAAACATAAAATAAAACAACATCGGCGGGTTCTGGAAATATTGTATCCGTTCCAGGTGACAATTACATTTTTAAAAACAAAACGCTGTTAATTCTAACCCAACAGTGAATGCTCGAGCTATCCTTAGAGTGTCCATAGATTATGCGTGTATTCGCCCTTTGCGATTTGTCTCGTTTGGTAACGAAAGCCTTTCGGCTTTCACCATATTCGCAGACATTCGCTGAAGTTCGTGAACAAAGTCTACATGCGGTAATTTAAAAACTTACGCTTAATGCACAGTTTGCAGTTCAATGGAAAGTAAAAACGATCTAGTACTACCCAGCGCCGTTGGGATATACACATAAATAAAATCGAAGAGTCTGTCTGTGATTTCAAAATAAATCCATTTTTCTAAGCTCATATGATTATTCGCAGGTTACCAAAACATAAACACGCATATTTTGTCTGTCTGTCTGTTTGTCCGGGCACATCTCTGAAATTATTAAACGGATTTTAATGCAGTTTTTACGGGTAGATAGAGCTCGACTAGGAGCAGAACATAGGTTTTATTATATTTAAATCCGATGTTAGAAAAAAAGTTATTCTCATTTAAAAATCTTTCTAGCTTGAGAAGTTAGGCAAATAAAAATTGCTATCTCGAAGTCCTATAGATGTCGCAACACGGACGAACAACGTTCAAAAAAAAGAAACTTTCGCAACCTGACCGACATCGTTTTAAAATTTAGTTTTTCAAAAATTCACTAGATGTCGCGGTTCATTTTTAAAAAGCATATGCTGGTCTACAAAGAAATTCTTTGATGTTAAATCGAATGTCAAGAAAAAGTTATCCTCATTTATAGATAAAGATAAAACTAAATTCCACGCGACGAAGTCGCAGGCAACAACTAGTTAAATTATAATTCCCTTAAGAGTAGCTCAGTCCGGAACAATAATGAGTGGGAGAACTAATCACCAATAGACAAACTGGCAAGCATAATCTTAATTAGTGGTTTGATGTCAATGCGTTTCTTTTGCCAATTTACCGAATCCTAGAGCGAATTACTGCGAATACACCAAGTTGTTAACAAATCGATTTTTAAACACATTGACCATTTGCAAATCGCCAGCGAATTCATGCAGTCTGTAGCCTCCTTTACATAAAATTGATAAAACTACACATAAATATAATCCACAAAAACCAATAAAATAAAATACTTTTTTTTTAATCTATGCAGCAATTTTTTTTATATATAAATAAAGCCGCCTGCGACTTTGAAATATCAAATCAGTGCAAAAAACAAAATCTAGAGAGATAAAAACGTTTAAACAATTACATAAAATTAAATATTAAATACATTTTTTATGTTTAAAAAAAATAACGAGCCTAATAATATTTAATTCGTCTGCCGATTTAAATGAGAATTTTACATTTCATCGATTTTCACAAACATTTCAAGAACATTCACCTAGCTTCGATTTAAAAAAATTACATTCGTCAGTCGTTCAGTTCTATAATGTCGTTGCCGGGCCTTTGGTTAGATGACGTGCTGGGTCCGTGATTGATTTGTTGATTACCAGCAAAGAAGTTGCCTTGAGCTCCGAAAAAGCTGAAAAGTAAAATATATTGTTCATTTTTTCTGCATATTCTTGTAATAGAGATTTTTTTTTTTGGTCATGAGTGACGTACAGCACGTGCCAATCTTTGACATCGGCGAAAGGGTGACGTACGCGTGACGTCACATCTTGAGATTTGAGGCACAACAAATGACATCTTTCATAAAGTTATGCGAGATTGGATAACGATTTTGGGTTCTTTCGAGTTTAGAGTGAGCTATTTGACAATTATTTAGGTTTAAGGAAGAAACCTAATAAACAACGCAAACGCAACAAACTCCCGTAAAAACAAGTGTTAAAAAGTAGGGTTAGGTTTCGCGCAGCCGGGGCCACAGATAGTCAAGATGTGTGACGTCACATGCACGTCACACACCGTTGTCAAGATGTAACGTCATTCGCTTAATAATTTTTAAGAATATATCAACATCCTGCAACTTGCGATACTTAAATAAAAAGCATTCGAATATACTCTAAACAAATTTATTGAAAATTTCCGCAGAGTGGCCACCTTTCAGATTGTTTTCTACGGGGTGGTCACACAAACAATGAATTACTCAAGCACGTTAGATATTATCGAAGCAGCATTAGCCAATTTTAATAATTATAAACTTTATCATTGCAGATAATATTTTTACATGTTTATTACATTTTATTTTTAGGTAAGATTAAGTGTATAAATTATTATTGTTGATTGTATAATTATTTGTCATTATTAGTCACGTGCGAGATGTAGTGAAAACAAATAGAAATCGATAGACTGCAACAGAACTTACAATGAAGTATTACAAATTACGCCGTCCGACTTGAATGAATGCTTGCATCTGCTCTGTTCCTTGCGTTATATAAAATTAATGGCACAAAATCAAAAAAACTGATTGGTTGATCCTTTACAGAGAAAGAAAAATCTGTTCATTAAGGGACAAATACTAACACGTGAGTCTGTTGGCCAGATGTCTCATCTGCTTGCCCGTAAAAATAATAAAAAAAATGAGCCGTCGCGGGATGCCTGGCAAATGCGAAACATCGAAACTATTTGATATAAAAAACTTGCATAAAAAAATGGTTTATTAAAGGGAATAAATTTGGCATAATCAAAAACAAAATATTCAGATAAAATTAAAAATATACACGCACTCATGTACACACATAAATGCTCACCTTAATTATAAAAATTAAAACTATTACTGTCACTCATATTTTATTGTAGTTATTACTTTCAAATAAATTTATTTTAAAATAAAAAAAAATACTCAAATCGAAATATACTAAAAAAACTAAATACTACTGCTGAATATCACTTAATAAAAATAAGCTACATTTTCTTCGATACTTTAAAGGTGAGTGCTAAAGTATTGTAAATTTGTGACTAACAGTTTCAAACGAAAACAATAACTCATAAAAATTTAAAACTCGCATTATTTTTCACAGCTGTCATTTGTCATCAGTAATTTTTTTTCATTTTTCATTTTATTACAAACAAGGTATTTTGGGTCGGACGGAAGTGACGGTCGCCACGTCAGCATCCGCTTTATCTCTCACCCGTGGCAATAAATGGTTCACAGAACAAAAAACTCAGATCGGTTGATCCTTTATAGGGAAAGAAAAAACAAATACTAACACGTGAGTCTGCTGGCCAGATATCCCGTCTGCTTGTCCTTATAAATATGTATATGTAAATAATATAAAATAAGTAAATGAATCACAGGAGAAGTGCGCTCTCTATTATATTTTAACTCTCCCTTCTTGTCTTAAAAACAGTTTTATGCAATGTTTTAATATATTTTTCGTTCTGAAGGTATCGCCGATCGAGAGTTTCGACTACTTGTAGATAAAAAGATACTTACTTTTGCAATGCTTGAGGCGTAATGTTTAAATTGCCTAATACTGATTGTTGTTGTTTTTGGAACATGTACTGTTGCTGATAAAGTCGCATCATTTGTTGTTGGTACATGGATTCTTTTAATTTTGCCTGATTCATTATTTGGATTTCTTGGACTACCCGCTGATACATCTAAAAACAAAAAAAATGAAATGTTCAAGTCAGAATCCTCTAATTGTTGGAATTAGGCATTCACTTGTTGGATCAATTATCACGCTTTGATTCTTGGATTTCTATACCATCGCTATCAATTGGTGAGTTACTAATTAATTCCGACCACATTATGGCGCTAACGTCGTCAGAGTTTTGGAGACACTGATTTCAATTATTAGCTTTCGAATCTTTGCTCAAGACACCTAATGTCTTCCACATTCAATTGGCCGCCGCCGCCACCGCCACGAGTTCCAACTGTTCCAAGCCGTGTGCTTTCATTGTCTAACGTTTCAAACTGTCACTGTTCTCACAAAATGGTGAAATTTCAAAAACAGATATTTTATTCAGATATTTATTAATATGTGCAAGAGTAGATTTTCAAACTTGAATTTCAAGACCACTAAGTGATGAAATCATTCAAAACCTCTTTCAATTAATAAATAATGATGCTGGTTCAGTGTACAAACAATATCATGAGGCAAATCTAAGCAAATGGATTCTTCAACGTTTTGAAATCAGTATATTAATTCAAACAAAGATGAGGACAAACTTACTACTAAGTGAACAAATAGAAGTAGACGGATCGACAATTGAACTAGTGGAAAAATACATATATCTGGGACATGAGGAAAAAATCAGCAGAGACAACCAAACGTGTGAACTGGTTAGGAGAGTGACTCTGGGATGGGCAGTATATGGCAAACTAAGCAACATATTCAAGTCCAGCATACCAATTAGACTAAAAAGAAAAGCCTTTAACCAATGCATGTTGCCAGTTTAAACATATGGGGCAGAAACCCTAACTCTTACCAGATCATCAATAAAGAAGCTACAAATAGCACAACGAAAAATGGAAAGATCAATGTTTGGACTGACATTAAGGGATAGGGTGAGAAACGAGGATCTGCGAGGAAGGACTAAAGTGGATGATATTATTGAGCACATTACTGGGGCAAAATGGCAGGACACATTGCAAGGTTGAAGGATGGAAGATGGACAAAGAAGATTCTGGAATGGAGACTTAGAACCAACAAAAGAAGCAGAGGAAGACCACCGACACGCTGGACAGATAATATAAAAAGAATATCATCCAACTGGATTGCTGCAGCTCAGCATCGGAAGACATGGAAACGCTTAGAGGAGGCCTATGTTCAACAATGGACAAATACGGCTGGATGATGATGATAATAATTCAAAAATAAAAATAAATAATAGTTTAAAAAAACTAAGACAACACGCTTTATAAGAAAATCGAACTAAAAAATAATAATAATTAATAAAAAATTATTTTACAATCAAAAGTGTGGGTTGCTTTTTATGATGCTTACGTTTTCTTCTTGGAGACTTTACTTTTACCAATACCTGTTTATTATCAAATATATTAATTGATTTAGCGCACCCCACGCTTTTGATTGTAAAATGATTTTTATTTGTTCGATAACTCTAGTTTTATTCTAGATGTGTTGCAAATGATTTTTTTTTCTTCACTACTCTAATTTTATCCCAAGCGCGTTGGAGATTATTTTTTAGTACGGTTTTCTTATGAAGCGTGTCGTCTTAGTTTTTTTAAAATATTATTTATTTTTCATTATTTAGTTCGGGTTTTTAATACGTTTTATTAATATCCTGATGATCCTGTCCAGGATCTTTTAAAAAATTTATGAAATAATTGTATTGTCATCGGTCCTTCAGAAGTATACAAAGTTTCAAGTCGATCCGATATTTTTAAGTGGGTGTAAATCGTGTCCAAAGATTCCGTTACATGGATAGATAGATACAAGTCAAGCTAATATAAAGCGTGTAAAAATGCCAGAATCAGGTGGGCGGTGCTATGACGTAATAGTCTCTAACATTATCTATATCTGTCTGCCACACGGAACCTCAGGACCATGGATTTACTGTAATGAAACAAGTACCAATGAAATTGTAGGGACTAGCACGTCACATTGCATTACATCAACGAGAGAAACCTATACAAATGGCGAATAAACGTTTATATTTGAAATGAAAACTATGTAATTTATACTATGGAATAGATAAAAAATATTTGTTACAAAGTTGTTTATATCTTTAAATCATTTTTCTGTTAACTGCAACTCACGATTCGTTCCCAAATACAGTCTATTGTTACAGAGGTTAATTGAATTTGATCAAACTTATAACTTGTTCAAATTATTTAATGCCAAGTGATTACGCGAAATAAAAATTATAATTCAAATTTTTAATGTCCATTTCCCGTTTTAAAGAAGAGAAAAAAACTGATACTTTATTCATTACTACTTACCGACATATCGTTTTCTTCTATTTGAACTTGTAGTTGTCTCACTAACGCCGGAATGATTCCCTTGATTTGATGTTCGGACCACTTGGGATTATCTCTTCTAACTATGTTTATTAACGCAGCATTTATCGATTGTGCGCTGTAACCCTGCATGCTAGCAATACCTGAAAACAAATACGGTGAAATAACGACTGAAAAAAAAAACGAAGACGAAAATTTACCTCCAGTAATTTGTCCCGGATAAGGATTGGTGGTGGCGTACGTTTTCCGAAGAACTTTTTCGTTCTCAAATTCCTCCCAAGCTGCTTTTCTTTCTTCTTCGTTCAAACCTTCGTCCGTTTTATTTTCCAAAAGTGACTGATGCAAGTGATACTTGTAAATAATGTTTTCGTATTTTTGTAGCATTTCACCGAGCAGGACATCCTTAAAAAAATTTAAATGTGAAAAATCGGACCGTATAAAATGTTTATAATGCATAACTACCTTCGGCACCATGGGCAATGGTTTATCTGTCGGTTCCAGGTCGCATTTGTACAGTTCTTGCAAGTCGTTCTGATTGTAGTGTCTGTCAATTTGTTGTTCGTCGATAACTCTCTTTGAAATTGCCTGTTTTGTCACTTGCCTTTCGTAGATCTTCATTTCCATAGTTCCGTAAGAGACGAACCGATAAATGTAGGAAGGTTTTATCTAAAAATAAGTAAAATCGAATAATATTATCGTTCCGTTTCCCGATATTAAAAAATGTATCCTAATAGTTTTTTATTTTATTAATGTTCAGTATATTATTAATATTGACCTCATGATAATGGGGAAGATCACTAAGTGATGAAATCAATCCAAACCTCTTTTAATTGATAAATAATGCTGCTGGTTCAATGTACAAACAATATCATGAGTCAAAAAACCGAACTTAAAAATAAAAAAAAATTAATTAATAAAAAATAATTTTACAATTAAAAGCTTGACTTTACTTTTACCAATATCTGTTTATTATCAAATATATTAACTGATAAGCGCACCCCACGCTTTTGATTGTAATATAATTTTTTATTAATTATTATTTTTTAGTACGGTTTTCTTATAAAGTGTGTAATATTTATTTTTCATTTATTAGTTCATGTTTTTGTTTTAATATTCTGATGATTCTGGCCAGGATCTTTGAAAATTTTTATGAAATTATTGTATTGTCATCGGTCCTTTAGGAGTATACAAAGTTTTAAATCGATCCGATGCTTTAAGTGGGTGAAAATGGTGTCCAAAGATTCCGTTACATAGAGAGATAGATACAAGTCAAGCTAATATAAATCGTGTAAAAATGACAGAATCAGGTTGGCGGGGCTATGACGTAATAGTGGTCGATGAAAGTGTAGAGACTATCACGTCACACTGCATTACACCAATCAGAGCAACCTATACAAATGGCGCACAAACGTTTATATTTGAAATGGAAACTTTGTAATTGATACTACAGAACGAATAAAAAATATAAAATTACATTATATATTATATTTTTAAGCATGAAAGTTACGATTATGCTGTTTCCAAAATTTAGTGGGAGACTAACAAGTGGCCATTTATGTCTAACAAGCAAAAAAGAACAAAGGAAGAGGAACGCGGGGAGAAGTCTCTCGCCTCATAGAGATCCTCTCAATATAGCCCTCTTTTTAAAAGCTTGCTTAAACCAGAGGTGACTATATTGTTATTACGCTTGTTTTAAAGACATTATTTGTATCTGTAAGTCTGTATCAAATTTTTAAAATGTTAAATTTAAATTTTTTAAAACAAGCGAGATATGGAGTTGAAACAATACAACTGAGACACCCAGTATAGTGTACTGTGTCTAGTTGAGAGGTTGCTTAAGACGACCTCTGAAAACAACCTAATATCAAAGAAGACCAAGGTGAGTGGCCACTTTGTTTTTAGGGACATCTCTTGCCAATACGTAATTTTTTTTATTTAACAAACTCTCAATTATCTATTTGCTTCTCGCTCGTCTAGATATTATTAAATAAAAGGCTTGTTTTTTAGAGGAAACTAGATCTGTATCAAATGTTTGAATTTAAATTTTTTAAAACAAACGAGGTATAGCGTTGGGAAAATACAACTGCGAAACCAATACAGCTGTGTCCAGTTGAGAGGTTGCCTGAGACGACTGCTGAAAACATCCTAATACCAAAGAAGACCAATGTGACTGTCCACTTTGTTTTTAAAGAAATCTCTTGCATGAACTTTTCAGGCAATCTTCAGATTAGCCCAGCGGGTGATTCTGTGAAGTTTGGTATCCATCGGATCAACGAAAGGGGTGGGAAGGGGGTGAAATATAAAAACTATCAAAAACTGCGGATATTAGTGTCGAATTCATAGTCCAATTTTACTGATTTTTTTGTAAATGTGTATTAATTGCTCCAACTTGAGAGATGATAGTTTTTATCCCGATAATCCCCTACGAAAGGGGCGAGAGGAAATTAAAATATAAAAACTATTAAAAATGGCCTATATTAGTGACGAATTCATAGTTTTTGGGGTCGCTAAAACGCCTGCCTGGTCCGCTAGTTTTAATATAAAAAAAAATATACAAACCTGTCCAAATCTGTACACCCTATATATACTTTGGATGTCGTGAGAAGGATTCCACGAAACGTCGAATATTATTACACGATTGGCTGCTACTAGATTAATGCCGAGACCACCGGCTTTGGTCGAGATGAGAAAAAGGCGCGCTCTGATGTTTTTCGGATTATTAAAAGAGTCGCACCAAATTGCCCTGTTGTCGCAACTCGAAGAACCGTCTATCCTGAAGTAATCTAAGCCGAGAGCCCAACTGCCTGAGAATAGAAAATATCGTGTCACACAATTATTCCTCAAGCGAATTAACAGATTCTTATATACCTTTGTATCCGCCCAATTTATCATTATCTTCTGTTTGCGTAGCTTCGTCAATCTTGGTCAGGAAGTATTCGATGCAGTTTAATGTGTACAATGATTGTGAAAACACTAAAATCTTGTCACCTATTTCTTCACATTCTTTAAGAATTTCGAAAAGTAACGATAATTTACCACTATTTTTAATATTGTCTAATTCATCACCGTCACAATACTCTTGCCACCATTCTTTCGAGACTAGTTCCACTTCTGGTTCGCTTTCCTCTTCGTTATTATCGATTTCTTTAAAAAAAAAAAATTATAAAACTAAACGTCTCTCTCTTAGTCGATAATAAAAATAAACTTACTCTGAGCGGCGCGAGCTCTAGTCATTCTAGACTTGGCAGTTTTACCCTTTTTTTTCTTTCCCGATTCATCGCTGTCGTTATCGCTACCAGATTCCGAATTGGAAGAGGAAGAATTTGAATTCGAACTGGACGCATCTCCATCATCGATGAAATCTTTCAGTGAACCTAAAAGTTAAAAAAAAACTGTTAAGAAGGAATCGAAACGAGAAAATTGATTTCGATATTACGAAAGAGTGATACATGAAATTTAAATAATTCAAAAAGAACCAAATCCAATAATTATTACCAACTAACGAGAATGGGTAACGTGCACGTGACGTTTCAGCTTGATAACGGTAGAAAGAGTGACGTACATCTGACATAAAACCTACTTTTTAACACTTGAATATTAATGTTTAGTCTTCAAAAACCACTTATAACACCACAATATTATTTCTTAAACCTGAATAATTATCAAATCATATCGAATGATGTCATTTGTTGTGCCATGTTACCCATTTCAAGCTGTGACGTCACGTGCACGTGACCCATACCCAATAAATCCAAACCCAAACCCAATAAATGTTGCAGATGATAGCACGCTATTATTTAGTGCAAATACTTACTGAATTTAAAAAAAATTGCAGTGAGACTATGATCACAGTTGAAAACTGGTTCACAAATTCTAGGTTAGTACTTAGCTCTGAAAAGACTAATGCAGTGTTTTTAAAAACCAGCCATAAGCTAGAAGCTCCTACCTACATCCTAATTAATAATACAAATAATCCATTTGTAGAATACACTAAATCGCTAGGTACTGTTATTCATGAAACATTAATCTTTGAAAATTATATTGATCACGTCTCAAAAAAACTGAGCCAGGTTTGCTATGGCGTAAGAATTCTTATGAAAAACTTTAATTTCAGTATCACAAGAATATTTTACTTGTCAAATTTCTATGCTCATACTATAGGGAGGTAGTGGGGAAGCTGAAAGGACATTCAAAATTCAAAAAAGAGCAATCCGCATTATAAATAATCAGAATTCATGCAGGGGTTAAACGCATTTGGTTTCCTAGGCACCGCGGTATCCAGGTCAATGATAGGGCAGACAGTCTAGCATAAAGTACACAAGTACGCTTCCTGCCTGCTTAGCTCCCGTATCTAATGGCTTCATCAAAAGTCTAATGGACAGGACATCTGAAGACAGATTCATGGAAAGTCCTTTTTAGAGGGCCCTCCAAAGAACTAGGTAGCAGACTAATTAGTCTCGAGAGGAATCAGTTGAGACTAATCATCGGGATGATAACTGGTCACTTGGGCATCACCCATGACACTCTATGACTAAGATGCAGGGTGGAAGAAAAAACTCCACTTCATGTGTTAGTTAACTGTGAATTGCTCAGGGGAATTCGTAAGAACATTCTCGGGCTAGACACAGGCAACAACATCGACATCAAGGAGGTTGGACCAGGTAGGCTCAATGCCTCAAATTCTTTTATAAAAATAGATGTATTAAATTTTTTATTCATCTACTTTTTGCCATAAAAAATAATATTAATTTTAATGAAATAAAAAAAACCACTTATCAAAATGCTTCTAGATCTAGAACCATACTCAGTGGAAGAATATCTCCATTTTATGTTCTACAATTATTATATGTTTTGTATGCTGTAAATTTATAAACATTTATTAATATTATCACTTTTTCACTGCCTGACTAACTTGTACAGGGTTAGCGAAACTCGATGTCTCAGCTCTATTATAAAAAAAAAGACGATAGAAAAATTTGCATTTTGCATTTTTTGGCATTGTTGCTTTTTTTGTGATGTTTTTTTTTAGTCAATTTGTTAACTAATTGACTATAAAAAAAAAAAGTTGTAATTTAAAAATTTTAGGTTAAAAATAAATTATTTACATATTACATATTGTGAAAGGCTTAATAAATCTGAGGAAACACTTAAAATTAATAGAACATGGGTACCTGTACTTAAAAATACAACGCTGCTTCCTTACAAAAACAAGAAGAATAAAACTCCGGAACGTTACCAATTTCTGAACAGCCCTCAAATATGCCCCGCCCACCAAAACATATACAACCTGCGATCGTGACATACAAATATCATTAACCGCCAGCCTTAAAAGGGCAGACATTATACCTCCAGAAGATGCCATAGAGATGGCGAAACGTCGAGTATTAACTCAGACCTACGACGGCCAAAATACCCGAAAAACCATTCACCAATATTCACATATTGTTGCACTTTAACTCAGACACATAACGTCATTGTTATTATCTTCTAAGCCACTATCACAATGCATTATTAAATGTATATTAACCAATAACAAGAGTTATTATCAGCCAACAAAAGTGTTAACAGACAATTCACAATGGGGTTACGCAGCATGTGTTTTGTTGAAAATAAACACAAGTATACAAGTGCAAGTAGTGTAGACGGTTGTTCATAGCGCGTATGCTATTGGCTGTGCCCATCACTTTGGCAACATAATTAATTCTTCATTGTTGATGTTGATCTGACAAGTTTTCTAAGTTGTGAAGTCTATAATCGTGATAACCATTTTCTTTCAAACATTTTCGTACCGAACTATATTTTAAATTCAACTCACGACAGGCTTGCCGAATCGAGTTCCTTGGATGGTCTTCAAAATACTGCAAAACAGTGGCATCAGTATTGTCAGAATTGACCCTTTTAACAAATTTTCTTCACTTTCGAGAAGAAAATGCCTCGTTATTTGCACGTCAATTGCGTTCTGATCTTGGAAATATTTTTAAGCTTGGAATAACACGTACGGGGTATCTCTGGGCGTATAACTGAACTGCTCTACTAGGGTTCTTTTGAGATTCCCCATAAATTAATAACATGTCGACTTTTTCGTTGTGCGTGAACATTTTTCAAAGTCAAATCACAACAAAACATTATCTGTCAACCGCTAGTTTAATTATTGACAGATGCGAATTTGCTATTTTCCAAAGGCTACTTTTTTTACAAATTTGCTTATAATTTTATAACGACAAAAGAGTCAAATTTTTTTCTTCACAAAGTTTGTTTAGAAAAATTAGCTC
The DNA here is from genome assembly GCA_950111635.1 of Agelastica alni. NCBI lineage: Eukaryota > Metazoa > Arthropoda > Insecta > Coleoptera > Chrysomelidae > Agelastica > Agelastica alni. The sequence goes on along the minus strand of OX467719.1, from coordinate 6,358,171 downwards.
TTTTTTATAAATGCCAAAATATAAGTATGTTTCTGGGGGAAAAAATCGATGACGTCATTACTTCAGTTGCCAAATATGGTAAAATATGCAAATTAGGCTTAAAATGGACCTTACTCCATCCCATTTAATAAAAAACGTTTCGGATTTTTTTTATAGTTTTTCTTTTTCTTATAATAGAGCTGAAACATCGAGTTTCGCTCACCCTGTACATTTTATTTTGTATTTAAATATCATAGAGTAATAAAGGTATTGTTATTATTATAAATGTTTAAAGTGGCAAGCTTCTGACCAGTTAAATTGATACAAGTAATGTTACAAGAGTTTTTAAAAAGGTAATGGGAAAGATTTTCATTACCCTATTGAATTTTTAAGCTTAGCAGCTTTCTGTGGATCTACTAAGTGGCCAGTGCTTTGGTCATTTTTTTATCGGGAAAGTGGAAATTAGGTTTTTTTACTTAAGATTAGGCAGTCGCATATTGGGGTTTGAATCTACCAAAACCAAAACCGTAACATTAAAAACATTAAAGAAATAATATTATTTATTTTTTTTTACCTTCAGAATCTTCATCGTCCCACTTTTCCTTTTTTTCAGTGGTTTTATCCAAAAGTACTCTGGGATGAGTGCACATCCTTTGAAGTTGCTGAAAATCGGTAAATAAGAAAGAAGTTCTATTCGAACCATCACTTTGACGCGCGTATTTTTCCATATAATGTTTGTACATTTTAGTTTGAACTTGCGATAGTTTAACGAACAGGACGTATTCGTATTTCGGCGGTAAGTACGGTTCGAGAACTGAGTAATCACGTCGTTGTACCACGCCGTCTAAGAGTTTGTGCAGAACGTGAGATCTCTTCCTGAAATAATTAAAATGCAAGCTTAACCAAAATCCAAATTCTTACCATTTAACGAGGTTTTCGTGGTACAATATTGTCAGAAAATTTTAGATTATACGCGCGGAGAAAGTATACAAGCTTGTAGCGAAGTGAGTCATAATTTGTATGCAATACTGTACCCGTGGAGACGTTACCCATACAATTTTCATATGTATGCATACACTAATACTTCCACATACTTTTAAAAGTTCTAACCCGGCAACGTCGAGAAGAATCGATGTACAGTATAGATCAATACGTGAATTCACAGTGGAAATTTCCGTTTTATTATATGTTTATTTATTTATTATGTGTTTAATTTATACTTAATATAAAGATTATATTATAATTATTAAGATTATTATATTAATATTATTTTGTTTTGCTAACCAAAAATGCAATATATTTTATCTGTAATGACTGCATATTCAGTTTTACGTAAAATTCTATTACATATTTATTCTTTTTTGTTTATAAGAAGTCACTAGAATTAAGCGAGGTATTAGTTTACTCAGAATAGTCGGCAAACTGTATGCAAAGATATTGATTAAAAGAGTGACGAGTGAAACTAATTTGATATGGGATGTGTAAAAGGATTTAGACGAGGAAGGAGATGTATGAATCAGGTATTTTTATTACGAGGTATAGTCGAAAAATTATTGGCTAGAAGTCAGAAGGTCTACTCCGCTTTTATAGACTTGGAAACAGCATATGTCAGAGTGGATTGTGGTCGACATTGTCTATGTATGAGGTAAGCGGTAGTCAATACGAGCACTAAAATCACTTTACAAGGATTCCACTGCTTGTGTCAGGATAAACGGAGCTTACACGGACTGGTTTAACATTGAAAAAGGTGTGAGACAGGGATGTGTGGCTTCGCCATGGCTGTTTAACTTATACATAGACGATTGTTTAAAAGATTTGAAAGAGAGTGCGTATGGATTGAAAATGAATGATTTGATCGTCAAATGCCTTCTTTACGCCGATAATTAAGTCATATTAGTGTCATCTGAAGAGGAGATGCAGGAGATGGTTAATGTTATGCATGATGGCCTGAAAATCAAAGGGACGAAAATAAATGTAAGCAAAACGAAAGTAAAGGTTTTTGAAAGAAAAGAAAGCATGACAAATTGTGAGGTTCTGATTAAGGGAGAGAAATAGTGAGTGTAAAAGATGTGGTTACAAAGAGAGATAAAGGAATGCTTAGATGGTTTGGACACGCAGAAAGGATGTATGAAGGAAGATTGAAGAAACAAATTTATAAGGCGAGTGTGAATGAACAAGTCGGTAGAGATCGACCTCGGCGAACATATATCAATCAGATCAACATTGTTTTGAAGAAAGGCCAGGTCAAGAGTACCAACAACCGACGAGTATGTATGAGAGCACTGTTGAAAGAAGAGGAAGCAAAAGATGTGTGTAAGAACCGTAGCAAGTGGAAGGAAGTGGTCTCTGCCTACCCCTATGGGAAAAAGGCGTGACTAATGTATGTATGAAATATTTATAAGTCACGTGTTTACTATTAATATTTATAAGTTATAAGCTTAAATTTCAGATAATTCTATAAAACTTTATGCTGTGTTCACTTTATATTTAATAAAAAAAATGAACTATTATTATTTTGTGTACTACTCAAAAATTGGAATTTTTTTACCTGTAATAAATATAATTTTGAATATTGATTTCTCCATCAGTCCGTTTGAATTTACCGCACAGGTAATATCTATACTCGCGTACAGCGTTGCCAAGTTGTTTCTGTCCAACTCGCTAGTATGCATACTTTTTTATAAATTGTTGAACTTTACACGGTTATTATTAAATTCTTATATAACTAGCTGGTCAATAATTTTTTTTTATTTTTTTTTTAAACTTAGAACAAAAACATTGAAGTTAGTTAGTTTTTTTTCTAGAACTAATTAACTGGTACAGAACTACACCGAGCGTATACTCTCCATGTTGATTATCCAATTTTTAATCGAGTTTTTCTCGGGTTAGAGGAGGTCAGGTCAGGAGGTAATTAAGGGTAATTGTATTATCATGTCCTTAATATGTATACAAAAATTTAGAATTTTCTGACGGTATGCCTACACCACGACAACTAACTTAATACAATCCAGATAAGAACCTGCTTGACGAATACAAAGAAGTACACGCCTAAATACATCTAATACAAGAGAGAAATCACAGAAGACTAAAACGAAGATAGCCCGCAGACCTGAAATAAGGTGAAGAAACCTTTTCAATGGAGAAAGCCCCTACAGGACAACAGCGGGACTAACTTACCTATATTTTAGCCAGTAATATAGCTCTCATAATCCAAAATTATGATTGCTGTTAAATTAATAAAAAAAAATGGTGATCTATAAAGAAATTATTTTACGTTAAAACGGGTGTCAAAAAAAAGTTATCCCCATTTAAAGATATTAAGATAAAAACTAAATTCCACAGCTAGTTCAATAATAAAAATATTTCGCCATTAATTGAAGCAGGTGGTACTTTTTAGTCGTGTTATATCCTTCAATGCGAATAAATATTTGGCTTTTTTTATATTATTTTTTTAAAATAATAAATAAATATTGCGTACCTCATCAGTATTGTATCATGTTGGGTAGAATCGGTGTATTGACCATTTGTAATGGGATTAACGAATCTGTTCATGTATTCCTTGTAAGAACCAAGTAAATTGGGTTTTATAAATTGTACCATGCACCAATATTCCTTTAAGTTGTTTTGTAAGGGGGTACCGGTCAGTACTATCCTCCTAGCCGTCTTGATTCTATTCATGGCTATGCTAAGGTTAGTTTTTTCGTTTTTTAACAAGTGACCTTCGTCGCAAATAACCAAATCGGGACCTGAAACATACACATTTCTAAATGTTATGGAATCATTAAAACGCCGACTTGAATATTTACCAGGATCTACTAGTCCTTCGAGAAATACGGTTTTCATCTTTTTGGTGATTTTTCTGTTAGTTGGGTTACTGAGCAGTCTAAACATATTGTAACCTATTATTAAAACACCGCCGTCTTGGTGCCAATTTTCAATGTTGTATTGACGATCGTAATTCTTTTTCGACGTCACCAATTCGTATACGTCTATCTGTGAATTAGAAGGCATCCACTTTTTAAATTCCGATTTCCAATTCAAGACCGTGTTTACCGGACACACCACCATGACTTTTTCAACTTTGGTCTTTTCACTGTTGGTCAACAGTACATGAATCAAAGATATCACCTAAAAAATTAACTTTTATTTTAGCTTTTACTCAACGCATGGTTTTAAATTTCTTTATTTACCTGTAAAGTTTTACCTAAACCCATGCAATGGGCCAATATACATCCAGATCCCGGGGATTTGTTTATTCTTTCTAGCGATTCGAAGCAAGCATCAAACATAAACTGGATACCAGACGCTTGGTGGGGTTTTAGGTTTTTAACAATCTTCGGATGAACCTCCAGAATAGGCTCTTTGGTTTTTTCATTGTAATCCAGAACCACGTTGTCGATTTTGACATCCTTTTTCTCTTCGAAAATCCGGTTGTACTGAAATGTTTTGTAATAAATGAAATCATTTAATTTCGTTTTGCAAACTTATAGTTTATAAATGACGAGAAAATATTTTTAAACATAAAATTAATAGAAACATTGTAAACTTTAGCACTCAATGAATAGAAAAAACAAACGTTTATGGAAGTACACTTAGCATAGGGTAGGCTAAAAATAGTACTTAATGTCGCAGTAAAAAATTATTGACATGCGCCCATAAAGCTCCACGTTTCCATCACCAAATGGCCATTTGGTATAAACACCTGTGCCTAAAAGCTACGCCGATGATTATTTGTAAACTATAGCACTCAATGAATAGAATAAACAAACGTTTATAGAAGTACACTTAGCATAGGGTAGGCTAAAAACATTATTTTTTAAATAATAAAATCATAGGGTTTAGCACGATTTTAAATGTTTTTAACCCAACTGACTTACAAAATAACTTATTATAATGTTGATAAAATTTTAGTATGGCATTGTTTGAAGTTTAGACTACAGAAAACTGTAAGGTAGAAAATAAAAAATAAAATAACAATTGCAACTTTTTTTAATACTTAAAAATCTATTTTAATCCATCTTTATAGTGCGGCAGCATAAACGAAAGAACGTAATCTAATCATCTATTACCTTTTTCTGTTTTTCAGCAATGCGGGCCTTACGTTCTTTTTCTTCCGATTCGGCCAATTTAGTTGATTCGGATAACGCGTCTTTGCCTAAAACCTACAAACAGAGGATCACGACAATTTTGAGAACAGACTCGATATTTTTGACACCTTACCTCGCGAATTTTTTTCCTCGTAGATATCTCTTCGTCACTGTCACTGTCACTGCTATCTTTGGTTTTTTTTATCCGGCGTCTGGATGCCGTTTTACTAAAAAAAAACATTTATTCGAATTAATAAATATAATATTAGAAAAAAACTATTTAAAGCTTACTTACTTTGATTTTTCCTTTTCTGTGTCAGATGATTTTTGACTACCATCGCTATTATTTGAAGCTTCTGAATTGGAGTCTTTATCTTTATCATTCTTATCGGAATTCGATTCATCAGAATCCAAAGCAAGTGGATTCAGAATCTTCTTCTTTGTTTTACTGTCAAACCAAATACATTTTATGGAAGAAAAGAATTAGGAAAGAAAGGCACATCGAGAGGCAAAATAGGAAGTAAAACAACACACGACAATTCGCGAACAGCCCTGCTTGATAATTACAATGAAGTACGCGCGGAATTTATGGCGGGTAATATTAATGTCTAGTTGTAATAGTTTATTTACAATTACTAGTTATCGTCGCTGGATATTAGCTGCAACAGGAATATCCACCAAGGTGTTTCGCAGTTTTCATGACGAGGTTCAAAAAGTAAAAAATAGTAAGCAACCTTGTATTTCATCTCCAAAAACACCTAGTGGAGGTTTTCTATCGGAACAGGAACAAATAACAAGTAGGTTTTGAAGGTGGGCAGTCAACTTTAATAACAGTACTCCGTGAATTAAATTTTCAGCCGAAAAAAACACCCGATAATCGAGTTATGATGAAAGATTAAAGCGTATAGAGTTTTTAAATAGAATAAAAAAGTATAGTGGTAAGGAAGAGATATCATTTATACATATTTGCATAGTTCTCATTCTACGATAAATGCCTGGGTAAACACTAAATCCATAACCAAATTAAAAAACATTACAGTAAAGAACAAAGGTTAATTATAGTGCAAGCCGGTACTACTATTTTCTGAAATCGTTCCATACTCCTTTTTTGCTAAGCAATTATTATTTTACAAAATAAATATATTTATACTCAACTAGCACAACATTCTCATAATATAAACCAATAGTTTTTTTAAATAAAACTAGAATTTTTGAAATTATTATTCAATATAATGATTTAGTAACAATAATTATTGAAGTGAAACATATAATTTCCATGTTTCACATCTGCCAGGCGTCCCATGACGGCTCAATATTTTTTAATTTTGTCACTGGCGAAAAGAACAACCCCTAATGATCTTAAAAGTATCCATTTATATATTTTTTTATTTACTGTCTATTCCAATACATTTTCTGATATAAAAATATTCGGTAACGGTTATAAAATATTTAGGCTACGCCACTGGGTTATTTGATTCGGTTTCAATCGGCAATGGTGATAGAATGGTTTTGCTATCATTGCTTAACCATAGGGGTTTTCATATATCCATAGGTTTATAGCTAGTTTGCTGTGTAGTCTTTTATTTTGCACTTTTCTTATTTTATAATTTGGATCAACAGCAGAAGATGAAATTTAAATACCTAGGCAGAGAAATATCATGATACGGTGACTTCGAGGCGGAGGTAAGAAACCAAGCGGCAAAAGCAGCACGAACCTCAGGTTACCTGAACGATATAATCCTCCGAAACAAATATATCGGAATCGAGACCAAATCCTGAATCTATAGGTCATCCGACCTATATTAACATACACAGCGGAAACTAGACCAGATACATCGAACACAAAGAGAATATTATAAACCACTGAAATGAAAATAGTGCGAAGGATTGCTGGAAAAACACTTTTTGACAGGGAGAGAAGTGAAAAACATGTAAAATAGACAATATAAATGAATGCATACTGGGAAGAAAGAGAGAGTGGAATGAACACATAGATCGAATGAATGACAACAGAATGGTCAAAATAACAAGTCTCCCTTGAGGCGCCGAAACGTTGGAAGACCCGCAAGAGATGGAGCGACAACCTCCTTAATAATTAAACAACAGAGGATACGAAGAAAAACAAGCAATATACTTACATTAAAAAAGGAAGAAGAAGATATTTTTGATCACAGTTCCAATAAAAACACTTATTTTTATCACTTTTTTTAATGCAACAAATACAAAAACGTTACAGCGAAAAACATAAATTTTAAGTCCATTATTATTTTGAGTCCTATAAGAGCATTTTTGGGTATACGAGAATCAACTGATCGGGATTATCAGAATACTATACTTAATGTTTACACAATGATGTTTTTCATATTAAGACTAAAGAATGTATTTTATTTTTTAAGTTTTGAGACAACTTAACACTTACCTTTAAGAGTGAAACATCAACGACTTTTTTTTGAAAGAATAACATCAACAACGACTTTTTTTGAAAGAGTAACATCAACAACTACTTTTTCTAGAAAAAATAGCCTGCACTTTAGTAGGGTACATGTGTTTACATTAATATTAAACACATGTCAGTATTCAAATTTGCGACCACATTTTCGTGTAACAAGATAACAATTTAAATGTGACGCTATCTAAGAATTTCTATTCCTCTTGAAATGGGTTGGAAACGAGTTTTACAACTGGAAGAGGCGTTGCTGTCGTGAAGAAGTAGGGATGTTTAAAATGTGCCTTTCATTTCTAGTTCTATTTTATTAAAGGTACATATGTATATTAGGGTGTTTCATTTTTAAAGGATATTTTTTTTTCGGTCCTACCTGAAAATCTGATAATTTATAGAAAAAAAAAAATATTCCCGTTGGAAAAAAAAATTTAAGTTAGTTAGAGGCTTCGCTCATTCAAAAATTCGATTTCCCATATAAATAACACTTGAGAGAATATTTTTTTTTCCATAAATTATCAGATTTTCAGGTAGGACTGAAAAAAAAAATAACGCCTAAAAATGAAACACCCTAAATGTATATAAAATTCACATACCTGATACTTTCTTTCACAGTTTTGTCTCGCTTTTTAGAAAATGCCCCAAATTCTACTTCCGATTCAGAACTACTTTCCACAATACTGACTATTTCTTTTTCTGTTTTGGCATCTTTTTCTTCTTCACTGTTAATATCAATCTAAAAAAAATTTAAAATCTATATAATCCCTTACATTAAAAAGTGTAGAATCAAATTTGATAAATCACAGTTTAAAAATAAAACTCAAAAATTATTTGAGAGGATACTTTTTATAAAAAATCTTACATTTGAACTACTTTTTTTTTTGTCATTGGATTGTGAACAATTATCAGATGTTTCTTTATCAGAATCTTTATCTTCTGAATCGCTGTTCCCGTTTTTATTGGTTTTAGTTCTTTTAACTTTCTTATTACTTTCACCTGCATCTTTTGACTTTTCTTTAAATTCATTCTTTTTTTTATTTATATTCTTGCTATTTTGTTTAATTTTTTCTTCTTCTTTTCCTGCTTCATTTAATGGTTCCTAAAAAAAGGGAAAAAAAATAATTTTTTGGATTTTTTTTTAACTTTAATACTAACTCCAGTTGGTTCATTGTTGTCGTCATTGGATTTTTGTGGGCTTGAAGTAAATTCTGCAGTAGATGACAGTTCTTCATTCCTCTCTTTTGAGTCACTTGTTTGAGGATGAATATCATCTGAATTTTCGGTTTCATCTTTTTTTGATTTTTCTTCATTTAGATTTGCAGCAGAATCATTATCACTATTATTTTTTCCAACTGGTGGTTTTGTTTTTGGAGATTTTTCTCCATCGGAATTTTCTTCGGTAGAGACATCATTTTTGGTTTCCATATTTGTTACCGATTGTTCTGAATTTTCTTCAAGTTGGGTTACATTTTTTTTACCATTTAATTTTCTTTTTTTTAATTTTACTTCATCAACAGAATCTGATTCTGCCCCATTCGTAGCAGGAGATTTTTTCAGTCTAGAGTTTCTTTTATTCGATTTGTCATCATCTGAATCTGTATCTTCATTAACACTTGTTTGAAATCTGACTTGTTTCTTAGGTAAATGGTTTTCGTCATCTTTATTTTTTAGAGAAGTTTTTTTAATCTTTGTTTCTTTTGAATCTAATTTTTCTTTGTCTACTTCCTCTTTTTTATTTGAATGGTCATCAGTTTCATCTTCTGAATTTTGTTTGGATGAAAGTTTTTTAGATTTTCTATTTAATTTATCATTAGAATCAATATCGGTAATTTTAAATTTCTTCTTTGACGACTTTTCTGTATCACTTGAAGAATTATTCTCCACAGCACTTCTTGATCTCTTGGATCTTCTTAACGATTCAATTCGTTCTGAACTATATTTAAAAAAAAATTGTTAAGTTTATGTTGAACATCAAAATAAATCAAAATTAATTTAGTTTTTGACTAGTTTTCATAGGATACAAGTGATTAATAATTGAAAGTATTATCTTAAAAATAGACAAAAATCAACGTGATTTTGTTTTCAAAGAGCTAAAGTATCAGTTAATAAATTTTTTTAATGTATTTAAGTACCAAATAGATAAGATGAAGATATATTTTTTAAATTTATCAATTTACTTCATAAAATAAAAAAATATAAATCGTTTTTATTCCTTAATGAAAAATAAATAAAAAATCTTTCACAATTGGACATTTCTACTGGAACTGTTTCTGCGTTTAACCAATTTTCTGTGATTTTTTAAACTTTGGTTATATAATCATTAACATAATCACCCCCGTGACGGCAGCAAGTGAAATTCTCCGATTTGGATTCCGAAATTTGGTGCTGAGTTCATTTTCATGCTCGTTTTTTAGAGGTAAGAAACTATTTTGAAAATTCGTCTGCTATTGTTACAAAATCAATGAAAACTGAAAGTACCCAAAATAAGTGCTTTCGATATATATAAGAATCAAACCATAAGTCGGACCGTAAATCGCAAATTAAAATTTTGAAAATGTATCAAAATTTCAAATTTCTTTTTTCGTATTTTTAAATAAAGAGTATATTTTTGCGGAAAGAGAATACAATTTTATCGTTACAGTGTAATTTCCCTGTTGAACTCTCCAATCGTGCCAAAGCCAGGGACTAAACTGAACTAAAATTTGGAGCACCTAAATCCGTCAATGCATTTTATGAGAGCACATAATCCATAATATATTTCTGCCGAGCTAGAACACTGTTTTATTGTTACAGAGTCTTAATATTTCATATAACTATTAATATTTTCTGAGAGAACCTAAAACCAAGTTTTTTTTTTCAAACTAGAACAATGTTTTATTGGTAGAGTATTTTCCCTGTAATATTACTCAATCGCGCTCGAGCGGTGGAGTAAACCGAACTTGAAGTTGGAGCAGCTAAATCAAACAATGCATTTTCCGAGAGTACCTAATTCACAGAAAATTTTTTGGGAACGAGAACACAATTTTATCGTTACAGTCTTTTCTCTGTTGAACTCTCCAATCGCGCCCAAGCCAGGGGGCTACCCTGTACTGAAAGTTGGAGCACCTAAATCCGTAAACGCGTTTTCTGAGAGCACCTAATTCATACTATATATCTGCCAAGCCACAACACTGCATGTCGCTAGAGAACTTTTGTTATCTCAAAATTCTTAATCACATACGAGCGGGAGAGTAACCTAAACTATAAGTTGGAGCACCAAAATCAAACGATGCGTTTTTTGAGAGCACCTAATTCATAGCATATTTCTACCAAGCGAATAAGATGTATTATTATTAGGGACTTTTTCACGTCAAAATTTTTATTTGCAAACACGTGAGGGTGGTATATCGACCTTGAAATTGGAGCACCAAAATCAAACAATACATTTTCCAAAAGCACCTAATTTTTAGCATATTTCTACCGATTGAGGAAACGGTTTTATCAGGGGTTGAGCATGAAAATCCAATCATGTCTTATTAAAAAGCACCTAATTTATTGAAAACAATGTACATTGATAAATTTTCAAAATTTTGATTTTGCGATTTCCGGTCGGACTTCTGGTTTGATTCTTATATATATCAAAAGCACCTAAAAAGCACTTAATTTAAGTACTTTCAGTTTTTAATTTTTATTAATTTTGTAAAAGTTCTGCTACCTTTCACGATACGGTAGCAGACAAATTTTCAAAATTGTCCCCTACCTCTAAAAAAACGAGCACGAAAATAATGAACTCAACACCAAATTAGCACCTAAATAAGGTACTTTCGGAATCCAAATCGGAGAATTTCGCTTGCTGCCGTCACAAGGGTAACAAAATTGTCTTTTTAAATAAAACAAGCATTTAGGTCCATTAACTCACAAAAATATGATCTAACACCTCTACCTTAAAATTTCAAAATATTCTTTATTCATGTTATAGACCTCCTTCAGCTTGTCACATTCAAATAAAGGTAACGGAACGTACACTTTCTTGTTTAACTTGATGTCATCCAACTTGCATTTTCGACTCAAACTTGTCCTTACAGATTTTTTCGACTTTTCAGTTTCAGAATCACTGGAGGAAATAGATGCAATTTCTGCACCATCAGATTTCTTTCTGGAATCTTTATCTACTATTTCAAAGGATCTGTTTTTTGATCTTTTAAATATTGTTTTGAGCTTTTCTCTGCTTTCAGTTTTCACTTTTTGATTAGTTTGCAATCTTACTGATTTTCTTTTTTTACCAATTTCTTTTTCATCATCTGAACCAGAATTTTTATTTTTATTTGTAATTTTAGCTTGATTTTCTGAGCTATTAGTATCCTTAACATTTGTTGTTTCATCATCTGAACTACTTAAAACTATAACAGAACTATCAAATTTGACAAATTTCTTTTTATTTGGATCAATTAGTTTACTCAAATCTACTAATCTAATAAGAGATTTTCTTGGCTGCTCTTCAGGAATTTCTTGTTTTACAACATTCTCTTGCACATTTGAATCACTTAAAATATCTGAATTGGTAGATATATCATTTGTTGCAAGTCTATTTTCACTTAAAACATTCACTGTTTTGTTTGCATTTACTGATTCAATTTCAGTACCTTCTTCAATTAAGTCTAAAAAAATATAAAGGTGTTTAGTAAGTTTGAACGTAAAATAATGTACAGTTGTATATACTACTACTTTTAAGTGAGGTCTTTAGCTTATTCAATGCCAAGTTTACTGTTTTACAATAACTGAATAAGATTGATTACAGTTTAGGCAAGATTTCTCATCTCGGTAGAGGTTTATCAAGTATTATTATGTATATTCAAAAAATAAAGCTTACCCGATTGCAGTAAAATTTCACTATGTGGTGTACCAACTTCTAAATTGTCACTAGTACTCTCATTATTACCTAATTCATTAGTAGGATCTACGCCATTTGTATGAAGAATGTTAGGCACTGATGTGTCATTCTCTACAGATTCTTCAATTTGACATTTTTGTTGTAGTTTGTTGTAATGTTCATAATAATTGTTTTTAAATTTTTTAGATAATTCAAAGAATTCGTCAACAAACTTTTTGGACGTGTTCAGTGCTGTTTCTTCATTATTCAAGCATTTTTCAATATCAGACTTATCAATCAAGTTCTTAATTGCAGATAAACCATCTAGGAAGTTAGAAATTACATCTTTCTGGGACATCTTAACTAAATAGAATTAAGCTAAAATTGAAATTTCATTAAAAAGCCATTGCCTGTATTTAAAAATCTAAAAACAATAGGATCACAAATAATGTATATTTCCCGCCAAGCAAAAGATTGCTATTCATATAAAAGTTAAATACTTGTTTCCTCACATTGACGAAAACATTATACAACAACACATATGTAACATTTAAGTTGAATTTTCTTACCGAAAATATGGAAAAACAAACTTAATCCCCTCATAGCATCGCCATTTTAGTCTCAATTATGGCTGTGTTAGTTTGTTTGCTTACCGCGCCTGTCAAAATATATCATAAAATGTTTTTACGCGATGACAAACTCACTAAAAAGTTATTTTAAATATATTCTTCCCCTTTTAGCACGTACAATCTTTTATACATACAATACGTTCTTCACTTTCTATAAAAACAAGATAATCGATGTAGTATAAATCAGTGCAGTCACGGTGTACTGTGAATTAGTTCCATCTTTGTTTAGCCCATTATCACTCATACCAATTTTCATCTCTCTTTGTTAGAAATAAAAAATTTTGAATTGTATAAAAAACGATTTTAACACAACTAGAAACATCTTTCTTCATTGTCATTTCAAACTTTTTATTTAAAATTTAGATGTAAATGTTAATTAACAAATAGTAAATTCCAAGCATTATAAAATAAATAGAACTCTAACCGTAACTAGTACGGCTTTATTTAATATAGTTTTAACGTGCTCCGTTAAAAGAGTAGAATTAGAATTTTGTGGTTCATCAAATTATTAAGTTTAGTCAGTAATTAAACAAACATTCTATTAAATTTCAAAGTAGAAAAAATGGAATGTTGGAAAAGATATATTTATTTCACAAAAACATTTTATGCAACATAATATATATTTAATAAAAATTATTTTTGCGTAACAAAATATTTCAATATTTAACATGAGATAAACTTGCATAAAATTTAATTGCGTCAGGACTGTATTAAAATGATTTATATTATGCAACACAATATACATTGAAAAACCTAAGTCCTAATGAAGCGAACCCTGCAAACGATTGGTAGATAAACTTGAATTTGGGTGATAGTGACAATTGAAGATACGTTATCGGCCAATCAGAATGTTTAAAATAAAATCGCAATCATGTGAGAATTGAAGTAATTCATGTAAATCAGGCTTAAACTGAGGCCTGCAAAGCTAGCAACCTTGGTGACACAGCTGGTGGAGTGTTTACTTGAGTTGGTTGCTGGAAAGTAAAGTGCGATGGCTGCTGGTTGTTGTGGTACAAAGAAACAAAAACTAAATAATTCTGCGAGTATTCCCTCCTGTAATGGATCATCTATCGTTCCGAATGGAATTAGCAATGGCATGGGAACTGTCGCTTTACCAGATATGTGTTTCTTTTGTTTCGATATTCTTTATAGTCATTTATATAATCATGCTCCACCAAAAAACCCATCGTTCAGCAACGATGCATAGTAAGTCAATTAATTATTCATTTTTTCTAACTTTATAATAGAATCTATTTTTGGCAAAAAATGCAAACCAATGGAGTTAATGCATTGACAAAATAGGTCAATGAACCATCCAGGATCACTTTCCTTTGTTTAAAGGGTACTTATATCTGATGTATATATTTACAAGTCAGTAAAAGTGTGTCTGAATATTGTCTAATTTTTCATTAGATGGATAAAATGAACAAAAAATTTTTGAATCCCAAAAAATATAACCAATTTAAGTATACATTGCAAATAAACTTTGAGCATTCATTAATATTTATTTGTTTAGCAAATCTGAAAACTGTTCCATTTAACGTTTAACTGTTACATTTAACATTTAACTGTTACATGTTCATAATTACAAAATTATTAAAGAAAAATCAGTTGTGTTCATTTTCTAGTATGTTTCTATAATATCATTATGACTACCTAATTGTTTTATATGCTAGGTAAAAATTCTCTTAAAAAATTAATATGTTATAAATAAGAGAACTATCATGAAATTTTTCTTTTTGATTGTAGCTAGGTATCCAATCGTTTTACATTTTTCAAGAAAATATTGATGTGATTGGTAAACATATTCATTTTTTTAGTCCCTTATTCGTTACATGGAAAATAGGCAGGGAAAAACGATTACGGGGTTGTATTGGAACATTCAATGCAATGAGCCTGCATTCAGGACTTCGTGAATATGCTATAACAAGTGCATTAAAAGACTCAAGGTTCAGTCCAATAACTCGTGATGAGTTTCCAAAATTGAGTGTTTCAGTGTCAATTCTAAGACATTTTGAAGAAGGTGATGATTACTTAGATTGGCAAGTTGGCATTCATGGGATAAGAATTGAATTTATAAATGAAAAGGGTAACAAAAGAACTGCCACTTATTTGCCAGAAGTTGCATCAGAACAAGGTAATATATTTAATTTGTTATACTTATTTATTGTAATAACACAAAAAACAATCTTAAAATTTTTTCTTTTTATAAAAACATGTTACTGGACATACATTAGCAATAAAAATAAACTAATTAAGTGTAGTGTCTTATCACAAAAAAATTCAAATTGCAAAAGTCTTTATATGGAGCTGTTAAAATATGATTTTATAAATTATGTACAAAATGCTAAGTTTATCAGCTGCATACATTTAATTTTTATTCATTTAGTCCCAATTACAATATATTCGTGAACAAAAACAGTAATGTCATCTAAAACTATCTTGAAACCTAAAATAAATTAATAATATAAGAATACAACACTAATATTAACAGAAGTAAATAAATAATTCAATTTTATGAGAGCAAACAATTCAATTCTGATTTCATAACTCTTACTGAATTGCAGAATAAGTCAACTTGTTAAAATTTGTTACCATTTTGAAGCAGTTGAGTTATTAGAGAGAAAAACTCATAAATTGTTGAGTGGAAAATTTTATTTAAGAAGCACATGTCATGGTTCTACGATTTTCTAAAGTCAACAGATTCAATTGTTCCCAAATAATGTCATATCATAATAATTACCCCTTTTCAGACCCGACTTTTATGCACAAACCTTAAGAAAAGTATTTTGTACACCTTCAATTTGTTTTATATTAATGTCATAATAAGGGCGCCAGATTATTGAACCATACTCTAAAAACGACCTCACAGATGAACAGTATAACAATTTTAAAAGTTTCCAAAACAAAATTTTTACAAGTTCTATTGGTGAAGCCCAACATCTTGAACGATTTTGATATCAAATACTTATTATGAGCTTTGAAGTTCAGTCCAGTATCAAATATTATTTCTAAGTCTGACTGAAGTCCTTTCAATAGAAGAGTTATTGATCTTCTAATCATGGTAAACTGGATTATTAATTCTGAAGAATGTTTGACAGTGACATTTGGAAATATTATGGTCCATGAGATTAAGAACAAACCAATCATAAAATTTGGATAGATCATACTCTAGAAATAAAATATCATTTGCAGAGGCAATGGATTTGAATATTTTCATATCATCTGCAAAGATGGGGAATTTACTACTTTTTGTAACTGAACTGACATCATTAATAAATAAATCAAAAAGTAAAGGTCCTCAATGAGACCTCTGTGGAACACCCCTAGCGAATGATGTACAGTTTCCAATTTTTACAATGTGGCTTTTACATGATAGAAAATTCTGAATCCATTGCAGTATTGATCCATAAAAACCCAAAGAGGACAGTTTGGCAATGAGTATTGATCAACTCTGTCAAACGCTTTAGAAAAGTCCGTATAAATAGAGTCGACCTGTAATTTATTTTCCATAGCACTCTAAATATAGTTATCATACACAAGTAGGTGCGAGACAGTTGATCTGTTGGTGACAAAAGCATGTTCTGGAATTATGAGACTTTTGCACTCTCAAAACATTCGTTTTATTATCCGATAATCCAATAGTTTGGGTATTTCAGATTGGGTACAAACCCTTCTATAATTTTCAATATTTTCTCTAGACATACATACATAAATATAGTCACTCCTTTTTCCCGTAGGGATTGGCAGAGACCACTTCCTTCCACTTGCTACGGTTCTTACACACATATTTTGCTTCCTCCACTTTTATCAGTGCTCTCATACATGCTCGTCGTTTGTTGGTACTCTTGACCTGGCCTTTCTTAAAAACAATGTTGATCTGATTGATATATGTTCGCCGAGGTCGATCTCTACCGACTTGTTCATTCACACTCACCTTATAAATTTGTTTCTTCAATCTTCCTTCATCCATCCTTTCTACATGTCCAAACTATCTAAGCATTCATTTGTCTATCTTTGTAACCACATTTTTTACACCACAGCATTCTCTTATCTCACTATTCTTTACTTTATCCAACCGAGTCACTCCGGCTATACTTCTCAGACTACTCATTCTCTAGACCTGCTTTATAAATTGGTTTAAGAAATCTTTGTTTCCAAAAATCAGAAACAATTCTATAATTTAGGGATAGATTGAAGATGTGAGTAGGAGGAGTTGCCAAAGTATAAATACAATTTTTTTAAAATACAGAAGGAACACTGCCTGGACCATAATAAAACCTGGAGGGTAATAAGTTAACTTAATCAATAACATGAATGACACCAATATTATATTTACCTAAATTGATTGTTTCATCAAAATTGTAGTCAGGAATCAGTACAATGTCATGTGAAGTGAAGACAGTTGAAAAATGGTTAGTTAAGAGACTTACTTACAATACCATCTAGAGAATTTTCATATTGTTTATAAAAGTGCATCTAGCTAGGTACATCATAATTTTTACGTTTATCATTGATAATGAATGATTTAGGATTCAGATCAGACATATGTTGTTTTCAGTATTTCTTATGTAATGTTTGCAACAATCATCATAGAGTTATTAACAAACCCCTTATTCTTTTAAAGATTCTAAATATTCTCTAATCAACAATATTTAAAATGAAAAGTAAACAATCACACTGACATTGTCACTAATGTTTGTTAATGTTTATCCAATTAAATTTATTTAAAATTGCAACAATAATGAAATAAATATAAATTGATTTTTAAACTGTTTTTACTAATTTATTTATTGGTTTAATAAACGTGTTGCTAAAGTTTTTAAGCAAACTAAGTACCTGATCAAAAACTTGTTTGTATATTGTTTTTGGCATTATAGATATCGGTATCTAAAGTAAAGGGTTATTTGTGGACAATCTGAATTTTTTGTACACTTATGATAGTGTATTGATTTATTCAGTATGTGAATACCAGAAACCATTGCACATGCAAATTATTTAACTCCAGTATATTTTGTAAAGATTATTCAATTATGATATGCATTGTGGAACTGCAGTCAACATACACTTTTTATTGGGTGATAGAATTAACATTGGTTTTAGTTCACAGGAGTACATTTTATTAAGTACTAGCAGGGGTACCCAGCTTCCCTCAGGGAGTTAATATAATATTGTGTGGTAGTTGGAATAAAAGGATAAACTTTAAAATATAAGTCATAAACATTTTTTATTGCAAACATATTCTAACTATTTACAACATTATTCATTTTGTTATCCGGGGTATATATTGTTACGAAAAAAACTCTTTGGGTTCGATGATTCCAAACACAGTACAATACTAAACAATTTTTATTCTAATATTTCTACACAATAAATTTTACTTTACAAATCACTTAGATATTCACAACTGTATACAATCTTTTCATAACACTTTATAATTACTTCAAAAATTTGACTTCAAACTAAACTAAAAACTTTGATCTGTGATTTTGATTACATAGATATATCTGTAAACCAATGTTCTCGACAAATCGATGCATTTCTGGACATTTTCCGAAATTATTGGACCTTTCAAAAATCGCCCGCGGCTATCATGCATTTCCCTTATAGTGGTCGATGCGCTGTCGCCTCAAGGCGATAGTCGATAGGACCGGGTCGCAAATAGTAACAATATGTACAAATTTTTCGATTTTCCTACTCCAGAGCAAGCTACATATAGTTGACCATGAGGTTTATGCTGCAATGTTGTTTGTCCTTGCGCTTTGTTAGTTGTAAAACTATAGGATAATTTTATTGGATATTGCAATCTTTTAAATTGGAATGGCAGTTAAGTGGTATTCTGGGGATAAATACTGTGTGTCCTTTTTCATTTCCAGTCATAAGTTTGGCTTCGATGATGTTATTAGATAGCTGTTTGACGTTCGTCTTTGTACCAATGTGTAGTCTCACCCATACAAATAAGGCTTCGATTGGTCCAAGCTGTTCCAGAACATTCCACAACATTCGAGAGTGTTCTGGAATGTTTCACAATGATCCGGAATGTTCCCGAACGTTCCAGACTGTTCCTGGATATTCTGGAATGCTCTTGAATGTTCTATAAATTTCTGTAGCGCGAAACTTCCAGCTCTTATATATTTAAAAGCAAACCCTCCAGGTAAAAACGCGAACCTTCTTTATGGATACGGGATAGAGGGCTACCACGCCATATAACTTTCTTGATCGTACCGGAAGTCGTTTCTGAGTTTTAGCGGCACGCAAATTATACACTTACTTTTATAATATATATTGATTAGCTTATTTTAACTAACTTGACTATAGTGCTCATATTAGGCATAAAAAGTTAGCTGCTCTAGCAATTTGTGGTTTCATTTATCTGAAAATAATGACGTGTTCCTGTATTTATTTGTTTTGTTAGGTTGGGATCAGCTGCAGACCATAGACTCTCTTTTACGCAAAGGAGGTTACAAATCAGTGATATCCAGCGGAGTGCGTCGTACAATAAAACTGACTCGTTATCAAAGTGAAAAGATAACAGTAACTTATCAAGAATATATGAATCATTGGAACAACCAAAGGTGCTAGCGGTTATTGTGGGGGTGTCCCATAGTATCACCTCCACATTTGCCGCGCCAGCAAACGTCGTCGTACACCGCAGTGCCCACTTTCTTAATGGTGCAGCACCCACTTCCGATTCCGACCTACGGCCCCCCAGCGATGGGGCCTCCTGCCCATGCAACACTGCCCATGTGGTGGAACAACTATCCCAGCACCTCCTATCAAACGGAGATGCACGGATTGTCGCCGCCCGAATCTCAGTATAACGTCTATCATAATTTTTTTCATAAACAGAAGTGACCAATCGTGTGTTAGACCAATTGGGGGATGAATGCGATTATAGATGTCTAGGGTGACAATGTAATATTGAATTTTTTTGCGTACTTCCAGGTTGTAATAACTTCTTTCTGTAAATTAGCTTCATCGTTCCTAACGCTTCACGCTTCACTTTAATAGTTCTGTGATGTTTCTGTTAAAACTGATCATTTTTATGCTTAAATAAAGCTTTCAATTGTATAAATAAATCAATTAATTAAGTCTGTCGTCCTCGACATCTATATTAATAAAATACACAGAAATCACCAAAAAAGGTTATTTTTTTAATAATTTTACACAGCATTCGCTGTAATTGTAATTTTTTTCAACACGTGTCATTTAATATTACCATTTATATGATCTCATTTTGAATATAATATGCGTTACATAACATTTCCAGTGATATGGTAATAAACAAATAATAAAAATAGTTCTATTTGATCAGAAAATCGTGATATTAAACATTAATTGCGTAAAAAAAATTTAAATAATAAATATTGCTGCACAATTTGTGCTAAAATATTTTTTCAAAATAGATAAAAAAAAACAAATACAGTATTTTTCCAAAAAGTAGTTTTCTGGTCAACTGGAAGTTGCACTTAATTTATTTTTTTAAATTTATCCACTGATTGGTCGATTTTTCTATAAATCGTAACGGTGATAGTTTCGTTAAACAATTTTTTTATTTACCATAATTGATATAATAAAATAAGTTTTACACTCAGTACACATTTTACAAAAATATATCAAAAATAAAAATTAGATATTTTAAATTTAAAAAAAAAAACGTAAATTTTTAAATACATTGTAAAAATAATCGATAGTATAGTTTTATATTTTAATTGAATTATTTTGCAGTGATTTTAGAGTATGTAAAAAGATACCCCGTCATTTTTTTAAAACATTTCCATTTGAAATAACAAGAAATATAGTTAATATCAAACAAAATCTGATGTAGGTGATACAATTTAATATCGTCACATTTCTATACACCGTTGCAACCGTTGAAACGTCAACGTCATTGATAACATGCATTGGACGTTGTTTTGTATAAATATTTCAATAGGTGGTATAACTGCTTTTTTGAACGTCTACGTCATTGATGACGTGCATTGGACGTTTTGTATGAATATTTCATTAGGTGGTATCACTACTTTTTCAAACGTCTACGTCATTGGACGTTTTGTATGAATATTTCAATAGGTGGTATCACTGCTTTTTCAAACGTATACGTCATTGCATTGGACGATTTGTATGAATATTTCAATAGGTGGTATCACTGCTTTTTCAAAAATCAACGTCATTGGACGTTCTGTGTGAATATTTCATTAGGTGGTATCACTGTTTTTTCAAACGTCTACGTCATTGCATTGGACGTTTTGTATGAATATGTCAATAGGTGGAGTCACTGCTTTTTAAAACGTCTACGTAATTGCATTTGACGATTTGTATGAATATTTCAATAGGTGGCATCACTGCTTTTTTAAACGTCTATGTCATTGCATTGGACGATTTGTATGAATATATCAATAGGTGAAATCACTGCTTTTTCAAACGCCTACGTCATTGCATTGGACGATTTGTATGAATATTTTAATAGGTGGTATCACTGCTTTTTCAAACGCCTACGTCATTGCATTGGACGATTTGTATGAATATTTCAATAGGTGAAATCACTGCTTTTTCAAACGTCTACGTCATTGATGACGTGCATTGGACTTCGTTTTGTACAAATGTATTGACAATGAGTGTAAAATTTATGTTGCTTTTTGACCTATTTCTTGTTAGGGCCGAAGCTTTTTTAACTAAAAAAATACTATCATTGGTGTCTTAGTTTGGTAGCTATCTCGAATTTTTGAAAACAACTAAGACGTTCCTGTAATTTGTTAGTTAAAAAAGCTGAACGCAGGTTGGGATTTGACAATTGCATTAGATTTTTGTGTTTTGTTCTTAATTAAGCGGGTATTTTTTACGATAGGAAGATTTTGTACTTTAAGGGAGATCGAAACGTGGATTCATAGACCGATGTCGTTCGAGAAGTTAAAAAATATAAATTTAAAAACCCTTGGGAATTGTCAAAAAGTATGCGCGTTCTTGTGTATAAAGAACTAGATATAAATTATATGCGCGCCAGTAGTTCCTTTGAACATTACTAAAATAAATAATGAATAGGTTAGAGTCGTAGCGTTTAAACGAAATTTTCTATGAATCTGCTCAACCTGAAAAAATTGCTCGATAATTAATCAAAAATTATTAGAAAGTTTATACGAGGAGGAGCCCAAACGTTATTGAACAAAATTTTTGTTGTTCAAGTTTACCAAAGATATGCTATGAGCGAAATCAGAGTACACACACTGCTGTTGACTACCATTATTTAAAAACCTTCGCCTTTCTAGGTTTGATAATGCGTTTCCTGTTTCTATGTGACTCCCCCTCGTATTTTACGAATAAAAATTGCTCCGAACCATCGAAAACCTACCTTATTTTTCATTCATACCAAGATCCATATGATTGTGTCTAAAGAAAAATACGCTTAATAAACTTAAAAGAATAATTGCTATGAATACACTTGGTGGCGTATTTTTTATTTCTAGTCTCTTGTAGAATAAATCTTAAATATAGGCAGTATATTAAACAGCTCACTGTGTGTACCAAATGTGTTCAAAAGAACCGCATACATTAGTATGACTAGAATTTTAAAATAAAATGTAGCGATGTAAATACAGGGTGAGTCATAAAATCGACTGTGATCGAAAATGTAACTACGAGGGTGATCTGAAAAGTTTCCTACCTAACAAAGATGCAAGACATTTTTTGTTTAAATTTACGTTTATTTTTCCATATAGTCTTCGTGCCGGTCAACACACTTCTCTCACCGCAGTTTTTAGATTGGGGAACACAAAGAAGTCGCTTGGGGGTAGATCTAGTAAGTAAGGAGAGGGTAGTTCAAACCCTAATGAGTGGATTTTCGCCATGGCAACCTCTGAGGTGTGAGACGGCGCATTATCTTGGTAAAGCATATTTTTTTCTGCAAATGAGGTCGTTTTTCGGCAATTTCTGTATTCTGCTTGTCAAGTAATGGTTTTTCCTTTTTGAAGAATATTATCAATTAAGATAATTTCACGAGTATCCCCAAAAAAACAGTTGCTATTACTTTCCCAACCGAAAAAACGGGTTTTGCTTTTTTTGTAGATGATTTCCCCTGCACGGACCACTGTTTTGACTGAATGTTTGTTTCGGGTGTATAACGGTGTATCCAAATTTAATCTACAGTAATTATTCGGCGGGAGGAAAACACAGTAGAAAATAGACCTTTAAGAAGACCAAGGCTAATATGGAGGGACAATATTGGAGATGATGTAAACGTCTTGGGAGTACGGGACTGGCAGGAGGTTGCGTTGGACAGGAATAGGTGGAGACGAGTCGTAAATGCAGCTAAGACCCACGAAGGGTTGTGACTCTACGAGAAGAAAAATTAATCGACGCCAAAACTCCGATTTATTGCGCCTGAAATGCGCCAACAGAGCGTTGGAAATGTTCATTTGAACACGTTCTTGGTCTAACGTGAGCAAACGCGGCACTCAAAGCGCGGATAGCTTTCTCTTGCCTAATTCTTGATTAAATATGTGACAAACACGTCCTTTGGACATATTTATAGTCTCTTCTATCTCTCTCACTTTAATTCGACGGTCGTTTAGCACCATTTGGTGAACTTTAGCGAAGTTACCGTCATCGGATGCAGTTTTTGGACGTCATCAAACGATTGTCAAACAACAACTGTGCGTCCAAAATGGCTGAAATTTTGGTGAGGACCTATCAAAAGATGCGCAACCACATTTACTAGTTTTTATTGACGAGTGCTGCCATCGTCACGTTAAGGCTGGAAACTTTTCAGACCACCTCGTATATCGACAAAAATTCTTGGTGAAAATACGTCAGCCATAATAGATGTACTTATTACGAGGGCTATTAAACATTTTATGTGCCTTATTATTTTGTTAAAGCTGCGTCAATATAAAACTGAAAAATGTTCAAAGTCTCAACATCGCCTTCGATATTATTTCGTTTGGGAATTGCGATGTTTTTCGTTTTTATCGCTCACTCCGTATAGCAGCAATTTTTTAAAATAGAAGGTCGGTATTTAAATCTAGTTTTGTTAAAATGGAACAAAAATTTGGGTTTTGTTTTTTTTTATATTCCTAAAATTAATTCATATCTATGTTCGTACTCGGGTTAATTTTGTTAGTACTTACTTTTAGTTATATATTTAAAGCTTTTTCAATATCGACAAGAGGCTCGAAAATAGATAAGAAAAATTTGTTTTAATTAATATAATTGATTAATATTATATTGCAAGTGTGTACAAGCATCGCAATTTTCATTTTTTAATTAGGAGCTTTTAAATTGCTTTAAGGTTTTTCCCAAAGTACCCACGTAGGAAATTAAAATTTAATCTTATTGTGAGAAATTGAATCGTAACATTTTTTTCCTTTTCGATTTTTAGGAATTTACTTCTTATCGCAATTTATGGGCATTATTAATGTTGGCTTTGTTTAATTAATTTATAGTAAATTTTTTAATTAATTTAAAGACTGTGTGAATTATTAATAATTTGGTGGTTGCCTTCCATTTAATTAAGAAACGTGTAGACATATTTATATAAGTCTCGATTAAAATGTAAATGTGAAAAAATGTTAGACTTTTATTATTTAAATGTTCATATATTTCATTGTCAGATAAATTTATTCCACACTTGATTAAAATGTTTTATGTATAGGTATTCATACTTATGATTTTAAGTAGATCTAGAAAAGTTATGGGTCTGTGAATTCATATTAATTGTTAATTTTGTTGTAATATTTTCTCTTTACTGCTAAATATCAGCTTCCAAATTCGTTGTATTTGCTTTATTTTCTTATGCGATAATACATAAATTTTTTTCTACCTTTTGTTTTTTTTTATTTTTAAATTAAAATAAACGTCTTCCGCCGGTTTATATTACCAAATCAGTCATTCTTAAAAATTCGTTTAACAACGATCTAATTTTGTGAAAGGCTTTCGCGGCCATCATTTATTGGTGAATGGTTTTTCTGGTTTATTGGCCGTCGTAAGTCTGAGTTTCGTCATCTCGAGTGGATGGCATCTTCGGGAGATGTAATTTTTGCTTTTTAAGGCTGACGGTTTGCGAAATTTGTATGTCACGATCGCAGGTTATATACATACATACATACTTACAAACATAAGAACGTGACCAATTCCTGAACAGCCCTCAAATATGTCCCGCCCACCAATACGTATATAACCTGCAAACGTGACATACAAATGTCACAAACCGTCAGCATTAAAAAGCAGACATTATATCTCCAGAAGATGCCATCCTCTCGAGATGGCGAAACGTCGAGTATTAACTCAGACCTACGACGGCCAATAAACCCGAAAAACCATTCACCAATAAACGATCTAATTATTGAAATTTAATGACACCTGGTGATTAGTACCTCCATTATCACGCTGTGATTATTAGATTTCTATAGGATCTCGTCATTTTTAGATTTCTATCGGGCAAAACACAATTTTATGCGACCCTAGCGGCCATAACGTGAACTTCCCGAAACGCGTATCGTATATTTGTTTTGTTTCGTCCATTGTGTGTTTATATTGGTTAGGTAACGCGTTTCGGATCAGCTGATGCAGCGAATTCTCCCAGTTTCCGCACTTGTCACAGATAGAATGTCTTGATGAGGATATTCAGACATACGCTCAACATTTAAATACCCTGCATGATGACTTCAAAAATAGATTTGAAGATATTCTGTCGATGGAAATACCAGCATGGATCATAACCCCATTTGATGAAACGGAAGAGGCGACAAGAGGAGCTACTTGAGCTCAGCACCAACGAGGAACTGAAGGTGAAATTTAAAAAAGGCCATCAAACATTTTGTCTGCAGGCAGAAATCCCCAAAAAATATCCTGGGCTGTGGGAAATTGCGAGAACATTTTTGATAGCGTTTCCCTCGTCATATTTTGTCGAAAGAAGTTTTAGTGCCGTTACCAACCTGTTAACAAAAAAAGGAGCAGATTGAACATCACAGAACGGGGAGATTTGAGATTACTTCTTACAAAACTGAAGCCAAATATTGATAATTTGCTGTCAATTCATCAAATACATCCGTCTCATTAAAAGTATGACAATTTTTTATTGTTGATTTACATTTCAGAGTTCATTGTTGATTTTTTGTCAATTGTTGATTGTTTGTAATAATAAATGTTTATAATTTTGTATAACCACAAGTATTATTTTAATAAATAGGACACAAGAAAATGTGCTACTTTTTTTTTTCTTATTAACATCCCCAATTTAGGGTGATATTTTTTAGGAGTTTTGGGAATACAGTAGAAATGTAGCATCCGAAAATAGTGAAACTTTGAAAGTGGTCCACGAGAAAAAAGAGTTTGGGAACCTCTGCAGTATACAGTTGGTAGAAAAAAAGTCTGCTCTAAATTAATAAATCAATTTTTTTCCTTATTCTATTAAATTTCCAAAAAGGTGTAAAGTCCAATAATTTGAGTGGAAATCATCGACGTTAATCCATATTTATTATTTATGACATTTGATAAGATAGTAAAACGACAAACTCATTTAAAAAATAACCAAATTAAAATCAATTAATTACCAATATGAAAAACGTTTTGGTGTTAATTTTCGTGTTGGTTTTAGGTAAAAAATCCTTTTCAGTTGGGGAGTTAATTAACCAAGATGATCAGCTAGTAGGAGTAGCAGTGGTAAGTACGTGAAATAGTCGTTAGTCTTTAGTCCAGATGTACTATAATGTAAATTTGTTCATTCCGTTTCTGGAGAATGTGCAGCTATTATAAATAAATATGCAGTAGTAAAAAATGATGAATAGAATGTTTATATGGCATTTTTAAGTAATTTTGGTAAGATTAAAACTAAATATAATTTACAGTTCACAAGTGTACACTTTTGCAACTTGTCTCCCATATGAGATGGTGCTCCTTACTTCTACCCTCCATAGGTTTGACCAAGAACGTATGTAAGGACATGCAACTCGAGTGGTGAGGGTGGAAGCTTCAAGCGATTCGATGCGTAGTACCGTTCGAAAACGCCCTAGTTGAGGGGGAAAGTCTTACGGCGAGAGAGATAAACATTCAAACCAATTTAAATGCCTTAGATTATCTTTAATAGAGAGCTTTCGTGTGCGTTCAGGATGTTCGGACCACATACCTAAAAAGTATACGGCGTAAGTGAGACGACAGACCGTACTAATATTGAAGGCATCCATTTTGATCTACAAATGTCATACAGTTAGCAGAAGCAAACAAAAGCACTGGCGGGCGTGTTCATGTCGCTGTTGTTGTATTTTTGGTATCGATATATTTCATTTCACATCGAAAACCGACTATCGATAACATTAAGTGTCAACTGTCAACCCAATTAGTAAGGTTAGTTTTGTTCTAATAATTTTGTAAAAAAGGAAAATTAGATCTAGGTCAATTTTATTGATGTACTATTAGGAAAGTTAAATCAATTAAAATGAATTAAAACATTGGCATGGTAACAGCAAATGTTTTAAATAACAGTTGTCAGCACTCATTATTGTATTATTCATAAAATCATTCGATTGTAATATTTCGATTATATGCGCCAACCTTTAAACTTTCAAACCTTGCATCGCGATTGGTCGTTTGCGATAACATTGAAAATAGTTGGCATATTTTCCACGGCTTTTGTTTGCTTCTGTGAACTGTATTTCATAGAAGTTTTGGAAAGTATGCAACAAACAATGCACGTAACTTCAGTATGTGTATTTTAGATACGGAAAATGTATGAAATTCATATTATGTTCGCATATTATAGTTTTCTTAAAATTGGCGGTAATATTCTGTGAAATTATAATTTTATTGTTTATTCATAAATGAAAAAAGATCCATAAACATTTTGTGTATACAATAGGAGATTCAGATTGCTTATTTCAGTACATTCCTGGCAGGTTCAATAATCACAGATAACAGTTCTCAAAATTTCAAGAACAAGGAATATTTTTCAAGACTAATACTTCCTGTGGATTCATTAGAAAGGGGATTTTTTTTGGATACACAATTGGAAACAAAACTTGTGATACTGGTTTTGTTAAGCATTGAGAATCAGAAACTTGTGAAGTTGAAGGTTTTGGCAATTCTGAGTGGATGATTTGCTCATGGTTATCCTTGGTTATTACGTCCAAGTTCAAAACAGGTAGAGCATTCATCTTCAAGAAACGTTTTCCATTCACCATAAGTATATCTTCTGGTCGGAAATGATCCGAGCAGATAAATTGATTTTTTGTCCATGCAATATCTTCATTCGACCTTCCAAGTACTTCCAACCATTTTATTAAAATCTCATTGCAGGTGGGGAAACTAAAAAATGTGTGAAACATGGCAAAACATCAAGTATTTAAGAAATTCGAACCTACCGATGAAACGTTATTGTAGATTCAGGAAGTAAAAGTATTTTCTGATTCTTGCACTTCTTCACAAAACACGCCACAATTAAAATATTTATCTCTTCGATATTCAACTTTTAAACAACTAGAACACTCTAACGCACATAACAACAGCCAAGCCCAAGACACGAGCAATAGGAATCGAGAATTGAATAACCTATAAAAATAACTGTCTACTTTGTAACAGAACATTAAACATTTTAAGAAATTAGTGTAAGTTTCAAGTCAAAATATGACATTTGTAGGTCAAAATGGCTCCTTATTGCATCTCTTTTTGGCAGCAACTCAGAAAAGATGCGCAGTTGACTTTTAGCAGTATACTTTTTTTAGTTATGTGGTTCGGACTTCTTTCATGTGCCATGACCGTTTAACGATCGTTGGCGATCATTTTGGCTATCATGTTTGCAATAATTATTTTGTTGGAAAAGTTGTATAGTGGTGATACCAAACCACTGTCTGAAATTTTTGAGCCAGGAAGTTCTTCGTCTGCCGGGGCGTCTCTTACTATTAATCTTACCCTGTATTATAAGATGTAGAATGTCATACTTTTCTGGGTGTCTCATGATATGTCCGAAATATACACGTTTTCGTTGTTTTACAATATTGACCACTTCTGTATCTTTATGCATTCTTCTAAGCACCTCCTCGTTTGTGATCTTTTCCACCCAACTTACTCTTAGCATCCTCCTGTACAACCGCATCTCGAAAGCTTGTAGACGTTTGAGCGTTTACGTAACTTTGGGATTGCGAAAAAATGTTACGGCGCGTTACATAGGGGTGAGGGAGGGTCGAAAATTGCGTTACGTAATACTTGAACGCCCCCTTTTGTGAGAGTATGCTCTGATCGGCTTACGGAGATACTTGACTTTCTTATATACATTCTTGTGTTTGACTTAAGTGTTTCAGACATGGAGATAGATCACCCATTGGCTCTTATCCAAATGATCCGTATCACGATCTAAAGTACTGGCCCGATGGATTCGGACAATTATTGGACGTAAGTGTATTTTTGATATCAAGGATGTATGCATAGTATAACCTCGATAAGATAAAGACCAAGGTAAACGTTAAATAATTGCGTTTTTAACTTACTTACTGCAAGGGTTTATAGTTAAGGGGTTCTTGATGGTTCATGTTTTTAAATATATCGATCAAATCGACATTGTTTTAAAAACAGGCCAGGTCAAGCGTACCAACAACCGATGAACATGTATGAGAGCACTGATGAAAGAAGAAGAAACGAAAGATGTGTGTAAGTGTGTTTTTTACAAAGTGAGGTTCGTTTATGTGTTTTGTTAAGGTCCGTTTTTTTTTTGTTTCAAGAAATTTAAGCCTTCTAAATCAATTTTATTTTTAAACCTAGCTGTAAACACCTGCCTCGCTGGGTTATTTTTTGGTAGTACATTTATTTATTTAAAAGTATGCCATAAAGCTCAAAACACTTTATCCCCAATATTCACCAAACTAAAAAGCCGAACAAAAACCAATAAAAAATATTGTATACTCTGTACAAGCTTAAATTGCCCAAAAAAATATGTAGTTATGACAACCCAATTTCTAGAAAGTCGTCTAAACGGTCACAGATATACAAAAAATGCATCTACAGCTTTACATAAACATGAAATAACAGAAAAACATGAATTCGACTTTAAAAATACAAAAATACTAGCACAAGACTCAAATAATCACAAATTAACATTTAAAGAAATGATACACATAAAAAAAGAAAAAAATACAGTAAATAATAAACATGACATAAAAAATCTTAGCCAAATTTACCATAGTTTAATTAAATAAATACATTGAAATAAAATAAAAGCAAACTTTTTCGATTTCACTCGTATATCAGAAATTAATTCTAAAATATATACTCCTAGCTTGTTATCAATATACTATACCAACTAAATGTGTGTGTAAATTAAACATTGTTAACATTTCCAATTCATTTTAAACAGTTTTTTTGTATTAAGGATATGTTTTTTTTAAATAAATTTATTGTTTAAATATATTTTAGAATTTTTTAGAAGGTTTTCGAAATTTTCAGAACAATCCAGAACATTCCAGACTGATTATGAATAATTTTTAAATGATTTAAAGAAGAAGAATCCAGAACAGTATAGACCGATTAGAATAATTTTTAAATAATTTTAAACGTTTAAGTATATTTTATAACTTTCCCGATGTCTTCAACATGATAACGTCTTCCCGCTTAAGAATATACAGGGTGATTCTTTACGAGTTCCAGATGTTTTAAAGAAATTTGACATACTTAAAATCTGAACATTTGGGGTATTGGGTTTTCAGATATGCCCAATTGATTTAAAATATTTAGAGCCTTCTACCATAGTTGACTGATTTTTTCTTTTTTTAAATGGAACACCCTGTAATATTCAAAACTTCAGTATTAACTAATAAATTATTTTTCAGATTTCAGAATGACTTTTTATTTTGTCTTCGTGACATTCATCAAAAATCCTTTGTCAAATATTGCATGGTGATAACATGATTTAAATAATATAACACCCTATATATTATTTCGTATTTCGATAAAGCTACTCTTAAGGAATCTCTCAAACCAGGGTTTTGCTACCTTCCTCCGAGTGTTTTACTCTCTCTCTCTCTGTCAGTCGTCGTACTCTCAAAGCTGAGAGGTCGTGATTCCATGCTTGTTAATTTGTGTTGTTGATGATCATCTTCTGTGTCTCTAATGGTTGTTTGTAAGGGTCTTCCCGTAATTTTCTTTACCTGGTCTACCC
Organism: Agelastica alni; assembly: GCA_950111635.1. Classification (NCBI taxonomy): domain Eukaryota; kingdom Metazoa; phylum Arthropoda; class Insecta; order Coleoptera; family Chrysomelidae; genus Agelastica; species Agelastica alni. Next base: position 6,327,051 of record OX467719.1, on the reverse strand, counting down.
ATCTGGTGGGAGAGCGACCCCTTGTCCTCTGGCCTTCTATTTTTCCTTGTATCATCAATTTTTCCATGTTATCTCCTTGTCTTCTGATTATATGCCCATAGTATTGTAGAATTCGTCGTCGGCATATTGTTGACAGTCGATCTTTTATGCCTTTTTCTTGAATAACTGATACATTTGTCATCCGTGCATGCACAGTAGTCTTCTCCAGCACCAGAGCTCAAAAGAGTCAATTCTTTTCCTGTCTGCTTCTTTGATCGTCCAGCTTTCTACACCATACATAAATATTGCGAATATTAGTGTTTGTACAAGTTTTATCTTTGCGTTTCGCGATATTTGTCTGTCTTCCCATATTATTTTTAGATTGGTCCCATTTGTATGCGTCGTCTAATTTCAGGTTCGCATTTTCACTGATTATTTATCAAAGCTCCTAAATATGTTGAGCTGTCGGTTCTTTCGATGTCTGCCAAGTTGTTTCCAACTTGTCACTGTTGTAGTGTTTTACTAGATATGACCACTTTTATTACGAAACAATGTCTGAAACCCTCTATCTTTATAAATAAGAAATATGTAAACATTTTGTTTGGTACAAATTTTTTTAGTATTGTCTTTTTTAATAAAACTTTAATATTTTGCGGATAAAATAATTTCATTAATTTTCAGAAAGGAAAAGCAAACCAATTTGAATTGGGTACGTGGTTGCGAACGCGGTATAGCAACTTTTTGTCGGAGCGATATTCTTTGAATGAAATATACGTTCGATCTACAGACGTCGACAGAGCCATCACTTCGGCAGCTTCGAATTTAGCTGGTCTCTATTATCCAAGGAACCGATCGGAGGCGAAATTTTGGCCGAAAATATTACCGTGGAATCCTATTCCTATACACACGGTACCTGAAGATGACGACGAAATAGTATACATGAAAAAGAAATGCGAAAATTACGAAAAACTCTACCGCCAGACGTTAACTTCCGACTATTTAAAAAATATTCTCAAAGAGCATGAAAACATTACAAAACTCGTGGAGAGCAAAACTGGCTGGAACATTACTGACATCACTACTTTCCAAGGTCTCTCTTCTGTATTTTATGTCTATCAACAGCACAACGCCTCCTACATACCTGCTTGGGCCAACGAGTTAGATCTGGACGAACTGAGGTACCTCGCAGGAGTTTCCCAGAGTGTAGAAACTTTTACTCTGCAATTACGACGTTACAAAGTCGGACCGTTCTTCGATTACTTTAACAACTATCTCGATGGGATTCTTGATGGTACCAAACATAAATTTCTTATGTTATCTGCACACGACGGTACCCTAACTTCTATTTTGAATTCTTACGGTGCTTATGACAATCACATACCTGAGTTTTGCGCGATGATCATTTGGGAGTTGTACAAAACGACCGACGGAGGTGCTTATTTGAAGATCTTTTATCGAAGAAACGTGGAGACTGAGGCGCTGGAGGAAGTGCGCGTTGGAAATTGTAGCGGCGCTTGTCCTTACTCCCAGTACAAACGCAGTATCGAGGATATTACTGTGGATTCCAGTACATGGAAAACGGAGTGCAATGGAAATATTAATTTGTAGTAATTTTAAACTATATAATTTCTAAAAGTAATAGAATAAATTAACAATACTAATGTATAAGTTTAACGAGAAACAATTTCTCGCTTTTTTCGTTTCTTTCCATTCATCACCAAGGGTACAAACATAGCCATGGTTGCAGGAATAAGTCCAGCGCCCACGCCGGCCAAAACGGCACCACTATCGCCGGTGCTTCTCGGTAGAGACTGACTGATCGTTTTCAACATATCAACCTTTTTCTTCTTTTTCAGATTCGCGGGTCTTCTTCTTTTATTTTTCAACTTTTGTAACTTCTTTCGGGACTGTTCCACCGGTTCTAAAGTTGATTCAACTTGCAATAATCCGCCGTGGGATGTTGTCATGTTAATTTTAGAATCTTTGAGCGGAGGAAGAACTGTGAGTTGAACTGTTTTTCGCTCGTTTATCTGATGGGGTTGTAGTTTGATGGCTCTTTGTTTCTTTGGGTATTTGTAGCCTTTGCTGGTTGATAAAAGCACCCAGTTACCGTTACCTATAAAACAATAAAAGCATTACGGTCAAATCATGTCAAATCGACCAATAGTTGAAACCAGCCCCTTTAGATTTGGATGCATCAAAAGTTTTCTTTTATCATAAAACAAAGTCTCGTCGGACAAAAAAAAATTAAAAATGATTAATTTTAGCAACAACCTATTAAATCATACAAATTGCTATAATGAATTAATTTTAATCATTTTTATGGACATTGGTTAGTGGTTACATTAAAAGTACGAAAAAACGTATTTGAATACTTTAAAATTGAATAAGCTAATATTTCTTTATAAGACTGGAATCAAGATTATTCTTAAGACTTCATAACAAAATAAAAAAGTTAAAAATTGGTAGTTCGGTTACAAGAACCGGAGAAATCAAGAAAAAAGGGGGCCCCTATCTTTTCAGCGACCCAACGACTCAGCGATCCAGCGACTCGATCAGTATACTGCACTCCCATTCAGGAAGTTTGTAAAGGTTGGATAAATTATATATATTATTTGTGTAAAAACATTTTTATTTTGTCATCGGAAAAAAATTTAGAATTTGATAATATCAAAAGGGGAATTTAAATTTTGGGATTAATAATATAGGTATAAATCGTATAATTAAAAATTATTGTAAAGATTATAATTTTTTTTTAATATTTAAAACAGCAACCCTCTTTGGGATTAAGAATATTGTCTCTGTCGGACATTTGTTTTATCTGTTTTATCCAGCTTTATTTAACTGTTTTAAAAGAAATTGTGACATTTTGGTCAGCTTCGAGTTCGTTTCTGATCACAGAACTAATGGCAGTCTTGTTTCTTAAAGCGTTTTGTCTCATAAAACCCCCATTTTCTTAAACATCAACTTTTACCAAGTCAAGCTGGCCCTTGCTTGAGATTTGCCGGTAGCACTTGCTCTCTAGCCTTCTTGGAGGTAGGTCACACCACACCTCGGCTATGTAAATGTCGTATTTATCGCTAATAGCTCATTGCAGCTATGTTAAACTAAGTGTTAAAGTGGCCCTGAATGAACTAGCAACTAAGTTTATAGTTCACATTGTCTGGGTACCCGGACACAGGGACATACCAAGTAACTGTAAGGCGGACGAGCTAGCAAGAGAGGGCACCACCCTCCCAGCTGTATCTGTCTCATCTTAGCAAAGAGTACCGATTGCAAACTGCAGAGCTCCTCCTGCACAGTAAAGTAGTTCAAAAAGCCAACTTGAGGTGTAAAAATAAATCCACATGCACATCATCGCAAAAGATTTGGCCTAAACTAGATCTACGTCGAACTAAAGATGTTTTAACCCTTATCCAGGGAGTCCATTGGAAATGCGATCGCGGCCATAACAGGACACTGGGCAGGTGGATCCCATGCAAAATCTGGTGGTCCGTCGTTTTCCTTCCTTGCGTTAATTTTGTTCAGGAGTTTAGTTAAGTAGAGGTAAGGGGTCTGGGAATAGAAATATCCAGCTACGGAGACCTAAAAGAAAGTGTACGAAAGCAGGCTAATAGAGCAGCTTATGTATCAGGATGTTTAAGGGATGTTATCTGGAGGAATAAAGATATGAGGTTGGACGGGAAAATATGCATATATAAGTCATGTTTAAGGCCAATACTAACATATTCAATAGAAACGAGAGCCGAAACAAACAGCAGAAACAAACAGAATACTTAGAACAACAGAAATTAAAACATCAAGATCAATAACGGGAATAACTTTGAGAGACAGAGTCCCGAACATTAAAATAAGAGAAGTATGTGGACAACAGGATATCGTACGGTGGGGAAGGCAGAGAAGACGAGAGTGGAACCAGCATGTTACACGAAGATAGCTGGCAGTCTACGTCACAAATACGACTGCAACAGTAGAGAAAAAAAAATCGGTAAAGAACAGGCTTAAGGTCTAATATAAGAAAAAGAAGAAAAAAAGAAGAAGAGGTTAGGGGCCAGTTAGTAATAATAATAAAGGTATTTTCAAGTAATGTACATAGAAGTATTTACATATAAAAAAAAGGATTTCTGAAAATAAAGGGCGAAGTTTATTTTCTGTAAAAAAACGGTAGCTTTCCTACGAAAATGTTCTTCCACTTAACACTGATAGAGTGTGCCAAAGAGAACATTGCAGTGTGTAGCCTTCTGATTGACAATAGACAAAGATAAGAGAAAAGAGATGATTATCTTTACATTTATTAATTTATTTATTTTTTTGCCATCGAGGTAGAGGAATAGGTATCTAGACTTGTGTTTTGAATAGTTCATTTTATTATTTAGATCTAAAGCAAGTAGTACTGAGGTTCTTTATTCTTTCAGGAACGGAGTTATACAACTGATAAGTTAGGTAAGTGAATGATCGCCTGAATATTTTAGTATTGAATTTAGGTGGTCTTGTTACTTCTAGAAGCAGTCGTAGCAAGCAAAAACAAAGGATGCGGTTAGGGCAGTGTTAGCTGCAACATACATTCAATTAAATTTGAAAAATCTTACCTGTAAATGGGTGGGATTCTGGATACAACTCCGTTCCTTGTCTTCTGTTATAATCGGAACTCTTTTTGGGAAAATTTGCGGATAGTCCGTCAGTTATGATCCCATTGTCGTTGTAATTGTTGTTTTGTTTCTGAGGTATCGCGTACCGTACGGGAAAGTTTTCTGTAAAAGTTTCGATTACCGGTCTCTGGATGACCGGTTTTCTGTAAACATTATTGATTCCATCGTAGCCATTTTCGTTGGAGTAGATCTGATAATCGTTCACGGATACCGTTGCAACTGACGGCGCTTTATATTTATAGTAGTTTTGCAAACTGGAAGTTTGGATAGCGGGAGCTGTCGACGAGTCAATGTTGCTCTTCCAAGGAAAATCTTCTAATTGAGTATTGAAATTGAGATCGGTGGGTTTATCTTTGTTTTTCCATTTAGAAATTTGCGACACCGACCACGGTATCGGTTCCAGCGATACCCATTTTTTCTTATCTTCGAACGGATGGTTGTGCTTGCGCGAATCCACCAAATTCCAGTTATCTTTATTTTCGTCACCTTCTGCAGGGACGCCGTTCTGTTTGGAGGGTTTGCGATATTTTTCGTTTCGAATTTTCTCTGCGTAGCTGTCCAGGAATTTTTTTAGCGCCGAATTCGGAAATTTGTCTTTTTCGCCGTCTTGGAACATTGGGTGGTCGTAAAGGCTCGTCGTGGGGGATGTTGTGAAAGTGTCATAGTAGGGATGGGGCTTTTTATGGTCCCACAGCGAGTCTCCTTCTATTATTGTTATTGGTTCTAAATCTGGTATCTCAAAGCTGAAACATTAATTTTTCAATGTCAAACAAAGAATTTTTATTCATACAGCGAAAAAAGCTAGATACTTAGAATTTATAGCACCACGTTTATTTAACTCTCTTCCAGAAATGTATAAGATATATATATATATATATATATATATATATATATATATATATGTAAAAATTTGTAACTGATTGTTTAATAACCAGCTAACTTTCGCTGTATGATACCTATTTTAATATAGGTATATATATATATATGTGGGTCGATTATACATCAGATAACAACTACTGACTATATGTCGCGACGGGTATTGAATTACATCCGATGTATAATCGTGTATACTACCCCATCACAGAAAGCAAGGTATACAGATGCTTGTTAAGTAAGAGAGAGAGCCATTAAATTTATTTAATCGCAGTTACCACCTATGTACCGGTTTCAGGATGTTTGTCCATCATCAGCATAGGGCAAAAAGTACAGATGTCGTGACTGGCGCTATTCGCGCGGTTCTTTATGTGTACTTGATAGGAGCGAGAACCATGAATTAATTTAATTGCAGATCTTACCTGCCCTATACTGATGATGAACAAACATCCTGAAACCAGTACATAGGTGGTAACTGCGATTAAATAAATTTAATGGCCCTCTCTCTTACTTAACAAGCATCTGTATACCTTGTTTTCTGTGATGGGGTAGTACACACGATTATACATCGGATGTAATTCATTACCCGTCGCGACATATAGTCAGGGAAGTAGTTGTTATCTGATGTATAATCGACCCAAATATATATATTAAAATAGGTATCATACAGCGAAAGTAAGCTGGTTATTAAACAATCAGTTACACATTTTTACATTTCTTCACGCTGTCGAAAATAAACCCTTTATAGTTTACTGTAATAACATTTTTTATAATTTTTACCTATATATATATATATATATATATATATATATATATATATATATATATATATATATATATATATATATATATATATATGAAAAAGAAGAAAGCATGACAAACTGAAGTTTCGATTGAGGTAGAAAAAGTGGAACAAGTAAATGAATTTGTGTACTTGGGTTCAAAGTTAACGAGAGATGGAAAGTATGACAGTGACATTGAACGGAGGGTGTTGGCAGGAAAACAGATGAATGGGGCACTGCATAGCTTTATGAACAGCCAGAAAGGATCAAAAAAGGCACGTCTGGCTGTGCATAGAGGTGTGTTGGTTCCTACACTTGTGTATGGTAGTGAATGTTGGGTTTGGCAGAAAAAGCATGAAAATAGGATTAATGCTGCGGAGATGAGTAGTTTAAGAAGTATAGCCGGAGTGACTCGGTTAGATAAAGTAAAAAATAGTGAGATAAGAGAACGCTGTGGTGTAAAAGAAGATGTGGTTACAAAGATAGATGAAGGAAAGTTTGGCGAAACACATGTATGAGGCAAATGTGACTGGACAAGTCGGTAGAGGTCGACCTCGGCGAACATATATCGATCAGATCAACATTGTTTTGAAGAAAGGCCAGGTCAAGAGTACCAACAACCGACGAGCATGCATGAGAGCCCCGATGAAAGTAGTGGAAGCAAAAGATGTGTGTAAGAACCGTAGCGGAAGTGGTCTCTGCCTACCCCCATGGGAAAAAGGCGTGGCTATATGTATGTATGTATATAAGAGCTACATTATGTTAAGGGAAATAAAAACTGACAATTAAGTGGCGCCGTTGAATCTATGCATATACAATCATTGTGCCTATGTTCAACCTCATAGCTCTTAATAGGTTACATTAAGTAACTAGCATCCTCTGTTTATTAACATTTTTGTAAAATTAAATCATCCGCTCATTTAATGACACCCAAAAAAACAGAGCCGTTGCCTCGAGCGAAATAATTTAACAGGGACGGACTCCGATTTGATATACTTTCTTAACTTTGTGGAGCAATTTACTATCGCCCCGGCTAGGTGCAGTCTACGAGCAGTACGGCATTATGTCTCAAATTCTAGTGATAGACGTATGTCGTGATTATTATGGCCGCTGAAAATATTTTACATGCAGCGACACTTGAATTACTTAAGCATGTATAATATTAACAGGACCACGAAGGATCAACATTTAATAACATTGTCCTATTGAGTCACAAACTTCACTTGGATTTAGTTTTTGACATGGGAATCTACACTAAAATTTGTTTAGCAGGTCAGTTGGAATATGTCTCTTTAGTATTCGGTTTTACCGTATTCACAAATATGAACGGTTTTAAAGACTGGAACATAGAAGAATGAAAATCCTTGTGGTATTCCTGCATAAATTTATCGAGGGAAGTAATGATTATCCTGAAATTGAGCTTTAATTGTTAAAAGAAATGGGAAAAGTATCATCTTAACGATTTCTTTGTAACCCGTACAATAAGGCACGAACGGAAAAAATGGAGGAAAACAAAATATCCTGCAGAGTGAAATTGTAAAACGCAGAGACGCTCAAGCATTTTACACGAATTGGAGCGTAGCGTCAAAATAACAACAAAATGCATTGTCAGTAAGTAACCTACTTAAAAGGTAAAACTTTCGATATTACTTTCTCAATTTTAATTATTATCTGAAGAAACTTGCAAAATTGTTTGGATTAAATAAAAATCTGGGGCGTTCCTCACGGGGGGCAATGGGGTCTGCAGGCTGTAATTTATTCCTTCATACCTATAGGCCAATAGGGAAAAATCACGGTGTGGGCGACATCTATTATTGATCGTATAAATTTTTCGAGGTGTGAACAACAAACCAACCTCCATTTGTTTATATGGGTGGAAAGTGAACTTTATATATTATATTGAGCAATTTAAGCATTTAAGGTGTTATTTTTGAACGATATTTTCTAAAAAATTGGTGTTAATAAACCACAAAATCCGAAAATGCAAACGATTAAAAAAAGTGATATGGGAATAAATTCGCGAAAAATATGCTCTTTTCCGCAATGCTCTACCCATGGAAATTCGATGATATTTTATCATAAATTTCCTGCAAATCCTAAGGCAGCTCAGAAATGGATCTCATGCATAAACTTGTTGTTAACTCAAGTCAAAAATTTGGCATAAATTACCGAAAAAAAAGAAGTTATCGTTATTTATATTTTTTTCTTGGATTAAACAGACATTTATTTATAATAAACTTTTTTTAACGCTTTCAGCATTTTCAGTAGGTACATATTCCTCATAAAAGTAATTGTTAAAAATATCAGTGGTCTGGGTGCGACCCGAGAGGTCCACACGACTAACTTCCCAGTGGAAAGAATGAAAAAATACCATAGGTTTTGTTGTTATAATAATTATTATTATTAAAATTAAAAAAAAAATATTTTAAATTGTTTAAAACAAAGTATAATTGTCATTAACAATATTTTGTTTATGTCAACCGTATTCTTTCAAACTTTTTCTTATCATTTCATAAGCGGGAGCTGTTTTTAATTGTTTATACCAATTGAACATTTTTTTTAATAATTATGATCAATAATCATTTGTTAGTAACATAATTCAATTGTTATAAACAATACTTAATTATTATGCTGATTCAATGCCTTTTTCTCAATACTGACACAAGTTTAAAATTCTCCAATTCCTATTTTTGTTTTTAAAACTCTCTTTTTATGAAATATTGTCATCATTATATCATATCAAATATTCCTAATAAGCAATAATCATATTATTCAAAAGATCTTAAAATTTTGTATTAAAAATAGTATAATTTATAAATTGCAAAATTCAGGTAGTTTACCATTTTTTTAAGTTTTTTTATTATCCACAAAAAACAGCTGAAATGATTTTGCTGAAATTCTAATCAGTTCTAAGTTGCATGATTTTGCGTTGAATGCAATTGGTTCCACGTCGATATCATTTTTTGTTCTCGAGATTATCAAGACGAAAAATAATTCCGAACGCACATACGAACATACGTATATACACACACAGACGTCCACTTAAAAACTATTGTATTCGACTCTGGGGACCATGAAATGTGGAGATATGTTAAAATTCGGGATTCGCAAAATTGAACCCATTACTATAACTTCCCACTGGCAAGTTAATAAAGACCTGCTTATCTAAAGATGAATAAAAAACAAAAGGCGTGGTCGAATGATCTTCAACGAATGCTTTCTTCTTTGATTTTGCAAAACATGCGGGTAATTCGATGGATACTAATTTTTTATTTAATAAGGTTTAAATCTAATATGTGACTTAAATTCACGAGGCAGTAATAACTGTCATATCATTATTACTTTTTTCTGCATTATTTTATCTTATGACCGATTGATAAAATGGGTTTTGATTTATGTATATTTTATTGCCAACCCAATTCATTATTTTACTTAAATTTAATAACATTTTATTAATAAACTCTATTCCAACGCATGTATTTTCAGTCAAAATAGGTTCAGTAGTTTCTGCAAAAAAAAAACATTTAAAAAATTCAAAAATTAATGATTTAAACTCGGGAGCACTTCAATATACCTACAAACACACTTCTGTTATAGTTTTATAACAGTGTAGGCCCCGTGGCCAATTCGTAGGAGCGCCACTGATCATATTTATAGAGCAATAGATAATCGATAGTCTAAACCAGAGGTCCCAAAACTTTCTTGTTCTCGCCGCATGTCGCAAGAGAATAGAAGCGTTTGAAATGATATGTTACCGAGAATCCCTTGGACAGCTCATAAAACAAATATATCCATACGCAGAGAACTGAATATTCGGGATCATGAAAGGCTCCTCCCAAGAATCCAGAGGCGCATACTTAAATATTTCGGCAGGACGGGATGGAGAAAATTGTGATCCAAGGAAAAGTGGACGGCAAAAAAACGAGAGGCAGATCTCCTGTAAGATGGACCAAATCAAGCGCCTTACAAATATGTCAATAGCAAAAGTAATGAGAGCCGTAGAGGATACAGAAACACGACGAAGGCTTGTACCATGAATAGTCACGACGCTCGAAATCAAGCAACGACTGGAGCTAATATTTAGCTAATATTTTATTTTTGCAAATTCATCAACTTTAAATGTGTTTTTGACTAATTTCTAATTGTAGTGAGGTTTAAAGTGTAAAAACAATAAAAAAACATGCGTTAACTTTCATACATTTTTTAATGATGTTCACATAACAACATAAAATCACAAAGTAAAAAATAAACGCTTTTTAGTGGAAGGGATGAGCCTGATGCTTTGATAGTATTTGATAATATTTGGCATCAATTTAGTTAGATTTAATCTTATATCTTCTTGGTTAGTGATGTCCAGTATATATATATATATATATATATATATATATATATATATATATATCTGTCGTATATCTTGTACAGATGAGCATTTGGTTGATATAGTACTACCTAGATATTTGTATTCTTTGCATTTTCTTATCTGTCCTAACTGCAGATCTGGATCTTTATATTCTTCACCTATTCTTAAGTATTCTGTTTTGGCTACGTTACACAATTTTAAGAGATATATTCCCTACTGATATTATATATAAGTTTGTTCACAAAACCTAGGACAGTACAATAGTACTATCGTTGTCGGTCTTTTGTTACGTTTTCAGGTAAAACTAAGCAACAAATCATGTGTGTGTGTGTGTGTGTGGGTTATTCCATTAATCCAAATTGTAGTCACGACCTCATTAAAAATGGGATCCACCATCAAGGATCCCCGTCTAAATCTCATGGACCCTCATTTATTTTTTTACTCACATGAACCCCTGTGAGGTCGTCGTCGACCCCTGGGGGTCGATATAGACCACTTTGGGTATTATTGGTCTAAACGTTAGACCACTCGATACCATTCCTAAAATTATTATTCCAGTTTTTAATTTTTTTTAACAATTCTTTAACATTACTATTTCACCTACAGAACAAAAAATAGTGACTGTTAAAGTAAAATTTTTAAGTTGAAGAAGAACAAAAAATCCTTCGGATGTCTTGGCGAATAAAAATTAATTATTTTATCCAAAATAAATGAACGGGGCAATATATTTAAATTATTAAAACTCGCAATGTTTATTCACAAACTGTAAATGTGACAACGACGCATGTATCATCAAAATGAAAAAATACCGCTTTTTGAACTATTATACTCATGAAAAATAAATTTTTTATATTTTTTACTTTCTGAAATATTACACGAATAAAAAATCAAGAATTTAAATAAATATTTATTTACCAAAATGTGTTTACACCCTTTATTAAATAATTTACCACTTTTAAAAATAATATTTAAACAATGAAATATACCAGAATTTAATGGGTTTGAAGTTCATCTTAATTTTGTGACAACAATTATTTTTGGAAATTTAAAAAAGGCTGTATTTTTTAATTGCTTATAGTATTTATTTACGCAAAAATATTTCAAGTAGAACTTCGGAATCGGTCAAAGGAGAGTTTATCCAAAAATAATTCGCAATCATTTTTTAATATTTTAATAAACGTGATTAAAATACTACCTGGAAAAGCCTTCGGTTTCTTTTCTTCTCGCGTTGTCGGCATCAACTCCAAAACGTACACACGCGAAGGACGCGCAGAATAATACGAACAAAACCATATTGCAAGGACAGTTCCCTAACCCTGACTGAATATTCACGGTCAAGATTCACATATAATAATGGCTAAGTTTCCGCCACGATAAATTCAGATCTAGTACGCGCTCCTACCGTTTCATTGTTTTGGAAAAATGTCATATTTATATTATTCTAGGCAGTGCTGGACTTGCGTTTAATGATTTACACTTGAAGACATAAGTGTCACATTGTATCTAAAATCGATTTTTTCAATTTTTTTATCTTTCCGGGTATAGATTTATCTATCATTGAAGCCTTAAAACAATTTTTTGTTTATTTATTACATGGATCACAACTGTTGGAAGGGTACTAAAACATATGGGCATACAACCATAAAAATATAGTCATACAACTGATTATATGAGTGCAGAAATATCCTTTGAGACAAACTATGAGGTTCACGCAAAACTCAGGGATGACAAAGGAAATGATGATCAACCTGGTGAACTCACCTGGTACACAGATGGATCAAAAACCAGCGAAGGAACTGGCTCTACTTTTCAAAACCCAAATACGAGCAAAAAAACTCATAAGGGAGACATGCCTCGGTCTTCCAAGCTGAAATACATACCATAAACGCTAGTGCTGTTGAAAATCTGAGACGAGGATATAAAAAAAAAACAATCCTCATTAGATCAGATAGTCAAGCGGCACTCAAAGCTTTAGTATAACGAAGAATAGACCCAAAAATTATCCGGGAATGTGCCGGAAACCTACGAACCTTGGCTAACCATAACAAGGTCACCTTGTCGTAGGTGCCAGGGCATAAAGGTATTTCTGGTAACGAAAAAGCAAGCAACTAGCTAGGCGGGGCTCTGGAACACCATTTATTGGGCTAGAACCAATAATAGGGATACCCAAGGCCAGCGTTATAGCAGCGATCAATGGCTGGGTCCACTCTCAGCATAAGCCATAAGCCATAAGCTAGGCACAGCAAGTTAATGCTGAAAGAACCCTCACCTAAACAGGCAGGAAAGCTGCTCTCGCTAAGTAGGGAAAAACAGTTGTAGGACGTTGTACCGGACAATGGTCTTTGAGAAAACATCTGCACAATATAGGCGTGTTTGACACAGAACCTATATGCAGATTATGTAATGAGGAGGAGGATACAGCCACTCATATTATCTTTGAATGTAAAGCCACCGCCCAATGGAGGTACTACCTGGGTTGTATACAAGACCAAGAGAGTGATCCACCTGCAGCAATAGCAGTACATGAGCTTCTACTCCTTAATAGAAGAATTAAAAAAATGGGACTAAACTAAGGAGCTGCAAAGGTACAAAAAGCAGACAATGCTGAAGTGCCTAGGAAAAAATTAGACCTCTTCCACAACTCCTATTTACTCATTCATTCTTTCACATGTCGTAGTTAATTATCATAAGAAAATTCTCAAACGTTTCGGCGTCACGCCATCATCGGGAGAAATTTTTGTCACACATTTTTTTACAAAAGAGGAAACATAAAGAAGGCATGACTAAAGCCCAACAATGAACATCACAAAAGGTCGTCCAAAAAAAACCAAAACATTTGATGAAATTGTAACTACATTAATAATTATGAAAAATTTATTTTATTTTATCATTTTAAAAAAACATGGACCCATGAAAATCAAATTGAGGAAAAAATTAGATTCAAGAATGCAATGATGAAGGGAAAACCTGTAAAGATCGACATAACAGGACAAGGACTTCTAGATAGATTACATCCTATGAGTGACTGATAAAATTTGCGATAGCAGCCAGTCCTGTCGCGTTCGTTGGCAAGTAGAAAGTTAAATTTTAATTAAACGTTAAAGAAAAAAAAAGATTGAAACGATGTAGTTTTCTCTCAGGTCGACCACAAAAGCGTGATATTTTCCGCTTGTAATTGTATTATTAATTAGCGTTTTAATAGCACCATTTTCTATCTGCCGATAATATAAAATTATTGCCTTCATTCTATGCACTCTTTGTTCGACAAAAAGTTCTTGCAAAGACTTTGGAGATAGAAATAAGTAAAAATACAAACAAAAATTTTTCTACGATGGAAAAATCTTAAAAAAAACTACCAAAATATTCGAGTAACAAATACGAGGATAGTTTACGAATTGTTGTCCCTAACATAGTTGGCGTTAAATGACAAATGCAAATAAAGTGTCAGGGAAAAACTTATTATATTACATTAGTGTGTCCCAATTAGCATGAGCGCATCAGTTCGTTTTTGTTAAATATTAATTTTTGTACATTGAGGTGTGCGTGATTTTATAAAAATGAACAAAATTGAGATAAGAGGTGCGCGATAAAGTACCTCTGATAACCGCAAGAAATTTATGAAAACATGGTAGAAGTATTAGGTGACTCTGCCCCTTCGTATCAGGCAATCAAGAACTGGTCACGAGATTTCAAACTGGGTAGAGAAATCTGTCAACATGCACCAGGTACAGGAGCCTCCAAAACTGTGACATGTAGGTTTTCTGTTGGGAGCGATGAAAAAATTTTACATCAGGAATTGGGTCTCAAAAAACTCTCTGCACGTTGGGTTCCAAGAATGCTGACTGCAGATCAGTAGCGTGTTAGCCAGGTTGCAGCGGAGACAAATTTGGAGATCATTAACAGGAATCCCGATGAATTTAATCGAACATTTCTTACGGTCGAAATTGAGAGGTGCGATAACCGACGAAACATCGGTTCATCACTATATATATATTAAATTAGTTGGAAATCCAGGATAGATTGATCCGCGATCTGATTAAATCTATTCCTTCGAGTTTTATGGTAGTACCTACCATAAAAGTAAATATTTTGCAACATGAGCTCATCACAGAGCAGTGAAGGACCTTTTTTTAAGAGACTCTCATAGACAAAGGCTCCTATGAGCTTCGCTTCCTTAGGTATGCCAAAAAATCGTATAAACAAAATCCAAAGATTATTTGTAATCCGCATATATCTCAGGTTATGAGTCATAAGCTTCATTTGTACTGTAATCTTTCTCCGTTCGTTTTATACGTGTTAACCTTAATAAAAACTAATAATAACTAGATTTTCTATTTAAAAAGTAAAATAATTGGTTCAGTGTAATATAAAATTACGCAAACAAATTTTTGTAAGGTACTCTAGAAGCCATGCCATTTAAAATAACTGCCGATACTGATCTGACTGTACTATCTATAGCTGGTTTAAGTTCTTTTACAATTGGTTGCCATTCTCTGTTAAGTACTTCGAGGGTTGATTTTGCTAAAAAAAATAAAATACTATTTCACGTTTTTCTTTTACAAATCAAAATCAAAAACTGTAGCTCTTATGACGTTTATGTCGAATATGTACCTAAGGTAGTTGATATAAGCTAAAGTACGAGGGCAGTTTGATAAGTCAGTGACTTTTTGAATTTCCCGCGCAGTTACTCCAAATGCAACAGTGCTGCCGCCGTCAACTATAACCTATCAGTGGGCAATTTTCTAATTTTGAGCAAGCTACGTCGTGCAGTTGGTGTTTAATAGCCGTTCAAAGCAGACAACCTCGTGAATTTTTACGAAAATGGAAAAAAGTGAATTTCGTGTGCTGATTAAGCATTACTTTTTACGTAAAAAATCCATCGCTGAAACTAAGGAAAGACTTGATAAATACTACGGGGACTCGGCACCATCAATTTCAATGGTTAAGAAGTGGTTTACAGAGTTCCGTTGTGGTCGCGTACCAGCACTAGTGACGCCGAACATCCAGGTCACCCAAAAGAAGTGATCACGCCGGAAATCGTCGATAAAATCCATGAAATGATATTGGATGATCGGAAAATGAAAGTGCGTGAGTTGGCTCATGCTGTAGGTATCTCAACTGAACGGGTACATAATATTTTACACGAATATTTGGACATGAAAAAACTCTCTGCGAGATGGGTGCCGCAATTGCTCACACTCGACCATAAGCGCAATCGTGTGACCACTTCAAAAGAGTGTTTAGCGATGTTCAGACGTAATCCGGACGAATTTTTGCGCCGTTTTGTTACTGTGGATGAAACATGAATCCATTACAACACGCCAAAAACCAAGGAACAATCAAAACAGTGGGTTGCTCGGGGTGAACGTGGACCAAAGAAGGCGAAACAGAGTCTGTCAGCCGACAAGGTCTAGGCCACAGTTTTTTGGGATGTACGCGGTGTCATTCACATCGATTACCTCAAGAAAGGTAAAACGATCACCGGCGAATATTATTCAAAGCTTTTGAACAGATTCGACGTTGATTTGAAGCAAAAACGACCGCATTTGGCTAAGAAGAAGAAAGTGCTGTTCCATCAAGACAATGCACGTGTGCACACTTGTCTAGTCACGATGGCCAAAATCCACGAATTGGGATACGAACTGCTACCCCATCCAGCATATTCTCCGGATTTAGCCCCCTGCGACTATTTTCTGTTTCCAAACCTAAAGTAATGGCTGGGCGGTAAGAGATTTGAGTCGAATGAAGAAGTCATTACCGAAACAAACGCGTATTTTGAGAGAGCTTTGAAAAAACCCATTATTTGGAGGGAATACAAAAAAATTAGAAAAACGCTAGACTAAATGTATCGAGCTAAAAGGTGATTATGTAGAAAAATAAAATGTTTATTTGCGGAAAAAAATTTGTTTTATTCAAAAAGTCACTGACTTATCAAACCGCCCTCGTATTAAAAATCCAAAATATTTGGATGTATATATCTACAGATAAAGAAAAATAAATAGAATATAGAAATTTCAATGCAAAACAAAGTGATGGACGGTATCCAGTCAACCAGCACAAAATATAATAAATATTTGCTATAAATAATCAACTAATATACTTCAACACACTAATTTGAATTGTCCCCACATGTGTTTGATATATACTTCGAAAGTTTATTTGAAAAGAGGATACACAAGTACAGGCCCTATTTGGAGATATGAGTGAAAGTTGCAATGAAAGTGAAATTACTACGACAAAAATTGTGGAAGCGTTGAACTTTATGAAATTGTGTAAAGCTGCTGGGTACGACAGAATAACAGTTGAAATGCTGAAGGCTGGACAAAACGTGGCAACTAGTCTGCTGTACCGCCTTTTTAACCTTTGTTGGAGGAGTGGTAGCGTACCAGACGACTGATGCAAGGCCGTTATCGTGCCGCTTTACAAGGGAAAAGGTTCGCAGCAGGACTGTAAGAACTACCGAAAAATTAGCTTACTCAGCATAGTCGGAGATGTATGGATCAGGTCTTTTCATTACGAGGTATAGTTGAAAAATTCTTGGCTAGGAGTCAGAAGGTCTATTGCGATTTTATAGACTTGGAAAAGGCCTATGACAGAGTGGTAAGGAGTGAATTGTGGTCGACATGGTCTATGTATGGGGTGAACGGTAGTTTAGTACGAGCACTGAAATGATCAAGTCATATTAGCGTCATGTGAAGAGGAGTTGCAGGCGATGGTTAATGTTATGCATGATGCCCTGAAAATCTAAGGGATGAAAATAAATATAAGCAAAACGAAAGTAATGGTTTTTGAAAGAGAAAAAAACATGACAAACTGTAAAGTTCTGATTAAGGGAAAAAGAGTGGAACAAGTAAATGAATTTGTGTACTTGGGTTCAAAGTTTACAAGAGATGGAAAGTATGACAGTGACATTAAGCGAAGGGTGTTGGCAGGATAACAAATTAATGAGGCACTGCATAGCTTTATGAGCAGCCAGAAAGTGTCAAAAAAGGCACGTCTGGCTGTGCATAGAGGTGTGTTGGTTCCTACACTTATGTATGGTAGTGAATGTTGGGTTTGGTAAAAGAAGCATGAAAATAGGATTAATGCTGCGAAGATGAGTAGTCTAAGAAGTATAGCCAGAGTGACTTAGTTGAATAAAGTAAAAAATAGTGAGATAAGACAACGCTGTGGTGTAAAAGAAGATGTGGTCATAAAGATAAATAAAGAAATGCTTAGATGGTTTGGAATTGACATCCCCGTCTCACAAGTTTTTTTATGTTAAACCAGTCCGTATAAGCTCTGTTTATCCTGACACAAGCAGTGAAATCCTTGTAAAGTGATTTCAGTACTCGTATTAAACTACTTAATTGTTAAACAAAATTCTTTTGTCGACAAACCTCGTATACGACTGATACAATTTAATATCTCATGGTTGAATTTTGGGTTTTAGAGTATGCAGAACTTTTTACAAGGAATAAATTTTTTTAATTAAACTAATAATAAAAAAGTTTTCCATATGTAGACACACTGTGTATACGGGGTAAACAGTTAGTCTTTAGAAAACATTTTTCACATTTCTCGTACTTACCAAGTTGTTCATTTCCGTTGAATAGATTGGTGAAATCTAAGTGAGCGTTCGACAAAACATAGTTTATTTCTGCGTCATCGTTTAATTGGATATATTCCAAACCGTCTTTTTCAATGAATTTGTAGCTGGTTTTAATATTAAAGTGTGGCTCATCTAAAATAAATTTATTTATCATCTTTGTTGTTATTATCGATAGCTTTTGTTTCGTTAATTACTGTTTGTCATTCATTTCTTCGACCAGTACGAACCAATTGAACAACTTTACATTAAACTTACCTATAGTTATGTTAGCCTGCCCATTACCATTTATGTTCAGCACAAGTTTTCCATCCATATTGTATTTACCTAATATCATTATTTGAGGACATTTAAAGTCGACAGCAATTTGCTTATTTTTTAAATCAAACCTAAAAACGTATGTAATAAATTTTTTCAATTAATTAAACAAAGTGTTGCGAATATTTTTTCTCAAAATGCAACTTGTCACCCACAATGCTACTAAGTTTTTTTTTTCATTCTGTTACACCTCTGTACTCATATGAATAAATAGTAACGAAGAAATGTAAAATGTGTTGCTTATACATGAAGTGGACATTTCTATCCTTTCACAACTTTGTTAGTTGAGTCATAGCAGCTTTTGTCAACTGAATACGTCTTCGAATCTCAGGTTTTTTGTCAACTGAATACGTCTTCGAATCTCAGGTTTACAGCTGCCAGAGCTGTGCAGAGTAAATCCAAAGTATGTGAACTACTCCACACTTCGCAAGTGCCTATTCGGTCCGAATGTTGGCAATCATTTTGGATATCATTATCTTGTTTGCTGCTGCACGGAATACCCCAGTCGTGGTAGTAAAAAACCACGTTCTCAGGTTCTTCAGCCACGAAACATGTCTTCTTCCCGATCCTCTGTTTTCCAATATCTTGCCCCGGAGAAACCGTTGTAGAATACTGGTTGGTTGGTCACATGGTCTGTCCATGGCATCTTCAGAATTATGCGATACAGACACATTTCTAAGGATTGTAGTTTTTTTGTGGTAGCCTTCGTCAACGTCCATGTTTCTACTCCATACAGCAACACAGAGAAGACGTAGCATCGAAGAAGCCTTATTTTGGTGTTCATTTGTAAATTTTTGTTTTTGAAGAGTGATGCCATTTTTAGAAATATTGTTCTCGCTTTCTCTATACGGCAGGGATCCCACTGCTCATTTAGTTTAGTGTTAGTAAATAAGTACGACAAACTTCAGGGGGTGATTCTGCATGAAAAAATAAAGACAGTTTGATATATAAACGTTCGTCCGCAATTGCTACGCGTTTTCAGAGATACGGGTTCTGGTTTATTAGATAGTTCTTGATAATGTATTAAAGAAATGAAAAATACGCGTTAAGATGTTTTATTTAAAAAAGGCAAGAGATTTTTTGTCACAAATTTACCGAGAAATTCAAACATGATTTTTAAATTGAAATATCGTACCATTTTTTTCTTTAAAAAAATGCCAATGATTAACATTAATTCTTAATTGTATGTCAAAAAATGCGCAATAACTACCTCTTAAAACCCACCAAATTTCATTTGTATATCTCGACCGGTTTCAGAGCAATAAATAAATCGTCAGTTTTTAAGAAAAACTTTGAACACCTCGTATTTCTGAAACGAAGTATTTGCGGACAAACGTTTATATAGCAAATCGTCATTATTTTTTAATGCAGAATCACCCCCTAAAGTTTGTCGCACTTATTTACCAACACTTTGTATGTTGTACAGAAGTGGAGAGAGTACGCATTTTATGTATATTTTTATGCAAATAACATTGTCTTGATAATATAAAACTAAAATGTGATGTTTTTTTTTAAATTTCAAATAAGAATATTTATTTGAAATTAATAACTCCAATAATGGTTCAGAACATGAAATTGAGCGGCCTTTTGCAAGGAGCGTAAAATCATTAAGTGATTCAAGTCAAAAGTAAGTTAATTATATTTTTATAATTAAGGTGTGCATTTATATGTGTACATAAGTGAGTTTATATTTTTAATATTATCTGAATATTTTGTTTTTGATTATGCCATATTTATTTCCTTCAATAAACCATCCCTTTATGCAAATTTTCTATATCAAATAGTTTCGATGTCTCACATCTGCCAGACGTGTCGCGATGGCTTAATAATTCTTTTTTTAATTTTTTGTTCATTACTTTTAAAGAAACCTTAAAGTTTTTGTAAATTTGTCTTACTTGAAATTTTTAATGTCCGTCTCAGCCAATCCCCATAAGCTAATGTCGGTAAGAGTAATTTTAAAATTACCAGTATTTACATCGACTTTTTCGAGTTTTAGCGGCTTTAAAGTGGGAATCCCATATCTTTTTTCCCCATCTGCGATGAACGGTATTGCTTTTCTTGCTTGTTCTAAACAACAGGCATCAAAGTTTGGCGAATCCTTAACACACGGAGTCAAATAGGAAGCTAAAATCGAATAAGATTATTAAAAAAATCGTCACTATAATTAATGCAATATTATAAATAGTGACATATACAGGGTGTTTCCAAAAAATGGTGACCTCGTCTCTAGGATAGGTAGAAAACTAAAAAATATTGGGGTAAGCTAATTCAAAAAAATTTGTAACGCCATCCGTATGTAAGATAAAGTGCGTTGAAGAAAATTTTTTTTACATATTTATTATGATTTTGCCGAAACTACTCGAAACATTGTAATGAAATTTTATACGAATATGTTATAAAAGCTGATACATCCCATGAATTTGTTTTTATATCTGACTCTCATAGAGGGCTCTTACTGTGTTTTCAAAAAATTGCTAGACTCAAGTTGCTTGTTTATAAAAATAAGATAATAACATTAATGACGCTAATAATTTGAATTTGACTTTGAAATCTCGATGACACTTCAGAAAATCGTTATTACTTAATAAAAGACAAGTTTTTAGACAAGGTGACTATAAATATCATTTAAAATGTCGCCTCGTCACTTGTTATAAGTTATTAAACAGAAAAATTATATTTGACTAAAATAAACATGAAATACAGGGTGATTATTTGGTAGTTCCAATTAGACGTTTTGAAGAAACTTGACATGCTTAAAATCTAAAAATTTGGAGTAGGTATGAGGTTTTCAGATATGCCCAATTAGTCTAAAATATTTAGAGCCTCCTACAATTTCCGATAATACCGGAAGTTGACTGAAATTTCTTATTTTAAATAGAACACCCTATATATTATTACGTTTTTTGATTTCTGCTCTTAATGTCTTGCGAGATATGACCAATTTTATTACGAAACAGTGTCCGATTTACCACCCTGTATCTTTATAAATAATGAAAAAGTAAAAATTTTGTTTTGTACAAATTTTTTTCGTATTGTCTTTTTTAATAAAACTTGATCATTTTGTGGATAAAATAATAATTTTTAAAGTACATACATACATAAAGTCACGCCTTTTTCCCATAGGGGTAGGCAGAGACCACTTCCTTCCACTTCCGCTACGGTTCGTACACACATCTTTTGCTTCCTCTACTTTCATCAGTGCTCTCATACATGCTCTTCGGTTGTTGGTACTCTTGACCTGGCCTTTCTTTAAAACAATGTTGATCTGATCGAGATATGTTCTCCGAGGTCGACCTCTACCGGTTTGCCCATTCACACTCGCCTTATAAATTTGTTTCGTCAATCTTCATCATCCATCTTTTCTACGTGTCCAAACCATCTAAGCATTCCTTTATCTATCTTTGTGACCACATCTTCTTTTACTCTCAGACTACTCATCTCCGCAGCATTAATCCTATTTTCATGCTTCTTCTGCCAAACCCAACATTCACTACTATACATAAGTGTAGGAACCAACACACCTCTATGCACCGCCAGACGTGCCTTTTTTGATACTTTCTGGCTATTCATAAAGCTATGCAGTGCCCCATTCATTTGTTTTCCTGCCAACATCCTTCGCTCAATGTCACTGTCATACTTTCCATCTTTAGTAAATTTTGAACCCAAGTACACAAATTCATTAACTTGTTCCACTCTTTCTCCCTCAATCGAAACTCCACAGTTTGTCATGCTTTCTTTTCTTTCAAAAACCATTACTTTCGTTTTGCTCACATTTATTTTCATCCCTTTGATTTTCAGGGAATCATGTATAACATTAACCATCGCCTGCAACTCCTCTTCAGATAACGCTAATATGACTTGATCATCGGCGTAAAGAAGGCATTTGACGATCAAATCATTCATTTTTAATCCATACGCACTCTCTTTCAGATCTTTTAAACAATTTTTAAAGTAACAGAATAAATTAACAATACTAATGTATAAGTTTAATGAGAAAAAATTTCTTGCTATTTTCGCAGCCACGGTAACTTTTATCCAATGGGTATATTGTGTTTTAATCCACAGTTTATAAATATCAAAACCTAAATTTAATCAATATTTTCTGAGGTCGTCAAGTTTTTAATTTCCCTTCGTTAAATGCAGTTTACTTTTACTTATTTAATAATTATTAGTGTTTGCAACCACAATTTATTGGGGTTGTTTAAGAGTGCTATTTTAACGGCCAGTTTTAATTTGTTAAATACAAAAACCACTATTTTAAATATCCAAATTAAACACAAGCCAACCCACCAAACTACTTTTGAAATTAACACAAATATGACCTCCCTTGTATATAGCATTTCCGGTTGACACGGCCCTGCTGTCAAGTTCATCGGTTCTTTCGTTAGTTCGGTGAAATTTGACTTTAACCTTGTATAAATTTACTCGTTCTTAAATATCATATCATATCTTAGGAAATTGGGACTGGATGGAAAGGATATCGGACTTATAGGTAATTTGTACTGGAACCAAAGAGCGGAAATCCGAATTCAGAATGCAGCAACAACTGAGGATTTTGAAATAAAAAAGGGCGTCCGCCAAGGGTGCATCTTATCTCCGATGTTGTTTAACTTATATGTGGAAAGAGCATTCACTGAGTCAATCTCCGACAGTCCCATAGGCATTAAAGTAAACGGAATATTCGATATGCGGATGATACCGTGATATTGGCGGACAGGGCAAATGATCTACAAACTCTACTAGATAAGGTCAATAAAGAAAGTCAAAGATTGGGTCTGAAAATTACCATCTGTAAAACCAAATGTATAGCAATTAGTAGAAACGATACTCCAAATACCACAATATCCATAAATGGAGAGAGCATTGAACAAGTCACTCAATTTAAATACTTGGGATGCATGATCAACCAAAAATGGGACCCAGATCAGGAAATAAAATGAAGAATCGAGCAAGCTCGAACAACGTTCTTATGACTTAAAAATTTTGTGACGGATAAAAACTTAAATCTCAGTCTCAGATATAGGATGGTAAAGTGCTACGTCTGGTCCGTTCTCTTGTACGGAGTCGAGGCATGGACGTTGAAAACAGCAACTATCAACAAACTGCCCTGCGACCCCTGCGACCCTGCGACGAATGCTGAGAGTATCGTGGGTTGACCATGTGACGAACGAGGACATACTGAGAAGAGCTAGTTTAGTAGACCGTGAACTTTCCGGAAACATCAAAAGAAGAAAAACTGGCTATCTTGGACACATACTACGTGGAGAACGTTATCATTTCCAACGTCTTATTCTCCATGGTAAAATAGAAGGAGGAAAAAGAGGAGTAGGTAGAAGAAAATTATCCTGGCTACGAAACATACGACGATGGACAGGAATACGGGACTTCCAGGCACTGCAAAATGCTGCAGTTAATAGAATCATATAATGAGAGAAGCGATGGACAACTACGCGGGAATCTGCATGGCACTTTAAGAAAAAGAAATATCACAGAAGCTTTTTAAAAGTAAATGTGACGGTTATTTAAAAAGGAATACTAGTGATTTGTTGAAAAACTAAGTTTTTATCACAAAAATATCACTTGTTATCCAATTAATAAAATGAAATAAGTGTTACAAGATACGTGTATAATTTAATTGCATAATTAAAAAAAATTATTTACAAAATACCAAAAAAATATTGGAAGGGTATTATTACAACTTATTTTTGAAGAATTTTAATAATCTAATGTATTTTTTGGACCTTACTGAATGAGTGTTTGAAGTGTACCTAACTGATAAGTAAGCTTCAAATAAACAAAAGACTTACGTAGACGTCGAGGGCCAGAAGCTCCAACAAGTACTCCTAAAACTGAAGCCGCGATCAAGGATGTCCACATTTTAATATGGATATTTACAATAAACAAGATCTCGTAATACTAAAAAATAATATTACCAAAATCCTTTATATATTCTCCTTCTTAATTAGCAATACAGGGTTATCCTGCCTCGAAATGTAACATAATTTTCTGTACTTATTTTTTTTACTTTTTACGGGATTATAATATTTATTATTATTATTGTTATTTTTAAATGCAAAACGAATTCTGATTAAAAAAAATTGACAGTCATTCTACCGACAGAAGTGACAACTTAAAACAATAAAACTATGGGTTTTTTTATTGTATTTTATAATTTGTTTATAGGAAGAAATTACGAAGTAGGCGACATCTATTATTGATCGTATAAACTTCTCGCCAGCAGTCCAAGTAAATTACAGCGAATGATCCATAAAATAGCGAAATCAAATCCAAAATAGAACAGGCGAGGAAGTCTTCGCTAGTATGAAAAAGCTCTTTACTAGATTGGAATTGAGCTTGAAGCTCAGACCACTCATGCTCCGTTGCCATGTGTTCTCTGTCCTAGACCGTTGATCCCATAACGGAGAAAAGAATCGACGCATTTGAGATGTATCTCTATCGACGCATGCTCAGAATTTCTTGGACACAAATAAAAGTTCTAAGACGTTAGAACAAAGAAAAAGAGCAGCTACAAACGATAAAAGAAAGGAAAACAAAGTATCTTGGACATATTATGAGGGGCAGCCGATAAGAAATCCTGAAACTCATCATCAAAGGGAAGATTCAGGGAAAAAAATCCAGCGGAAGACGCCAGAACTCATGGCTGAAGAACATCCGTAGATGGTTTGGGCTTACATCCGCAGAGATCTTCCATACAGCTGTTTCCAAGACCACACCGGCCATTTGGATCGCCACCTTCGTAAGGAGACGGTGAATTAAGAAGAAGAAACTTCTCGAGGTGTGAACAACAAACTAACCTCCATTTGTTTATATGGGTGAAAAGTAAACTTTATTATATCATTTTGAGCAATTTAAGCATTAAAAGTGTTGTATTTGAACGATATTTTGTGAAGAATTGGTGTTAATAAACCACAATAGCAGACAATATAGGTGATTTGCAAGATCTGTTTAGCGTTGTCTAAGAACACAGCCAGAATATGGGTCTTGGAATTAATACTAAGAAAACAAAATTTTTAGTTATTTCCCGCAAGCCTGAAGAATTCCAGAACGTGCAGCTAACTCATAACAACTTGCCCATAGAAAGGGTGGCAAAATTTAAGCATCTAGGAACATGGTTTTCAGAAGAATGGTCATCTGATACCGAGATCAAATGTCGAATAGAACAAGCAATCACAGCATTCCTGAAGTTCAAGAAAATCCTTACAAGTACAGATTTTGATCTGTACCTTGGAATTATATTCATAAAATGCTATGTATGGGCAGTACTTGTATATGGTATGGAGGGGTGGACGTTGAAAGTGAGCACCATGAACAAACTAGAATCCTTCGAGATGTGGATATATAGGAGAATCCCTAAAATTCCGTGGACAGCAAAAAAGACGAACGAAGAGATCCTCAGAATGGTAAAAAGAGACCGCGAATTATTGATAACAATCAAACGCAGAAAAACAGCTTATTTGGGACATGTCATACGAAATGAAAGATACCGATTACTTCAGTTAATAATAGAGGGAAAGATAAAAGGTAAGCGTGGTGTCGGCCGGAAGAAGATGTCATGGCTCCGCAATATCAAACAATGGACAGGACTAAATAATGCAGGAGATCTAATACATACCATAAGAGACAGAGATATGTGGCGTAATGTGATCGCAAACATCCATTAGTGGATATGTAGCAGAAGAAGAAGAAGAAACCACAAAATCCGAAAAAGCAAATGATTAAAAAAGGTAATATGAAGATAAAATCGCGAATACTCTATATATGACAATTCGATTATATCTTTGCATATATTTCCTTCAAATCCTAAGGCAATTCAGAAATAGAAGATGATCTTAAAGATAAGAAAACCAATCTCAAAGTTTATGTTTGTTTGCAGCAAGTACTTTGTGAAAGATGATTTTTTCGGTGACAAGTTGTTGTCCAATGATCTATCATTTTATTTGTGATTATTCATAGTGACTTTAACAACACAGAGAAAGCGTTTGAATGATGATTTTTAAGACCGTCAGTCCCCCCTAAAATGATATGGCTAGCCATAAAAACCTTCCTTAATTGGTCGAACACCTTCACCCACATGATACAATATGTCCGAAATTGATATTTCGACTTTCATTGGCATTGCAACAAGAATTTCAGGGACAACAGAACTGAAAAACTTCGAAAACAAACCAAATTGATTCTGAACACATCTGGTCTCTATTGGCATTTAACGAGAATCCAGCGACAATAAAACTGAAACGTCGAAAACAAACCTTAAATCCATCAGTTTAACACAAAAAATCAACTTAAATCTCTGGGATAACTAAAATTCCCTCCAATAAAAACTTTGGTTTTACAAGTGATCAAATGACAGAATATTTGCTGTTCACACCTCGATCCGACATTTTGTGATTGACAGCGCCATCTCGCGTTACGTGATATTTTCCTATTAAAATATTCGAATAATAAATAAGCTAATAAAAGTAGTAGCTCGAGGCCACTTTTTAATAGACAGATAAAAGAAGAGGAAGCGTCACCGTTTTTTATTATTTTGACCCCCGAAAGTAACTAAGATGGATAAAGTGGGGAATAGGTGATAAGGGAACGCTGTGGTGTGAAAGAGGATTTGGCAACTAAGATAGATAAAGAAATGCTTGGGTGTTTCGGACTCGTAGAGAGGATGGATGAAAGATGATTGACGAATGAGATTTATAAGGCGAGTGTTAATGGATAAGTCGGTAGAGGTCGACTTGGGCTAATGTACTTAGATCAGATCGAAATTATTTTGAAAAAAGACCGACGAGCATATATAAAAGCGCTGATGAAAGTAGAACAAGCGAAAGACGTGTGTAAGAACCGTAGCAAGTAAAAAGAAGTGGTCCCTACGAACACAAGTCGTGATTATATGTATGTATGAATGAAGCTATATCTTTATATAGAAAAACTGACAACTTAACAGTTTGATAGTTTTGGTCTGTAAAATATTGGTAAATGCATGATTTTAGTAAATAAAATCCTAAAAATATAGATTGCTACAAGTATAGGGTATTTTTCTTTTGCTAGATCCACTTATTGGTATCAATATTCGAGTTTATCCATCGCTTGTCGGTATTGGACGAAGGCGAAACGATTTATTCGTCAGGCAAGTTGGCTCTAACAGCTCCAACGTGTTGGAGATAATGTATGGACCGGGTTAATCTTGTACCAGATGATTTTGAAGATTAGTTCGATAAAACACTTAAATATTTGATTACAAATATCTTCTTTCGGGGCGAATGATCAAGGTAAAGAGCAGATTTTTTACAATATGAAAAATCCACAAGCAATTAAAATATTAAAATGATGCCCTTGATTTTTACATATTTAGTTGTAAATAACAAGTCTCGTTGATTGAAAGTTTACTTTTATGAGCATTTTATACACTTTTTAACTATGCGATGCTTATTAAATGAAAAATTTATCTAAAAAACATCTTGTATTAATTATTATTTGTATAATAATTAAAACTGTTGTTTTATCGTCTAATAAAATATTAATATTGCTAGAACGCGTGGGAAAAATTATTTAATAAAAATAATAAATACTGGTTCCTCTTTTAGACGGGCTTTTCAATATTTTTGTTTTAAAAATTTAGGATATGCAAATATGAAAAAAAAAATAAAAAATAAATACCAGACTAAATGTTCTTGCTTGATGACAAAAAACATAAAAAGTTTGAAACTAGTCATTTAGTTGCTGACGTAGGTACGTGTTTCCATTCGTTTTATTTTCACCGTTTACATTAAAAATGAAATTCTTGGAAGACTATTAAAACTTGTAGATTTTTCTAGTAGTCACACTTCGTAAAAAACTAATTCGTTTTATTTACCTTTGTTTTTAATTTTTTTCGCATAATAGAGGAGAAAAAACTGTCTCGTTTAAAATATCTATGGAGTAATAATAACTATTTGTAATAGATTTACTAGGGATGAAGAGCGAAGGGCAGTTAACATCTAAGGAAAAAAAAACACTTTATTTCCGTTTGAAACATATGGTTTTTTCTCCTACCCACTGAATAAACTTTTTTTTTGAAAATTACACTTTAAAGATCAAAGTGTTTACTGTCAGTTAGCCCCAGCATGCTTTGATAGTTTTATTCTTATGTCAAAAAAATCCTGAATTTAAGTGTTTATTTCACCAATGTACGACGATATCTGATTAGTCACCGAGGCATCTACTTAACGGGCGCACTGTGTTGAGAGGTACATTAGTAAATTCCCCTAAGATGTAATGTAGTGGACAATGATGTAGATTTTCTATTAGTAGCACTTTCTCTTTTAATGTAGTATTGTAAAATAAAACCATAAATATTATTAAAGAAGCTACTGCTACGTACGTAAAACAACGTTAAGTTTTAATTTATAAATATTACTTCGTTAGACGATACTAACGTTGTACATTTTGCTCCGCCACCGGAGGGTAAGCGATTCGAGCTTAGACAAAAAAAGACAGTCGAATCAACTAAACGCACGTGGGCCTTCAAGAATTTTTGGACTGTGTAAACACGACAGGAAGAGAAATGGGTCTGAAAATGAATGTCACTAAGACAAAATTTATGATATTCAGTCGCCAACCGCACGCCGATGATTTTATACAGATAAACCAACAAAACATTGAGAGAGTTACCCAATTCAAATATCTTGGTTGCTATATCACGGAACAGCTAGACCCAGATAAAGAAATGAAGTGCAGAATTAAGACCGCTCGCACGACTTTTCCGAAAATGAAAGCATTCTTCTCCAACGACAACCTTAACCTAAAATTACGCCAAAGAATGATAAAATGTTATATTTGGTCAGTGTTGTTATATGGAGCTGAGACATGGACTCTAAAGGCTGCTACAATCAATCGCCTAGAAGTGTTTGAGATGTGGTTACTTAGAAGAATGCTCCGAATACCCTGGACAGCTAGGCAGACCAACGAAACAGTGTTAAATAGAACAAATGCGGTTCGTGAATTATTTGTCACTATAAAGATCAGAAAGATATCATACCTGGAGCATGTTCTCAGAGGAGACCGATACAGGGTGCTTCAACTTATAGTGAAGGGAAAAATCGAAGGCAGCCGAGGAATTGAAAGAAAACAGATGTCATGGCTGAAGAAGAACATTCGCGATTGGACAGGAATACGCAGTGCCGAACAACTATTCAGATTAGCCGAAAACCGCGAACAACTCGCCAATGTAATTGCCAACGGGACCTGACATGGCACCGAAAGAAGAAGAAGAAGGTTGCTATAAAGTGAAACGGACCATACTGTTTATAGCAGTAGAGAAAGTCTTCAGGCGTTAGACCCAAATCAAGGGTTAAAGATTTCGTCAAACAGAAAATTTTCGGGCTGTTGTTGTGGCCAACTAGATAATAATGTAGGAAGAACATATAAATGAAAGAAAAAATAGGCGGAAGGATATGACAAAAGGTGCCAAAACATTAAGAAGTAGTTACGGTGAATAGAACTAAAGCTTCTTTTAAAAAAAAGTAGCAACATTGTTGAAACATGCGTTGAATATAGTAGGTATAAGCCTAATGGCTTTAGATACATTTTTTAAAGATAAAATTGTTATTATTTTTTATACTGCCTGTACAATAATCACGATAACATGTATCTAATTGGTAATGTAGAATAATTCTTCGTGCAAAAATATTATGGGAATTATAAAAAAAATAATGGATCAGTAAATTATAAATATTTAACCAGTCAGAAAGATCAAATTAAAATTAATTTTTTTTTGTGTAAAAAAACTATTCAAATTGATCAAATTATTTAATAATATCAAAAAAAAATATTTCGTGACATTAATATCAAGTATGTTTCTTTTGCGGCCTTGAACGGTTTCAAATCTTAAGCATAAACAAAAAAAAAACAAACTGAGTGTATTATTTTTGTTAATTACCTAATTAAAATTACAATTAGTGACTATTAAAAAAAACTATCATTATAAAAAAAATTGTAGCTTAGGTTATTTTTTTATCTCTACAAAATATTTTGTTCGTATTGAAAATAGCGTCACGTAGAAGCCATGGATTTATATTATTGCAAACTGCTGCACCACAACATTTACAAGACATATTTGTTTCAATTTTTTAAGACATTTGTCATTTGACACATCTTGCCCGAACATGGAAACAAACTAGTCAAGCAAAACAAATAATAAATTAGTAAGTTTATTAATTCTAAAAGTCTACTATTTTAAACTTAAATGTTAAAAATTATTAACTTTTTTATTCATCAAGGTGTTGTCTGTAATATATTGAAAGTCCTTTTGCTTATCTGACTAGTTTTTTTGTTTCCAAGTGGATAAGTTTTTGAGTGTTTTTTTTGTATTTTTAAAAATTTTACATCAGTTATTCTTCTTCTTGGACATCTACCTTTTTTGAATGGGGGCTATTCAGCCATTCGGCTGAGGATTGTTTCCACTATTCAGTAACCTGCGATTTAAAATTTAGCACTTTGTTTTGAATAATGCCTAGACGTAAACTTATTGCGGATGAAGCTAATAGGGCTATTAATACGTTTAAGGCGGGTCGCCTTCAGAGAGAAGTTGTGGACGTTTTCCAAGTCATTAAAAGTGTCTTTCGCGGCTTTTCCGTAGATATCGAGCAACTGAAAACGTGATGGAAAGATTTAGAAGTGGACGACCAAGGGTTACCACCCCCGCACAAGATCATTATCTGACTGTGTATACTCGAAGAGAACCTCTAAGTACTTGTCGGATCCTACAACTTGTCTTTTGAATGCTTCTGTTGTTTCGGTTTCAACTGAAACAGTACGTCGAAGATAACACGAGGTTAACATACGTTCACGACGACTTATGAGAAGAGTTCCATTAACACAAATTTATATGCGTGCTCGATTGGCTAATGAACATGTGAATTGGAATGATAAATGGAGGTCTGAATTGTTCACAGATGAGTCGAACTATGGAAGGTTTTCTGATAGTCGCCGTGTTCATGTTTGGACTTTTCCTTTAGTGCCTAGAAATCAAAGAGTAGTGCAGGAAGTTCATCCGTTCACAGGTGGTACAGTTGCTGTTTGGAGAGGCATTTGTTTTAATGGGCTTACATAATTGTTAGTGCTTGATGGAAACATGACTGCGAAGATTTACGTTATTAACGTTTGTTTCATACTGCTATTGGACCAAATTTCCTCTTTTTAGACGATAATGCTCGACCGCATCGTGCAAGAGTAGTCGAAGATCGTCCCGAGTCGTACACCTTTTTTTTTCTTTCTTTGACTTTTGTAGCCAATCAATCCGAACCTGGTTTTCTTCTTCTTTGACACTGCTTTTTGAACTTTTGCACACATTTTATTAAACTTTTTTTCTTTTAAAATATATCAAGTTTAAACTGCCAGTGGCCTAACAAAGAATATTTTTTTTTAAAAACAGGTAAAATTACAACAACATTGTGTTCTGTATTCCATTGGTAGGTTTCCTGAGAAGGCCACTGACAACACTTCAGAATCAACGAAGAACAAGGTCTGTGGCCATTTTTTAAAGGTACCTCTTGTCAAAACGTCTTATTAGTTTCATTGTTAAGTAGTTGACGTAGAGTCTACTGTCTCTCTCGCCCGGGCCATGCTTATCGGTGATTAATTAGCCAATACATTATTGTTGATAGCCTTTTGATTTTTTTTATAATTTCGTGTTGTAACAACTGTTCCTTAAATTTTTTATTAATGCAAAACATATTTACATCGTTTTATTATTAAGTCGGAAAAACATTAATGTACATTATATATTAACACGGTAATAATAATTGTAATAATGTTGTTTCTTTTTAGAGTTCGTCGATCTTTTGTGCATTTGTTCAAAAAACTGCTTTAATGTCTAGTCAACAAGTGCCTTTTAGGTCAAAACTTTTTAAAATTTTCCGAAAATTATAATTGAGGTGACATTCGATTCGGAATGGCATGTACATGTTTTTGAGTTTTTTCAAATTTGAAAAAAGATTTAAAAAGAGAAGGAAAGTTCCCAAAAAAATACCACAACTCCTGGAACTGTAGGACCAATATTTATAATTTTTTAATTTTTTTCAACGGGAATCTATTCTAAAGCCTTTGAAAAAAAGCTCCACGAAAGGAAAAAATTCTCAGATAAATAGTTTAACAATTATTGCACTTGCAATGTTAATGTTCGTACTACAAAATATTGTTAATTAACTAATTAAAAAAATTGCGATAAAATTTTTTGGATAGCGGATTATTGTTCATTGATCTATTCTGTAGGCGCCTGAATTTTTTCAGTTCTTAATTTTCATATTTAATAAGTTTAAATAATATTTATTCATTAAAGGTCCAGCTTGCGCTGGAGTACCCGTTTTCGAGCGTATTTTCAACCCTCTGGGAAAATTATAAATATTGGTCCTAACGTTCCAAGAGTTAAGTTTTTTTATTGTGAAATTTCCTTTTCTTTTTAAATCTTTTTTCAAATTTAAAAATCTCGAATAACTTTTAAGATAATTGCGAAAAACCAAACCCCCTTTTTTTTCACTTAATTGTTTATAACTTTTGCAATTTTTGCGAGCGGCCCTTGAATTTTCTCAAAAAACATGTACATGCCGTTCCGAATCGAATGACACCTCACTTATAATTTTCGGAAAACTCTAAAAAGTTTTGACCTAAACGGCTCCTGTTGACTAGACTATAAAACAACAAATGAAATAGTTTTAAAATAATCAAAATACGATCTAAAATCTTGAAAGTGTCCAAAAGCATAAAATGAACGGTCAAAAGGACATTAAGCAATTATCTTGTTGAAATAGTGCGTCAACTTTTATTAGCTACCTTAGATTGTCGTTATGATCTAACGGATAATGCAAGCAATAAATAAATAATTATTGTGTCTTTAAAATGTGATTCTCCAAATTAAATGATAAATTAAGTTTGTTTAGGATTAACAACAAATTAGTTTTTTTAAATCCTTGTATTTTGCTAAGAGTCAAGGTTATCGTGTTTTCAATACTTTGTCAAACTAATTAAGTATCATAGACTTAATTGATTTATTTATACGTAAAAAACGCCTTTAAATAATGTAACCAATACTTGTTAAAAAAAAAAAATTTTAAAATTGATTCTTGTTTTGAATCTTTAAAAAGACCAGTTTTAAAACATTATTAATCACATCCACGGTGTGGCATCATGCTCGTGAATTATTATAAAAATAAAAACAATGTTTCTAAAACGTCCCCGCTTTTTTAACTCCTTTTTTATAGCCAACGGCTAAAACGATTTTGATGAAATTTTTAGCCAATCTTTAGATTAGCTTGGCGAATGAAGGTCTGTTAGTCAGCTCTCTTGCACACAATTCGATAGCAAAGACTTCAGCCTGGAAGATTGGAGCATACCTGCCAAGAATGGTAGATTTTTTAATCTTTGGTTTCCTGCTAAAAACACCGGCCCCAACTCCATCTGAGCTATCTGTCTACATTACGTATTCAGTCTCTGGGAAGAGGATTTGTCCCCTCACCCATTCGTCTCTCTTCGGAAAGAGGACTTTGAACGACTTTTCTACGTGTATTTTTGTGGCTAGCAAGTCATGAACCATCCCGAGAATTTGGTGGTTTTTTGTTTCACTCAGTATCCCGGAGTGATTCCCGAGTTGCTGTAGAAAACTATCCTGGCCTCCCTCTCTAAGAGAATATCTAGGGGTGGGAGATGTAGGTGTTTCATCGCTGCCG
This sequence comes from Agelastica alni, assembly GCA_950111635.1. Classification (NCBI taxonomy): domain Eukaryota; kingdom Metazoa; phylum Arthropoda; class Insecta; order Coleoptera; family Chrysomelidae; genus Agelastica; species Agelastica alni. The sequence goes on along the minus strand of OX467719.1, from coordinate 6,292,789 downwards.
TTGGTGTGCTGAAGATAGCTCCAGTTATGGCCAGGCATACCAGCCGCTGAAGGCCAGCAAGCTTTGCTCTAGCTGTCTCTTGTAACCCTGTGGTCCACCAGTCTACTGGACTATACGTCACCATAGATATTATTATTGTTTAATAAATTCAGTAAATCTGTTTGGGGTCCATTCCTCAAAATTTGCCGCATATTGTTATGAGATTCCAGAGAGAAAAACTGGCTTAGTTTATTAATTTTTTCAGGTGGGCGTTCCAGATGAGTCTTTTATCCAAATGAAATGTCCTCTTCGTATAGCTTATCTAGCTTTTTTCTTCTTGTAAAAGGAATAATTACAGTTTTCCGGGGGTTAACAGACATCCGTTTTCTCTCGCACCATCTGAATACTGTGTTAAGGGCTTTTTGGAGGACGTTTAAAATCGTCGCTTCAATTTTCCCTCTAACTATTATAACCAAATCATCCGCATAGCATTGAAAATCTATTCCCCGCATGGAAAGCTCGCTAAGCAGAAAGTAGGCTAGGAGTGACCAGATTAGGGGGGAAAGTACCCCTTCGCCGCCCTGAACCTAACCGGCTCTCCATGCAGTGATGATATTATATATTGGTTTTCAATCATGCTTTTGATCCAGTTACAGATTTGATTTAATTTCCTCCTTCAAAACGTAGTTGGAAAAGACAAACTTTAGACAAAAACCCCCAAAAAAAAATCGAACGGTGTTAATTTACATGATGAAGTGAACAATTCTAATCACCAAATGGGGAATTAGTTGAAAAGGAAACGACTTGCAGTATCTATTGTTTCATTGATTTGTTAAACTGTCAACTTAAAACGGTTTTATTTGGAGCATAATTATAAGGATTAACATAAAAATTTCTTTAAAATAATTTGGTCAACTACTAATGAAAAAAAATCTTCCATTATAATATAACCCGCAACAATATACACTTAACCGAAATACTGGTTGCCTATATCAAGCAAGAACGTCAAATCTTCTGAATCACATTACTTTAAATTTTATTATTTTGTTTATCAAGTAGCATTGCAACTAATAAAAAGTAGTAGAACAATGTCATTGTGATTTTTGTAAAATATAATTAACCCATTCAAATCACTCAATTTATTCATTCCTACAAAAAAGTGAAGAGGAGTTTCAGGCGATGAAAATAAATGTTAGCAAAACGAAAGTAATGGTTTTTGAAAGAGAAGAAATCATGACAAACTGTGAAGTTTCGATTGAGGGAGAAAGAGTGGAATAAGTAAATGAATTTGTGCACTAGGGTTCAAAGAGATGGAAAGTATGACAGTGACATTAAGCGAAGGGTGTTGGCAGGAAAACAAATAAATGGGGCAGTGCATAGCTTAATGAATAGCCAGAAAGTCTCAAAAAAGGCACGTTTGGCTGTGCATAGAGAAGTATTGGTTCCTGCACTTATTCATGGTAGTGAATTTTGGGTTTGGCAAAAGAAGCATGAAAATAGGATTAATGCTGTGGAGATAAGTAGTCTGAGAAGTATAGCCGGAGTGACTCGGTTAGATAAAGTTACGAATAGTAGGATAAGAGAACGCTGTGGTGTGAAAGAAAATGTGGTTACAAAGCTAGATGAAGAAATGCTTGGATAGTTTGGACACGTAGAAAGGATGAATAAAAAAAGATTGACAAAATTATAAGGCAAGTGTGAATGGACAAGTCGGTAGAGGTTGACCTCGGTGAACATATCTCGATCAGATCAACATTATTTTGAAGAAAGGCCAGGTCAAGAGCACCTAAAATAGACGAGCATGTGTGAGAGCACTGATGAAAGTAGAGGAAGCAAAAAGATGTGTGTAAGAACCGTAGCAAGTCGAAGGAAGTGGTCTCTGCCTAACCCTATGGGAAAAAGGTATGACTATATGTATGTATGTAAGTGAAAAAGCTCACGACACCAAACCATGATTTTAATACACATTTTTAAATCCTTAATCGTTTAAAAAATTTCTTTTTCGGCAACTGTCCGGGAAGTTCGTCCTTCTCGGACTAGGCCAAGAAGAATCACATCTTTGTTGTCATTGTAAACATGAAAATTTTGGTATGTATGTTTTTGATAAATGCAGTGGATCTCATATTGAGAGAACTTTTACTGTAATTGGGCAAGAAAACCTGCTGTTATTTAGGAATTATTTATCTTTACGACCATTATTCGTGAATTACAAAAAAGGAAAATATTCGATCCAGCCAGTTGGTATCCAAAATTTGGGAATCGAATTAGGAATCGCAGAATTTTTAAATTTATATAATCCTAAAAATTACACAGGCCATACATAGCATTTGTCGAAATTCAGCGACTTTATTTGCTGATAATGGTGAAACTGGAAGTCTACCAATCTCGCTGAAGGATATATAGACAATTCATATACAAACAAAATTAAAATTGCCAAAACCATTTAAAGATTATTGGATGAAAACAATCAATGTGAAACGGAAACTTTACCTTCTTTTTCTGACTTCAATAAAACTAACAAAATGCATTTAAATATACCAAGCAATTCAAACAAATTGAATCCCTTCAATATTAGCAATTGCTCGAATTGTAATATTAGGATTAATATAAATAAGAATTGCATGTTTCTGTTAGTACATATCTTCTGTTCGATTTTAATATTAAAAAACAAATAATAATTAAATTATTGAAAATTTTGTTCTACAAAGAAATATAATAAAGAAATGTGTCTCATTGAATTGTTATTCTACACGGTCGCTCAAAAAATAGTACACGCAACACGTCCGAAAACAGGTTTTTGGAAAAACAGTAGGAATTTTCCGGATTTGTTACGTACATTACTATTACTAACATTTTTATATGGTTTTTTTTACATTTGATAGGTCAAAACGGTTATTGTGAAGCAGCTTATATACATAATGGCAAGCATAAAAGTTATCTTTATTAAAAAATAGTTATTTATTATACAAGGGAGACAACGCAACCTAAAAAAAATCGAATACTTTTTTTCCTTGCATAATAAATAACTCGATTAAATTTATCTTTTATTTTTAACAGTCTGCAACATAACACACACTTAAAAGAAATACTGGTTGCTTGTATTATATTATGTTGCTTATATTCGTATTTAGTAACTGAAGACAAATCCGACATTGCAAATCATAACATATAAAATGCAGATGGAACTTCCCTGGAAAGGGTTAATAGTTACGTATACTTGGGCACTAACATTAATGATGAGTGAAACCATTCTATTGAGATCAGATCTCGCATTGAAAAGGCAAGAACCGCATTTCTCGAGATGAAGTAACCCACGACATACAGCTAACCACGAAAATACATTTACTTCGTTGTTAAATGTTTTCAATACTATTTTATAGAGTCGAATCGTGGACGCTTACGGATGCTTCCTCCAAGAAACTTAAGGTATTTAAAATGTGTCTGTACCGGAGAATTCAAAAAATACCTTGGACGGACCAGGTTATCAATGCAGAAGTGCTGAGAAGGATGGGCAAGGAAAGAGAAGTCTTTGATACGGTAAAGGCACGTAAGTTACAATATCTGTAATGCATAATGAGAACCGATACAAACTTTTTCAGAATATTCTACAAGGCAAAGTGTACGGAACTAGAGGACCAGGCAGACGACGAATATCGTGGCTGAAAAACTTAAGAGCTTGGTTCAAACAGACAACAATTCAGCTATTTCGCAGTCAATAAAGTGCGAATAGCCAATATGATAGTCAACATCCGGAACGGATAGGCACTACAAGAAGAAGATGGTTATAAAATAAAGGTACAACAACAAAAACTACCGTTTATATTTGATTTACCTTCGTTAGTATCTTACTCTCGAAATACGTTGTCGAATAGAGAGGGTATGCAAAAATATTAATCATAAGAGTAACGAATGAAACTGAGAAGATGGTATGGGATGTGCAAGCAGGATTTAGAAGAGGAAGGAGATGTATGGATCAGGTCTTTTCCTTACGAGGTATAGTCGAAAAATTCTTGGCTAGAAGTCAGAAGGTCTATTGCGCTTTTATAGACTTGGAAAAGGCCTATGACAGAGTGGTGGGGAGTGAATTGTGGTCGACATTGTCTATGTATGGAGTGAGTGGTAGTTTAATACGAGCACTGAAATAACTCTGCTTGTGTCAGGATAAACGGAGCTTGCACGGACTGGTTTAACATCGAAAAAGGTGTGAGACAGGGATGTGTGGCTTCGCCATGGCTGTTTAACTTATACATAGATAATTGTTTAAAAGATCTGAAAGAGAGTGCGTATGGATTAAAAATGAATGATTTGATCGTCAAATGCCTTCTTTACGCCGATGATCAAGTCATATTAGCGTTATCTGAAGAGGAGTTGCAGGCGATGGTTAATGTTATGCATGATTCCCTGAAAATCAAAGGGATGAAAATAAATGTGAGCAAAACGAAAGTAATGGTTTTTGAAAGAGAAGAAAGCATGACAAACTGTGGGGTTTCGATTAAGGGAGAAAGAGTGGAACAAGTTAATGAATTTGTGTACTTGGGTTCAAAATTTACTAGAGATGGAAAGTATGACAGTGACATTGAGCGAAGGGTATTGGCAGGAAAACAAATGAATGGGGCACTGCATAGCTTTATGAATAGCCAGAAAGTGTCAAAAAAGGCACGTCTGGCGGTGCATAGAGGTGTGTTGGTTCCTACACTTATGTATGGTAGTGAATGTTGGGTTTGGCAGAAGAAGCATGAAAATAGGATTAATACTGCGGAGATGAGTAGTCTGAGAAGTATAGCCGGAGTGACTCGGTTGGATAAAGTTAAGAATAGTGAGATAAGAAAACGCTGTGGTGTAAAAGAAGTTGTGGTCACAAAGATAGATAAAGGAATGCTTAGATGGTTTGGACACGTAGAAAGGATGGATGAAGGAAGATTAACGAAACAAATTTATAAGGCGAGTGTGAATGGGCAAATCGGTAGAGGTCGACCTCGGAGAACATATCTCGATCAGATCAACATTGTTTTGAAGAAAGGCCAGGTCAAAAGTACCAACAACCGAAGAGCATGTATGAGAGCACTGATGAAAGTAGAGGAAGCAAAAGATGTGTGTACGAACCGTAGCAAGTGGAAGGAAGTGGTCTCTGCCTACCCCTATGGGAAAAAGGCGTGACTTTATGTATGTATGTATGTAATAGAGAGGGCTCGAGCTGCATTCCTTAAAATGTCGAAATTGTTTAGATGCCACTTTCTAAACTTAACAACTAAAATACGACTTCTCCGATGCTATGTGTTTCCTGTGCTCCTATATGGCGTTGAGTCATGGACTGTAACAGATGCAGCCAGTAAAAGGTTGGACGCATTTGAGATGTGGCTGTATCGACGTATACTAAGAATCCCTTGGACAGCCCCATGTTACAAACAAAAGAGTACTCGACATTTTAAACAAGGAAATGGAGATCATGAGTACAGTCAAAGTCGAAAATTGGAATACTTAGAACACATCATGAGAAACGGCGAAAGATATGGTCTTTGCAGCTTATCCTACAGGGAAATGTGCTTGGAAAGAGAGGACCAGGCAGAAGAAGGATCTCATGGCTTAAAAACCTGAGAACTTGGTTTGCAACCTGGGAGGCCAGAATAGTCCCCTACAGATTCCTGTCTTTGGAAAAGCAAATTAATGGAGAGCAACTCGGGGATCACTCCGGGATACTGAGTGAAACAAAAAACCACCAAATTCTCGGGATAGTTCCTGACTTGCTAGCCACAAAAATACACGTAGAAAATTCGTTCAAAGTCCTCTTTCCGAAGAGAGACGAATGGGCGAGGGGACAAATCCTCTTCCCAGAGACTGAATACGTAATGTACACAGATGGCTCAAAAACCCCAGATGGAGTTGGAGCCGGTGTTTTCAGCAGAAAACCAAAGATTGAAATATCTACCAGTCTTGGCAGGTATGCTACAATCTTTCAGGCTGAAGTATTCGCTATTGAATTGTGTGCAAGAGATTTGACCAACAGACCTCTAGCAAACAAAAACATAAGTATAAAAGCACTGAGCTCCAACAAGATAAATTCTAAACTTGTATGGAATTGCATCGAATCCTTAGAGTACCTTGGTGCGAACAACAGGGTGACCCTACTGTGGGTACCTGGGCACCAGGGTGTGGAAGGAAACGAAAAAGCCGACACTCTTGCAAAACAGGGGGCCGAATCTGCGTTCACTGGACCAGAATCGGTTTTTGGAGTCACCACAAGTGCCGCCAAAACAATTATTTCGGACTGGGCGGAGAGGAAAATACTCACGTACTGGTCCGACATACCAGGATTAACCCACTCGAAGGCGTTTCTACCGTTTCAACACTCGAGAAACACAACAAAGCAGATCCTAGAATGGAGCAGAAATGACCTGCGTATTCTAACAGGACTGCTTACATGACACTGTCGTCTAAGATACCACCTCAGAAAGATAGGTCTGAATCAACAAACGGACTGTCGGTTCTGCTGCGTGGAAGACGAAACTGCTGAACCATACTATGTTCATGCCCCGACCTGGGAAGAATAAGGTTTAACATATTTGGATACACCAACCTAGAACCTACCGATTTTAAAAAAATCTTACCCTATACAACCATGAACTTCGTGAGAAGGGCTGGATTGTGCGGTGAACTCTAGGGGTGAGCCACAATAGACCTACTAAGGGTCGCGGTGGAGGGGCGACCACGCCCCACTCACATGATACCTAACCTAACCTAACCTTGGTTGCAACCTCCACCACAGGTCTATTTAGGGCCGCAGTTGATAAAATAATGATTGCCAGAATGATCACCAGCGTCCGGCAACGGACAGGCACTGAAAGAAGAAGAAGAAGTATCTTTGCAATCGAATTGACAATGGAAAAATTAGTTTGAAATCACGCCGGTCGGTTAAAATCAGCGCGTTTCTAGACGAACGAAAATTGAAGCAATTTTAAGATTAAGATACGGTACATAAATAAATAACAAATATCAAATAAGATTGTTAAAAAATTGTTCGGTAAACATGCAATATTTAAACAGAGAAATTTGTTAATACGTTTTTTTTGTTTTTGTGGTGCGATAAGTGGAAAAGATAACGCTACAGTCTGCTAACCGGAAATCGAACAAAAGTTGATGTAAACAAAAATTTCGTCACAGGAAAAGCAAAAATCTCCGGGTAGATTCTATACATTTCTCATTTATCGAAGGATTGGTTAATATTTTAGCAGATATAGGATTTATTTCGCACAGATCAATTCAAGGTAAGTTAGTACCGTCTTAGTCACGTAAAAAAATCGCACCAGAGCCGACGACACTATTTCCACATTCAACAGCAAAATTACGATGAAAATTCTGATGATTAATATCAAATTGTGACTAACGCTTACTCGACAATGCGGGTTTTTGACCAATTCACTACGTTCATTGTGATGTTTGAACTTAAACATACACTCTCCATAAGCTGGCGTTTTAAGGTTTATTAAGTTCAATTAAAATTAATTTTTAACCATCCTGTTAGCGTTTATAGGGACGTTCCCTTTTTGTTGCGTTATCTCTAACGCGCGAGTTTGTCTCGGTTAGTAGTGAATCTGGTGATTGTGATGTGTAAATAGACGTGTTATGGATACATTTTCAGAATTATTAAGGTATGTTACAACAATCGTTATTGTTTTATCATTATTCTAGACAAGCTGTCTCCAATAAGCGAGAAGAGAAACTTTTGTTATCCCCGATTTTATACAGTGTGCCTACTTAAGTTGAAATCACATGTAAAACTTTTTATTATTAATTTTAGGAAAAAAATATTCCTCAAAACCGAAAAAATATAATCAGATATCAATTTTTTGCAATAAACTAGGTTAGTCAAAAAATATAAATTTTGTTCAAGTGTGAATGAAGTACCTTTACTTTTGATAAAATCAAAATTTAAAAAAAAAGTTTATCAGAATTTATTTTTTAATATGTAGAAAAGTTCATAAAAAAAATAAAACCTGATTTTTGATGCTAAATGGATGGTATTTTACTCTTAAACAAAATTTAAATTTTTTGACTAACCTCGTATACGATCGTGCGGATGTTGTGATTGATAACAATTTATTTCATCTCGGAATTTAGGCCATGCAGAACTTTTTATGAGAAATAACTTTTTTCCTAAAATTATCTAATAATAAAACATTTTTTCACATGATTCCAACTTAAGTAGACACACTGTATACCTTTGGTTTTACATACTACTACTAATTACAAACAAATCTTTTAACAAAGTTGTAATTAACAACAACTCGTCAATAATACATACAAACATACATAAAGTCACGCCTTTTTCCCATAGGGGTAGGTAGAGACCACTTCCTTCCACTTGCTACGGTTCTTACACACATCTTTTGCTTCCTCTACTTTCATCAGTGCTCTCATGCATGCTCGTCGGTTGTTGGTACTCTTGACCTGGCCTTCCTTCAAAACAATGTTGATCTGATCTAGATATGTTCGCCGAGGTCAACCTTTACCGACTTGTCCATTCACACTCGCCTTATAAATTTGTTTCGTCAATCTTTCTTTATCCATCCTTTTTACGTGTCCAAACCATCCAAGCATTCCTTTATCTATCTTTGTAACCACATCTTCTTTTACACCACAGCGTTCTCTTATCTCACTATTACATTATCCAACCGAGTCACTCTGGCTATACATCTCAGACTACTCATCTCTGCAGCATTAATCCTATTTTCATGCCTTTTCTGCCAAACCCAACATTCACTACCATACACAAGTGTAGGAACCAACACTCCTCTATGCACAGCCAGACGTTTCTTTTTTGACACTTTCTGACTGTTCATAAAGTTATGTAGTGCTCCATTCATTTGTTTTCGTGCTAAGACCCTTCGCTTAATGTCATGTTATACTTTTCATCTCTTGTAAACTTTGAACCCAAGTATACAAACTTATTTACTTGTTCCACTCTTTCTCCCTTAAACAGAACTTTACAGTTTGTCAAAAACCATTACTTTCTTTTTGCTTTCATTTATTTTCATCCCTTTAATTTTTTTGGGTCCTCATGCATAACATTTGTAATTCCTGTTCAGATGACACTAATATGACTTGATCATCGGCTTAAAGAAGGCATTTGACGATCAAATCACTCATTTTCAATCCATACGCACTCTCTTTCAAATCTTTTAAACAATCGTCTACGTATGAGTTAAACAGCCATGGCGAAGCCACACATTCCTGTCTTCTTTCACCTTTTTCGATGTTTAACCAGTCCGTGTAAGCTCCGTTTATCCTGACACAAGCAGTGGAATCCTCGTAAAGTGATTTCAGTGCTCGTATTAAACTACCGCTCACCCCATACATAGAAAATGCCGACCACAATTCAATCCTCACTACTCTGTCATAGGCCTTTTCCAAGTCTATAAAAGCGCAATAGACCAGCTCCATATCCTTGTTTTCTTTTTAAATAAATAAATAATTCAAATTAAACTTTTAATAAGTTATTTGTAAAAAAGTATAATAAAATTTAAGGCTTTCTTTCTTAGCATCAATAAAAACCTTTTGTTTTCAGATAAATGACAGTGTTCTTTACTTAAACCGTACATGCCAAAATACTTCTTATCTTTTGTTTCCTTTCAAAATGAATAAATAAATCGAGCAAAATGACATTTTTAAAATTTAATAAAATTTAAGCCTTTTTCTCAATACATCACCGACGTCTTTTTCCTTCCAGAAGAAAGATAGTGCCCTTTATTTAATAATTCAAATTAAACTTTTAAAAATATATTTGCAAAAAAATCTAATAAAATTTAAGGCTTTTTTCTTTAAGTCAATGAAAACCTTTTGTTTTCAGACGAATGACAGTGTCTTTTTCCTCCCACTGATAATAAAGGACTCGTTAATAAGCAGCTCCTTATCCTTGTTTTATTTTAATATAAAAAAATAAAACAAACAAAAATAACATTTAACCAAATTTAAGACTTCTTTTTAAACGTCTTTTTCCCCGCATTAGAAAGAAAATGTCTTTTACTTTAGCTGCTGGTGCTAAAGGACTCGTAAACTTTTAAAAATTCATTTACGAAAGAATCTAATGAATTTTAAGGATTCTTTCTCTTGAACGACGAGGTCATTTTTATTAATAAAGGCTTTACATTATTGGCAATCAAAGTTTTTAGGTCTCTTAACCATTCAAAGATTGGGATTCGTATATAGACAGTGCAAGTACTTGTTGTCAATCAATTTACTAACGCTGTAAATAGTTTTGTTAAACTATTATTTCTTCAGTTCATTTATCCAGGAGGGATAAAAGTCCCTGACATCATACTTCCTTGTCCCGCGATAAAACAGAACTATTGCTTCTATTGACCGTCTTCCACTGGGACCTTTTCAATAAGGTTTACAGAAATTTTCAACTAAACCTACATTTCAGGGAAACAATAAAACATTTTTGTTTATTTAAAAATATTGGCTAATCCTGAGATTTGGAAATTCTGTTGATAATATTGTTTTAAACAATTTGTAATATATTTCGAAGCGTTGATTAATCATAAGGAATGATGTCAATAAATTTCATTATTCATCAAAGCAAATAACACACAAGTTGATTTACCGTTATTACTATTATCGTTTAGCATGATTGTGTTCAATTTAATAAATCTTTGTGGACAAAATTGTTGTCATTATCGTTGATTCTCAAATTCATCAATGGACGAAACAAAAAACTACTTCTTAGTCGCGTAGGGTTCTTACACGAATTGCATTCGTGAATTTTGAAGCAGAAAACGATTTTCACGCCCTCTTCTAATTGACCATAGATTTTAAATCACTTGGGTCGAAGTCGGGGTTATAAGAAGGATGTGGGAGGCGGTCAAAAAAACTGTAACAATAACTGCATTTTGAATTTAGAGGCTTTCTCAAAAAGACAAAAACACGGATTACCACAAACCCTAGAAAATGTTCCAAATAAAAATTCGGACATTTTAAAACTACAAGCATTTTTTCAGAAGATACAAATATAAAACAAAATTTAAATAATTTAACCAGATCTTGCAGTGCCAATAATCCTGAGCGGTGAAGGCATGATTTAATAAAAAAAACCTATGCTCTATTTAAATGTAATAAACGATTTTTTAAGTTTTTAGTTTTAATATTTTAGATACATATTTGCATGCATATTTTGTACTTTTTTAATACATATTTATCCGAAGCCTAGTTATTACCAAAGTATGACTCTAATAAGACAGTAAGACCAGATGAAATTCCGACAATTATTGTCCTAAAGACCTGTGCCAGTTCTTTGTAGACTCTTCAACAATATGTATTTCGACAACTTCGGTCTACTGGAGATCTGATGGCTTAAGTCTCTCAGCTCTGGACAGACACTATTGAGAAGTTTGGTAAATCCTGTATAATAGCCTTAGATATATCCAAAGCCAATGGCTCATTAGCTTCATGCAAGATCGCTCCTTACTTGTGGCAGTAGACGGTATTTCTTCTGATGCATTAAAAACCAATACCGGGATACCCCAGGGTTCCATCCTGACCCCCACCCTATTTATTTTACACATCAACGACCTCTTGAAAACCACCACGAACCCCATTTACAGTTTCGCAGACGACAGCACACTTGTCTCAACTTTCACATCCTATCAATCACTTTCGGTGAATGATACAAATAGGCTCAGGCAGGAACAGGTTGACTCCTTCAACAGAGATCTTAAAGCAATCGTCAAGTGGGGAACCAACAATCTTGTTCAGTTCAACGCCCAGAAAACACAAAGCGCCACGTTTTTCTAGAAAGCGAGTTCCTAAAATCATTTCATCACAATGTTCGGAAATACCCTTGAATCAAGTCCCTCCATCTCGACTTTGAGAGTCACGGTGTCTAATAATATGTCATGGCATGACCATGTTGCTAACATCGCCAAGTCAGGTAGCCAGAGGCTGGGTTTTTTACTTCTCATCAACTGTTGACGATGTACAAGGCTGAAATCCGATCTCTACTGGAGTACTGCTCGCACATTTGGGGTTCAGCACCAAAGCATTCTCTTCGTCTTCTAGATTCCATTAAGAAAAGAGCCATTCGGTTGATAAACAGCTCAACTCTCACAGATACCCTTTACCCACTAGAACATAGAAGAAGAGTTGCAGAACAGACATTACTCTATAGATATTTTCATGGCAGATGCTCCAGAGAAATAAAAACTCTTGTACCACTACTGGCCACATTCGGCGAAGAACTCGGCACGCTGATCAGTCTTAAACATTTACTCTCAAGATTGACACTACAAGGACCAATCTCCATCAATAATCCTTCATTTACATGGCTGCTACGGAATGGAACAAGCTTCCAAAATCAGTTTTTCCAGAGAACTATGACCTGCAACTTTTCAAAAAGCGTGTCCACAATCATTTCCTTTCTATAATCCCTTCCCCTTTTAATAGTCGCAGTGCGGGCCGTCCGCGGCCCACACGATAGGTCTACCCTTTTTGCGACTATTTTCAGTAAAAAAAAAATGGTAATATATTAAGGTTTAATAAAAAGTATGTATTCGACAACAGATAGGAATCTAAAGTTAGAATGAACAAAATAAGTTTTTATAGTTTTTATATGGGGGTATTAATTAATATTTATTTTTTAAATCAAAATATAATTTAATGGGTTTTTATTAAATTATATTTTACAATTCAATATTTTCGGATTAATTAATATGGGGGTATTAATTAATATTTATTATTTAAATTCAAATTCAAATTTGTACCATCTTACATATTTACACCACAGTAGCCGATTATAAAAATAAAATGGGCCATTTATGAAATAATCTAATCTGCCTTTATCGTACATATATTCCTGTTTGAAAAGATATGTACAGAATTTCTTCTGAAGCAGTGAGAATTAGTTAACCATGTGCAGTGCATGTGCTGTAAAAATAGTAGCTTCTTAATTTTTTGTGCTTTTGTCATTAAATGTTTTTAAAACAGTCATCATCGCGTATTCTTGTTGTTTTAAATGCGTTCTTTAGTAGGTGTTATTATTTGTTTACGTTGAATGGTAGCTAAAGGTTCGTCTAGTCATGTGAGTCGTAATTTTTTTGCTCAGCATTAGGTATATTTTATTGAAATATTTTTAAGAAAAATGAATTTACTTACGAATAAAAGTGAAAATACTCATTTATTTTGGAATCGTATGGATATTTACAAAAAGCTTTTTTTAAATAATTCTTTCTTTCATTATATTTTGTATAAAGATTTATTGAATTTTTTTTTAAAAATTTACGTGTTGAATACGAATATTTAATTGTTATCTACCTACTTTCCTACAATGTGTTATTCAAAAACCTTTTGTAGTGAGTACTGATTCATTGGTATCTTTTTCGCACAAAACAGTGGTGTAGATACATTTAACGTTATAGGGGAGCTTGTTATTTTGTTATAATAAAACAGTTGGCTGGAATTAATGTGCTATCAGTGACTAGCTTCACGTCGGTTTACCACAATTGAGTTTTCTTAGTCTAACCGACTAGTATGTACTTTGAAACCGGATAAACGTAAAAAATTTCGAAATTAAATACAATATTTGTTTGTATGTCATAATTCGGCGAAATAAAAAATATATTTATCCATATTAACTCTAATAATATTAAGAAGAAATTAAAGATAATATTAAATACGGTACACAAATTTTAAATCTGGAAACGTACAGGGTGTCCCTAATGCATTGAGGCAACACTAAAGTCTTTTTAATGTAAAGTTCTTTAAAGTTACTTCTAATTTGGACTACAACTTGAATGATGATTTTTTATGTAGGAATTTAAGAATTTTAGGCCATCTCGTAGTCTTCTTTCTGACAAAGTTGCATGGCTTGGCAATTTCTTAAAATTGGACAAAACAGTTATGTCGCAGTTCGTCACCGTTTGAGATTGGTAACGTGCACATTGTACGTGCATTGTGGGATTTAGGCACTTTATAAAAGATAAAAGAAATCTCAAACTATGACGCCACTTTTTCGTCCATTTTTAAGCTGATACGTCACATGCACTTTTAGACTAGAGTTTTGTTTCTTAATCTGTCGATTAGTTCGCATTTTAGTTGTAGTGGTCAAAATGAAGAGAGATAAATATTGTTCTTTAGTGAAGGTAGCAAAAAACTTTTCGACTCGTTCGAACTTAGTTGCCATAAAATAATGCCTATATTACACAGAGAGGAAAAAGTTAATATGCTGAAACCAGCATCTTTGATCATCTTCGTTGAAAAAATTTCGATAAATAAAAATATGTTTTTTTGTTAATAAAGATTGAAGTTTCATTCGCGTAATAAATGCAATCAAATGACCCAAAACACCGACATCATTAAAAGTAGGGTGTATAGTACTTACACTTCCCACCAAATATGGCAATAATACTTCAAATAGTTTTAAAAGTACTGAGCACAAATAATTTTAAATTTTCAAATAAAACACCCTGTAACTCAGACGAGAGACACATTTTATCTAGGTGATTTGGGTTGAATCTTCATATTTTGGGTTCAGGATTTTATAGTTGAAATATTTCCAATTAGTAATAAAACACCCTGTATAAAGGGTGTGGACAAAGTAAAAGACAATTGATGTGTATGATGATTATAGTCTCTTTTCAAATGAGTTTCTAATATTACGTCTATTGCTTTTCTACGTTGCAAAATAATTTCGTCACTTGTTAATTTTTAAACAATAAGTTGTCAAATTACATAGATTTAAATAAAGTGCTTAAACGTGTTTTTTTAGCTTGTTCATTAACTTTAAGTTTAGATATACATGATTTTGATTGTTACATTGGTAGGACTTCGGTCAGGATATAATCAAATGTTAACAAGTCTACTTTTAAAATTATTATTTAAAGATAGGGTCTGTCCTGACAAAAGCCTTTGGACACCTCGACCTTAGTATCTTTCGTGCCATCTCTTTGGGTTATTTGTTGTGTATGTTCAATTTAAACACTTGTAAATATAAGATCAGTGATCTTGCGTTACACTTTATAAGATCTTCTTTGAGTTGCCTCACCGAACGATTTAACTCTTTTCTTCGATAGTGTTTTACATTCTATTAGAAGATGGTGTTCATATTCTTTATACCCGCCGAAGAATCAGCACCTTGCCCATATTTTCATGATGCTCATTGACTGAGTTGTTGTAGTGACAGCAGCTTCACGTCAAGTCACTTCATCTCCCACCGCCGTCGTCAGGAGTCCCAGAAACTCTGCCATTTTGGCTGGATTCAACCACAGGTATGATGGTATAAGGAGTTGGATGAACAGGCGAAAAGGTATCATGTGGAGTTCCGCCACATAGATAACATTTGTTTTCTCGTCTACTCTACTTATGTATGCGTTGAGGAACCATCCTCAAAAATCCCAAGTTGGAAGCTGTCAAGTGGTGCAGAACTTTGTATACCTCGGATCGTCAATTGAAAACACAGGCAGCAGCAAAAAAGAAATTCGCCGGCGCATTCAACAGGCACGACTAGCCATGACAAAACTCAATAGAATATGGCATGATTCTAAAATTACCAAAATAACTAAAATGTCTCTGGTCCGATCGTTGGTTTTTTTCCATCATTCTGTGCGCGTCAGAGACGTGAACTACCAAACAGGTTGACCGCCATCGTATAGATGCCTTCTAGATGTGGTGCTGGAGGAGAATGCTGCGGATTCCATGGACGACACATTCACAGGAATGACAACATGGAGAAACTAGTTGTACACTGGTCGACGACGTGGCCGATCTCCCACACGCTGGGTGGATCTAACAAAGTTGTGTCCTAATCTAAACGTCAGCAGGGCTTCCTAACTGACTTCCAATCAGATGAGAAGGTGAAAAACCGTTAGGAAAGCAATCGACAAACTATATATCAGTAATGTCTCGGTCAATACCAGCAACAACTGACAATAAAATGAGTTCACAACACATCTGACAAGATGTTATGACTGTGATGATGATGATGATGCATTGAGGATTGTGGACCAACCGGACCGTAGCTGCGCAAGAGTTGTTCTAGAGCAGCGTGGAAGTTTCTGCTCTTCTTGGAATATGTCAGGTGGAGGTGTGTTTTAGCCTCTGTTGGGTTGCCTTGCTGCATTATCTACGGTTCTGGCGTGACGTTCTTTCAATTATATTGGTCCTGGTAGTAGGTCGAAGATGTTTCCATGCTCGTACTGCACTGTTTTTATTAAGGTTTGAGGGGGGGGGGTTTATGATGGAATTGCAAAAATATTATGGTTGGTGAGTGACAGGAGGCAAGATATTGTGTAAGCAGTGTGTTGTGGATTTTCTCTTGTAGTATTTTTGTTTCATTGTGTAAATGGTCTTTATGAGTCATCAGGTGGCATCCCGTTATGATTCTAAGAAATGTGTTTTGGCATGTTTGTAAACTGGTCCAGGGTATAAGGGAGGCCATATTTGTGCCGCATAATTTAGTATGGGTCTACTGATCGCTTTATAGGTGGTAGAAAGCGTTTCCTTGTTTTTTTTTCCACAGGAGTTCCCATCTAGTAACTGGGTAGTGTCCTGTAGTAATTTCAACTAGCAGCTTAAGGTCTCTCCAATTTAGAAGTAAAAGGTTGTTGTTCAATAGGCATTTGCCTGTAAGTCTACGTTTTGAAACTTTATTTTTTTATCTTCAAGACTATTTAAAGTAGCTTTACTTGTTTAATAGGGTTAAAAAACAAGTTTCACATTTATTATTAATATGATAAGAAGGTTGATGAAAGATAGACATACAAAAAGAAACAAAAAACTAAATATATAGATAAACATATTTGTAACATATTTTAAAGATAAATGTAAAAATGCCACCAACTGATTTGCAAGGAGACATTAAAAGGTAAAATTTCATTGTTTTAAGGTAGAAACGGCCACCACACTCATCAGATTTGAATGGACGTGATTTTCAACGTAGGAAAATCAATAATTTTAAATTAACGTATTTTTATTTTAGGGTTGTTCGAAGAGGGTTCGTTATTTTTTCAGTGCTAATTTAAAACGTGCAGAAGATCACGTCCAAATTATTATTTATAATTGTTTAAATTATGATAATTTTGATGAGTTATATTTTTTGTGAACTTTTTGTTTTATCAGGAAAGTAAAACGTTAAAAAAAACACTCTGCTTGACAATAAACAAAGAAGTTCGCGCGTATATTGTTAAGTGGGAATATGAAATCATGTCGAAAAAGTAAAGGTGCCATTTTTAATGGCAAATCTTAGCTAATAACCTTTCTTAAAATTCAACGGGACAACCGGTATTTGCTGCTACAGATTTAAAAAAAAACAACTATTAAATCACAGGCAAATATTAGCTTTATTTATCTGTTTTAAAACCTATGTAACACCTTTATGTGTGGAAATGATATATATCCTTTTATTTTTTATCAAGCTTTATTTATTCAAAGATAAGAACTTTTAAATAAAATGCGATAGAAAGTATCAGACCAATTTGTAACTTAGAATTTACATCTTTCTCTGTAGATATAAAAAAAAAATGATTTTTTTTTCTTGATAATGTCTTTGTAATCAGTACTCAAATGAGTAGTAGTTTGATAACAGGAAGCTCGGTGAGATAAGGGAAGGCTGTGGTGTACAAGAACATGTTGTTACAAAGATAGATAAAGGAATTCTTAGATAGTTTGGACACGTAGAAAGGATGGATGATGGAAGATTGACGAAACAAATTTATATGGCGAGTGTGAATGGACGGAAGTCGGTAGAGGTCGACCTCAGCGAACATATCTCGATCAGATCAACATTGTTTTGGAGAAAGGCCAGGTCAAGTGTAACAACAACCGACGAGCATGTATGAAAGCACTGATGAATGTAGAGGAAGCAAAAGATGTGTGTAAGAACCTTAGCAAATGGAAGGAAGTGGTCTCTGCCTACCCCTAGGGGAAAAAGGCGTGACAATATGTATGTATATAAATAAAATTATTCGTTGTTTCTATTACAGGTATTCTCCTTCCCTGGCGACAGCTGCGGGGGTGATGATAATAATTACAATGATAGTGGGGGTGCTGGGAAATTCATTGACGATAGTTGCTCTTTTAAGACACGCCAAATTACGCACCGTTGCAGCAGCTTTTATTGCGAGGTAACCTTTGTACGCCCGAGGCACAAATTATTTTTTTTATTAACCACTTCAAACAATAATTTCTGTGAAATATACGGTTATTGATTTAATAATCAATATTGGAGTGTTTCAAAATAAACATTTTTTTTTAATAGTACATTATTAATTTTTTATTGTACAGTTCCTTTTGTGGGGATAATATTAATTTGTTTTTCTCTATCAGCCTCTGCATCTCCGATATGATGTTATGCTTTATGGTTCTTCCGTTTGCAGTAAGCCAGTTCTTTCACGGTAAATGGATACACGGAGACGTTTTGTGCAAGATGATTCCATTATTAAGATACGGTTGTGTCGGGGTTTCCTTATTAAGCATCGGCTCAATATCAATAAATAGGTACGTATACATTAAAGTTAAAAAAAAACTACTATTGAAATGCTGAAATTAGAACGTCTACAAAACACGACGATTACCGAAGAGCCCTTTTAGCGGATATAATGTCTAGGTTAAAATTTGGTGAGGTTGTGTGGGTGTTTTTTGCTACTTTTTATTCAAAACTCTAAAATGGGCAGACTAAATGGAACACAGAACTGCCATGAGGAAACGATAGAGGTGAATGCTTCTTCTTAGAGGGCATCGCTCTAGCTAGTGGTTTCATTTCAGAACAAGTAATTGAGGATATCGTAAAATGATTTTAAAAGCAGTTTTACTAGGAGTAGTAGGTTTTGAGGGTGGGCAGTCAACTTTTAGAAAAGTACTCTTTGAATTAGGTTTTCGGTGGCAAAAAATACACGTTAATAGATATTTGTTAAAGAAAAGTGTTTCCTCAGATTTATTAAAGTTCTGCTAGTGCTTATGCATTTCAATCGCTTCTCTATAAAGCCTCGGGTAATATGCAGATGTGGCGCATAAAACTTGGATGTCCTAGAATTTAATTCTGTGATCATTATTATTAATTGTGTGCTCCGCGACAGCAGATTTTTCTGTATATCCAAGACGGCAGTTGGCTTTGTGTTCTTTGACCCTGGTGTTAATGGACCGTTTAGTTATTCCAATTTAGACACTTCCACAAGTGCAAGGAATACGATAAACACCTGCAGAACTTAGTGGGGCGCTCTTATCATTGGCATATTTCAGATAGTTTTTTATTTTCTTAGAGGGCTTGAGATAGTTTTAATTAAGGTTATAATCTCCTAGAATCTGGCCGATCCTATCTGTTATATATATATATATATATATATATATATATATATATATATATATATATATATATATATATATATATATATATATATATATATATATATATATATATATATATATATATATATATAGGGCATTCTTAAGATGATTCAGTTCTTTTTTTAAATGTTCTGGTTCACAGATTCCTATAGCCCTTTCTACCAAAGTTCTTAGTTTATCGGCAAGGGTGTTAGTGGATGTATTATGTAAATGACGATCTGCGTGGGTGGATTTTCTGTATACGGTATATCCTAGTTGTCTCTCTTTCCTCACAATCAGGACATCGAGAAATGCCAATTCTTTGTTGTTCTGTATTTCCATTGTGAATTTTATGCTAGGGTGTATGCTGTTGATGCGCTCGCATCTAAAACCGAAAGTATGGTTTCGATATGTAGTTGACACCTTTGTTGTCTTATGATAGAGACAGCCTCAACGAATTTCTCGCTCACATTAACGTCGAATATTAACTCAGACCTATGACGGCCAAAAAACCCAAAAAAACATTCGCCAATAAACGATGGCCGCGAAAGCCTTTCAAAATATGTATTTTATGGTATATTTGGCAGAAATATTTTTTGTTTTATGTTTTGTCGCTGGCGAAAAGAGCCAACCCTAATCATCTCAGGAGGATTTATTTAATTTTTTTTTACTTTCAATTCATGTATTAATTATTTATTCGGTAACCGTTACACAATATTTAGAATATGCCAATGAATACCAATTCGGTTCGATTTGGCAGTTGCAATGAACTTCTGTTGAAAGTGGTTCTAGAGACATCAGAGACTTTTATAACGTGAATGACAAACTTTGTTACTGTTTCAGATACATACTGATCGCTTGGCCACACCTTTACCAAACTATCTACACAAAAACGAAGGTGGCCTTGTACGTCGCTACCATCTGGATATTCAGTTATGGTTTGCTTACTCCGACGCTTTTCGACAAATGGGGCACATTCGGATTGGACTCCAAATTGGGTAGTTGTTCGATCAATCACGACGAGCATGGCAATACACCCAAAATAGCATTGTTCGTATTGGGTTTCGCGCTTCCTTGTACGATCATAGTCATATCTTACGCAAACATTTATTACGTCGTCAGAAAATCCCACCAGAAGATGCAACAACACAATTCGGGAAACAAATACAAACGGAGCGAAATGAAAATCACGAAAATGGTCTTGGTCATATTCATATGTTACGTAGTCTGTTATTTTCCGGTGACGTTGGCGAAAGTATTCGACGAAGATGTGCATCATCCCTCGTGGCACATCGTGGGTTACTTACTGGTGTATCTGTCCAGTTGTGTAAATCCGGTGGTGTATGTTACCATGAACAAACAATACCGGCTAGCTTATATAGATACTCTAAAGTGTAAACACAATAGTAATTTGGATTCGCAGTTGACACAACCGCCGCCTAGTAGGAACAATATGTCCGTGGCATATCTTAAAAATATTATACCACAATCGCCAAGCAAGGCGTGACAGACCATAAATGAATGGAAAAATGGTACCATAATTAAAAGTCTGAACTGATTTTACAGAGGTGGTATTAAAAAGTAGGCTAAAATAGCGTACCTACCTACATAGTACTCGTGCAAACTGTGATTTTTACTAACTATTAATCAGTATTCAAATAAGAATACAGTTCAGGATTGCATTGAAACATATTTTCGGCCATTCTTGTCGACTTTACAAAATACCAAAGAAAAAGATATTTCTTTTACATAAATAATCATATTATTATATTAATTACTGAATATTTAGTAGGCTGGTTAAACAAATTGACATTCTTTTTTTTGTATTGTTTAAACCAGCCTAATATATAGTAAAAGAAAAAACAAAATCCGATGCATGTCATACAATTTATTAGTTGTATATATTTTTTTTTCTGAAAAGAGTCACAAAAAGGGTAGACCTATCGTGTGGGCCGCGGACGGCCTGCACTGCGACTATTAGAAGGGGAAGGGATTATAGAAAGCAAATTATTGTGGACTCGCTTTTTAAAAAGTTGCAGGTCATAGTTCTCTGAAAAAACTGATTTTCGAAGCTTTTTCCATTCTGTAGCAGCCCTGTAAAAGAGGAATTCATGATGGAGATTGGTCCTTGTAGTGTTAATCTTAAGAGTAAATGGGTGAGACTGATCTGCGTGCCGAGTTCTTCGGCTGAATGTGGCACAAGAGTTTTTATTTCTCTGAAGCATCTGCCATGAAAATATCTGTAGAGTAATGCCTGGTCTGCAACTCTTCTTCTATGTTCTGGTGGGTGAAGGGTATCTGTGAGAATTGAGCTGTGTTTGTGTTTGTCAATCAACTTCATGTCGTCGATTTCAATATTAATTTATTTGAGGAATACAACGGTTTTTTCGATATCAGATCAGGATGGCGTACCTTTTGTGATGTTTGACAAAATCATCCAGTCGAATTTGTCGAAGTCCGTCAATGGTTTTTCCCATTTTTCTATGTATGATTTCGTTTGTTTATAGAAATCTATAGATTGTTTTTAGAACTCGATTTTTGTGTTTTCGCCGTGTTTGTTTAAAATGCTTTGAACCTTAATAGGGACAGATATCTTGTATTCTATCTTGTGATCATTGTAATCATTCCATTTTATCAAGTAAATCAGATTTACCCTGACATAAAAGTGCCCGGGTTTCACCCGGATACTCTTTAGAAAACCCGCCCGGACGCCCTCCGAACTAGGACAAATCCGGGGAAACCCGGACGGATGGCAGCCGTAGTAATTTTTTTTGTCTAAGCTGTCGCGGGCTGGACAAAACCGTATCACGGGCAAAAAGTTGGGCAACCCTACTCTTGAAACTAAGAAATTTTAAGTTGTTTTAACTTTCGGGGTTCTTTAAATATAACTACTTAAAAATATTTACGACGTGCGTTGGATTTTGTTCAGTATTTACTGCATTTGCATTTAGATGTATATAGTATTTTTAACCGAACGATACCAATAATAAACAATTCTGTGATCGTACTTGTTTCGTACTATGAGTATTAATAATTTGTTAAATATAATATTTGTTACAATAGTCGAGATTTTACAATAGTATTGTTGACTTTTGGTGTATATATTTTTAAAAATTGTTCATTAAATATTAATATTAAGTATCCAACATGTTTTCGTAAGCGCAATCTGCATTTATCATTTACCGCTATAAATTTTTATAATAACAGGATGTCCCAAAGTTTTCTTTACAATTAATACAAATGTCTCCCTGATAAATAAATTATAGTTTAAAAAAACTAAAAAACACGCTTTTAAAAAGTAAAAAATAATTCTAATCAGGAATAAGGTTACTGACGAGCAAATTAATATCACTGTTCTTAAAGCGTGGGGTGCTTTAATTCCAAAGTGCAGAGTTAGTTTAAAAATATCAAACAAAGCACCCCACGCTTTTAGAACAGTGACATTAATTTTTTCGTCAGTAATTTTATTCCTATGTTAATAAATAATTTGTCTTACCATCATCGATGTATAAAATGTTAATTATTGTGTTGTTTTATAATTTTTTATAGATAAATAATTTATCCTACCTTATTATTTTTATTTTAAAAGTGCACAAACATTTCCTAAAAAGTACACACAAAAATTCAAAGGTTGGAAATAAAATAACCTCAGAATTAAATAAACGAACTTATAGTTTTATTGTATATACATATTATAAAATACCACTTAAAAAGAATCCCAAAAAATCTACAGCAAGCAAATCTAATAGCGATTTCAATATTCCTAATGCAAACAATCTCATAACATATTTTTATTTGTGACATACTTAAAATGCATGTACAAATAATAAAATGTTGACAACTGACATTAGTTTTTACGTGTCAAAACCAGTATTGACGACAACTAAATTACAGAACACACACTTGTGTACGTTAGTTAACAGTTGTGTAATAGGGAAAAATCACGGAGTGGGCGACATCTATTATTTATCGTATGAGCTTCTCGAGGTGTGAACAACAAACCAACAACCATTTTTTTATATAGGTGAATATACTTTATAAATTATTTTAAGCAATTTAGGCATTGAAAGTGTTATATTTGAACGATATTTTGTGAAGAATTGGTATTAATAAACCACAACATCCAATGTGCAAGGGTTAAAAAAGATGATATGGAGATAAAATACATTTTCTTTAAATACTAGGGCAGTACAGAAATGGAAGATGATCTTAAAGATAGGAAAACCAATCTCACAGTTTGTGTTTCTTTGTAAAATGGGATTTTTTCAGTGGTAAGTTTGATATTGTTGTCCAAGGATCTATCATTTTATTTGTGATTACTCAAAGTGACTTCAACAAAACAGAGAAAGCGTTTAAATGATGGATCTGCTCCTAGCCAGAACCTTCCAGGTTAGAATTACAACGTTCCATAATTAAAAAAGATAGAAGTGACTGAAGTTAATTGGATTATAATATATAATCCTTAATTGGTCGAACACATGATACAATATGTCCGAAATTGATATTTCGACTTTCGTATAGGCATTGCAACAAGAATTCCAGGGACAACAGAACTGAAAAACTTCGAAAACAAACCAAAATTGACACCCGGACACACCTGGTCTTTACTGGCATTTAACAAGAATTCAGCGACAATAAAACTGAAACGTCGAAAACAAACCTTAAATACAGCTTTAACCCAATAGTTTAACACAAAAAATCTAATCATATCTCTGAGATAACAAAAATCCCTTCAATAACCACTTTGGTATTACAAGTAAACAAATAACAAAATACTTGTTGTTCACACCTCGATCCGACATTTTGTCATTGACAGCGCCATCTCACGTTACGTGATTTTTTCCCTATAATGAGGTATGCGTCAGTATGCGTCAGTATCAGTTGTCAATCACGGCTTGTAGTTTCGATTTATTTAAAACTTTTAATTTTGCCCGTTTTCCAAAATATATTGCGAGATTAATAGTTTCATTCTGCAAGCATTTTATTAAATAAAATAGAGAAATTATACTACGAAGGATAATCAAAAACGCTATAAGTGAGTAGAGAAAACACAAACAAATATTTAAATCATTGGTCAAGTTACTTCGATAAGCGAAACATATTGATATTTCTCTCGATTATATCCGTTTTTAAATGTAAATATACGAGCCAAAATGTTTCACTTATGTGGTCTATTTTTACCTATACTTTCACTGCACGGAAAACTTACAGTACCAGAAATTAAAATTAGGTAGATATTTCGAAAAAGACGATTTTTTTCTCGGTAGCAACTTCGTTTAGAAGTTATGAGTGATTTAACTGTATATCCCCCACTTACCCCCAGGTCCTACCTAGAGGTAGGTGGGGTAAGTAAGTTGCTACCGAAGAAAAACCGTATTCCGTTATCAAAAGGCTAATTTTAATTTCCGATACTGGGCCTGAAACCAATTTTTACCTATTATTTAAATGCAATTGACAACAACCTCCAAAAATAATTGTTGTAAAAGATGTGATTGAATTTAAAAATATTGTTAATTATCTTTTTTATTATCTTGGGTGGAAAGATCAACTACCTTAGCCACTCTGGGGGTTCTTTTAAATTTGGCGTAGGTCTCCAAGCTCCTCGGGCCGTGCTCTGGTACGGTGATCGGTGTAACTTGTTCAATTTCCTCTTTTCTTACACTACCCACCACGAAACGAGTATCGCTTATTTTATTATCACTAATTCGTTCGTTTTGTTTGTTATGTTCGTCGTTATCATCCCTCTCGAATAAGGGAGAGACGCTTTCTAAGGATTCTTTCCCGTATTTTTTGTAAGGATGATTATATTGCATCGAAGACTGAACGTTGGACCGATAAACTTTGTTGGGATAATTCGTCTTGGGCGATGAGGATTTCAAAGTGGAATATACTCGATTGGTTGGCATTCCAGCTATAACCTGCCCTATAGCATCTTCTTCTAGCATCCCTCCCGAATACTCGTCTTTGTAGAAATAGTTGTCTTTATCCTTCCTATCGATATCCATAGCTCTCCTAGCGGCACCGAACGGGAATAGAAAGTAGCTGGCCAGTCCGGCCGTCACCATCAAGCCGACCAAACCGACTCCGATCGTCGGGACTATTTCTCTGGATAAATAACTGTACAATTGCGCACCCATCGCGTCTGCTTTATTTTTGATCTTCGTGTTCGTATCGACTTTGTTGGACGGTTTCCTGCGTCTCTTGTTCTTCTTTTTTTTGCCGGAACTCTTCTTCTTGTCGTTGTTGAGACTAACCGAGCCGTCTTTCGATTCCAATGCTGCAGAGCTCGAATTAGCAACTGGGTTGGCAGTACCAAGCGATAAAGTAGTCTCGTTTTTCTTCAACGATTCCGTAGACGAAGACACGATGGTCGTTATCACGGTTATTTTTTTTTTGTTTTTAAGTTTGATTTTGTCGCTTTCGGTTTGATCCGATATTGAGATTTCGGTTGAGGTTGACGGTTGCTTTGGGTCTTTAGTTACTTTATTTTCCTCTGTCGTCTGTTTCTTTTTGTTCTTCGCGGCGTAGGATTTATTTATTTCCGTGAATTTTATTTTATCTTTAACTTTTGTGTCTATAATAGAGGTGGGTTTCGGCGTTCTATGGTAAATCGGGACGATAGTGTCATTTCTTGTTTTACCGTCGGGAGGATTGGGAGATTTTGTCGTTGCTGCTGATTGACCGCTCAGTAGGATCCAAGTGGAAATGGTGGAATCGGTGGTAGGTCTGTCTAATTTGTAAAAATTGAATTTCTTAGTCGCGTCGTCTAGATTGACGAGCTCTTCGTCTACGGGAATCGCTACTCCCGGATGCGAACTTTCGAACTTCATTTTGTCTTGCTTTAGTTTTATTTTGGGTGGCGTCCTTACATCTAGCATGTCCATTAAAATATTCGAAGCTTTTGGCGAAGTCGTAATAGATTTTCGATTGTCCTTGAGGAAGGTCGATGACAATCTAAAATAAAAAATGCCGATGAAATAAATAACTTTATGCAAATTAATAGGTAAATTATTTAAATTATTTAAATAGACAAGAAAATTGGTTTAAACAAAAAAACAAATAACAAATAAATTAAAAACCCTAATTTTTTACTGCATCAAACATTGGAATAGGCTAGGTCCTCTTAGACTATGCCGAAGTGAAATTTAACACTATGAAATTCAAACTTCATTTTATCCACTCACTGACTCTCTCTCTCTCACTCCCTCTCTCTCTTTTTCTTTCTCTCTCTTTCTCCACCTCTCTCTCTTTCTACCCCCTATCTCTCTCCCCCTCTCTCTTTCTATCTTTTTCCCTCTCTATCTTTCTCTCCCCCCCCTCTCTCTCTCTGTCATTTTATTCCTCCCTTTCTTTTCATTCCCACTCCGCAGTGGTGTTACACGTTCAACACAACCGTCTCCGTAGTCCACTAAAAAGTATCACTTTAAAAAATTTAACCTTGGTTGGAGAAGTGGCAGCGTACCACGAAACTGGTGCAAAGCCGTTATCGTACTGCTTGATAAAGGAAAAGGTTCGCAGCAAAACTATCAATATGGCATTAACTTACTCATCATCGTCGCGTCGGCAAACTGTTTGCAAAGGTATTGATTCAAACAGTAACAAATGAACTGATAAGAAGATAATGGGATGTACAAGAGTGATTAAGAAGAGAAACGTGTTCAAAAAATTCTTGGCTAAAAGACATTGTGGTCGACATTTTTTATTTATGGGGCGAGCGTTGAAATCACTTACACACACACGCACATACGTACACACACAAACACAGACACAAATACACACACACACACACACACATACACACACACACGCACATACGTACACACACACACACAAACACACACACACAAACACAAACACACACAAACACAAACACACACACATACGTACACACACACGCGCACATACGTACACACACACGCGCATACGTACACACACACACGCACATACGTACACACACAAACACACACACACACATACACACACAAACACAAACAAACACAAACACACACACACACATACGTACACACACACACACGCACATACGTACACACACACACACACACACACAAACACACACACACATACACACACACACACAAACACACACACACACAAACACACAAACACACACAAACACACACACAAACACACATACAAACACACACAAACACAAAAACACAAACACACACACAGATGTCCACTTAAAAACTATTGTATTCGACTCTGGGGACCTTGAAATGTGGAGATATGTCAAAATTTTGGATTCGCAAAATCGGACCCATTATTATAACTTCCACTAGGTAGTTAAAAAGATGTTGGACAGGAATGTGTGGCTTCATCATGGCTGTTTAACTTAATTATACACGGTCGTTTAAAAGATTTGAAAGAGAGTGCGTATGGATTAAAAATGAATTAGATTGTCAAATGCCCATGATCATGTCATACTAGTATCATCCGACGAGAAGTTCCAGGCGCTTATTAATATTATGTATGATGCCCTAAAAATCAAAGGGATGAAAGTTAATGTAGTCAAGAAGAAAGTAATGGTTTTTGAAAGAGAAGAAATCATGGCAAACTGCGAGGTGCTGATTGAAGGAGAAAGAGTAGAACAAGTAAAAGAGTTTGTATACCTAGGTTCAATGATTACAAGAGACAAAAAGTGTGACTGTGATATTAAACGAAGGCTGTTGGCAAAGAAAAAAAATAATACGGCGCTGCATAACTTTATGAGCAGCCAGAAAGTGTCAAAAAATGCACGTCTGGCTGTGCATAGAGGTGTGTTGGTTCTTTCACTTATGAATGGTAGTGAATGTTGGGTTTGGCAGAAGAAGCATAAAAGTAAGATCAATGCTGCGGAGATGAGTAGTCTGAGAAGTATAGCCGGAGTGATTCTGATGGATAAAGTGAGAAATAGTGTGATAAGAGAATATTGTGTCGTGAAAGAAAAAGTAGTAACAAAGACAGATAAAGGAATGCTTAGATGGCTTAAACACGAAGAAAGGGCGAATAGAAGAAGATTGACAAAACAGATTTATAGGGCGAGTGTTAATAGGCAAGTCGGCAGAGGTCGACGTAGGCGAATGTATCCCGACCAGATCGAAATTGTGCCCACATTTGACGAGCATGTATGAAAGCTCTGATGAAAGTATAACTAGTGAAGGACGTCTGTAAGCACCGTAGCAAGGAAAAAGAAGTGGTTTTTGCCCAAACTTACGGGAAAAAGGCGTGTACGTTTTTGTTGCATAAAATATTGGGATAGACAGGGTCCTCTTAGGACAGGAAAAAATAAAAAATTCATTTAAAAATTAAAATTTATTACAATGATAAAAAAAAAACATTTTATTTGCATAACGGACAGTTTAGTTTAATAATTTAATAAGAAAGCAACAAATTGAAAAAAAAATTGCAAATTATCACCAGGTTGCCATTTTAGAAAATTTATTAAAAAAAATTAGGCTTTAAGAAATAAATAAAGTTGTCAGTCAGATAAAAAAAATTCACGCAATTTCGCCTCGCAAAGATATTTTAAAAGGAAATTAGTCCACTGTTTTTCGGAGTAGGCCTTCTCAAAATAATTCCAACCTACGTTTTGGTCCTTTGTCAACGACTCATCTTTCCTAGTGTTGGAATTTCACTTGCAACACTCTATTAATTTTTTTTGTTCCATTTTAAATTAATTTTGAGCCGTCCCTGAGCGCCCTCAGGCAATTCATGTTTTTTTTTTATTCAAACCGCAAACAGCTGTCCCCTCTCACCACGCTGTTTCGAGTCACTACGATTGACAAACAGTAGTAAAAATGCCGTCAGAGACGGTCGTTAAATTATTTTTTACTCGCCGATCAAACGATTCGGTTTTCATATTATTCGTAGTATCTTCCAATCGGCCGTTAAAGATGGTCGATAAATTCTTTCCTTTTACAGCGATCGAAGAGATCGTGTTTTAATATTATTCAGTAATGTCAACTGGGATCTGTGAAGAACAGCAAATTTTAAGAAATAATAGGTCGGTTATAGATGCCATATTTATAATCTGCCAAATAACTGAAAAGGCCATAGTGTTTAACAAGACAGCCTATATGTGCTTCATTGATCTTACCCAGGCATTCGATAGAGTACGCTTAACGGATGTCTACTAAATAAAAAAGAATATTCACCCCAATATAATAAAAGTTATCCAAAAGCTTGATACCAAGAATTATGCATATGTGAGAATGGCAAATAAATTAGGCAAAAGGGTAAATTTACGTGAAAAGGCAAATCATTAGTGGTATAAGTGCATAGTTTTTTTTTAATTATCAGTGTCAAATAGAATTATTAAAAACCAGCGACCTATGATTTAAACCAGTCCACTTTTATCAAAGAAGAGTATAATTTCCCCGTGTACGGAAATATGAATTACAACTCCTGATCTGTACACTCAATAAAAATTAATGTTAGGTATTCAAATAAAAAGTTTAAATACATAATAATTAATTTTTTTGTACGGATCAAAAACATTTGTGTGATATGTAGAGCGAAAAAATCGAATTTAAAATGCTTAGTCAAACTGTTTAAAGTGGAAATGGAATAATCCGTACGAAAAACATACAAACACCACAATAATTTTGAAAGGGTCCATGAGTTTAAATATTTGGAAGCTACAATCACCTCAGATAACAATATAACACAAGGGATTAACAACATAATTCAGAGAGCCAATCGCTGCTGTTTTGCACTACAAAAAATTATGAAATCGAAAAATGTAACCCGCCGTACGAAAGTAACAATTTATCATGCAATTATAAGACCTATAATGACATATGCATGTGAAACATGGACGATGACAAAACAAAATGAGAACCGACTAAAAATCGCAGAACGATTAGAAGGATATATGGACCAATCAAGGACAACGCCACACAACAAAACAAAATTAGAACTAACAGGGAAGTGCAAGAACTATATAACCAACCAGATATAGTAAAAATAATAAAGGCGGAGAGATTAAAATGGGCCGGACATGTGAAGAGACAAGACCAACGTGTCGTAAAACTGGTGTGGGAATAGAACCCAGTAGAAAAGCGGCCGCTGGGAAGGCCAAGGATGCGGTGGAAAGATAATATTGCAGCGGACTTACGGACCCTAAATGTCCAACGATCAGAAGAACTTATGATGGACCGCAGCAAGTGGAGGCAAATTATAATGTCAGCGAAGACCCACCCCGGGTTGTAAGCTACAGAGAGAGAGAGAGAGAGAGAGAGAGAGAGAGAGAGAGAGAGAGAGAGAGAGAGAGAGAGAAAACATACATACATATAGTTACGCCTTTTTCCCGTATGGGTAGGCAAAGACCACTTTCTTTCACTTGCTACGGTACTGAGACACATTTTTTGCTTCCTCTACTTTCATCAGTGCTCTCATACATGCTCGTCGTTATACGCAAAAACGTAAAAAAAACCGACTTCAAAGACATATAGTTTTACCATGGATGCCGTTGTCAGAACTGGACCAAATGGAAATGGGACTACACCGGAAGCACCAGCTTTCAAATAAAAAAAGAATCATTAAAATCGGTTCACCCAGTCGAAAGTTCTGAGGTGACAAACATAAAAAAAACAGTTTTTGATAAATAGGAAGTTAAAATTGTTCAAAGATTTATAATGGTTACTCATGGTTTGAATTTAAAAAAAAATTCTTAAAGAAAATACTTTTATAAATAGTGGGTAGGGTACGTAACAGCCAAACTTATTTCATAAAAAAAACTTGTCTTTTTACCTATCAAAATATTACAGATAGCAGCATATATTAGAGATTAATGCAATAATTTTCAACATTTCTCTTCATCGTACCTAGGAATATCATTCACGTCCTATTTATTTTGGTTCGACTTTTTCGAAAAAGAAAAATGAATCATTGCAGAAGAAAATTTTGTTATTTCGGATGTAAGTAACAGTAAACTATGCTGGAATTCAAAATATGCATATCAAAAAACCAGTTTCGTGCAGGAGATGACATACTTTTCGCGCAAAAACTATCTCGCCGACGAATGGAGAATTTTTATGAGTTCAACAGAGTCGGCATCAGCGAAAATTTACTCTCAAAACAGTACCTTTTTTTAATACATTCTCCTAGTCAGGTTCGACACGATCTTAAACAGCTACATCAATAAAGAACTACTCGAGGTGTTTAACGACATAATTTATTAAATATCTACAATTGTACATAGTTGTTTTTAACTGTAAAAGTAACCAAAAAAAAATTAAGCGCTTTTTACTATAAAATAAATAAACAAATAGTACAAAAAAATTATTAAAAAAATAAATAAATAACTTAAAAACTAAACCGTTCTTAAATACTATATCAGTCTTTTAAGTAGCATTTAAAAATTTAATTTGGAATTATTTACAATAATTTATTACATAAACCTAAAATTAAATAAAAATTGGCCCTCCAATAAATTAACTATTGAGTATTTCATGCGAAGAGTGACTCAAGAATAGGCCGAAAAGTGATTTTAATTACTATATATTTATTATTCAAGAAATTTATTCACAGAAAATGGACTCCAATATTGAATAATATGTACAGACAATATGGAAAAACAAAATTGCGGAACTTATGCATTTTAATGCATTTGAGCGATAAGCGGATTCTTTTAAAAATTCTTTAAGAAAAAAATTATTCGGAGGTAAATCTGATGATCTGGGAGGCCACGTGATCTTACCACGCATAGACATTAACAGACATACATAAAGTCGCGCCTTTTTCCCGTAGTGGTAGACAGAGACCACTTGCTTCGGTTCTTACACACATCTTTTACTTCCTCTACTTTCATTAGTGCTCTCATACATGCTCGTCGGTTGTTGGTACTCTTGACTTGGCCTTTCTTCAAAACAATGTTGAACTGATCGAGATATGTTCTTTGAGGTCGACCTCTACCGACTTCCGTCCATTCACACTCGCCTTATAAATTTGTTTCGTCAATATTCCTTAATTCATCATTTCTACGTGTCCAAACCATCTAAGCATTCCTTTATCTATGTTTGTAACCAAATCTTCTATTACACCATATCTCGTTGAACCCAAGTATACAAACTCATTTACTTGTTACACTCATTCTCCCTTAATCAGAACCTCACAGTTTGTCATGCTTCCTTCTCTTTCTTTCATTTTGCTTACATTTATTTTTATCCCTTTGATTTTCTGGGCATCATGCATAACCATCGCCTGCAACTTCTCTTCAGATGACGCTAATACGACTTGATCATCGGCATTAAGAAGGCATTTGACAATCAAATCAAATATTTTTAATCCATACGCACTCTCTTTCAAATCTTAAACAATCGTCTATGCATAAGTTAAACAGCCATGGCGAAGCCACACATCCTTGTCTTACACCTTTTTCGATATTAAACTAGTCCGTGTAAGCTTAGTTTATCCTGACACAAGAAGTGGAATCCTCGTAAAGTTTCCTATGTAAATGTACTCGTATGTAAATAATATGTTTTGTAAAAAACATCATTTTAATTTTTTTTCCATAATGGTTTCACAAAATTCCATGTTTCACAGATTTGGCAAAGATTTGGCACAGCAAGGCGATTTATTTCAACCTTTAATACATTAGGTTTGTAATTCTTTTTTAAAGTTCAAATTTTTAGTTTACTTTTTAGAATTTAATGTTATGTTTTTTAATTTGTAGAATATTTTGATCTCTTTTATAGGTCGTGGTCTCTTTCCTGATAAGTCAGAAGTACACACCGTTGCTAACAGTTTCATACTGATAACTAACGTCGCAAACACATATCGACGAAGTAGGGACAATCCAAATTACATGTGTTGTAGTTAATTACTTAATTTATTATTGCGAATATTCATTATATTTTGCGCTTGTCGATTGGCTGGAGACCAGATCGCTTAATTGCATTGAAATACCTATGTCCCGCAAATGTTTTTCCATATCTGTATATGGTGAATAAATTCTTAAAAAAATAAAGGACTTTTATACAATATTTACATTGTCTTTTTTTAAATATTTTATATACATATTGTAGGCCAATTCTCATCTAAACTACCTATAATTTGTCAATGATGAAGTATTCAAATGACTAGCATTTTATATATTTATTAACAGTTTTAATTATTCGTTATTCTATAAAATAGTCCTTTTCCTTCTGAACCTCTTATAAACCTTGCTGGAGCCGGTGGTACCGTTATACAGAATATGAATCCTGCGCATATCCTCAGCCAGAGTGTCATTAGGATCAAATCCTGCTCTATCCAGTACATCCGATTTCTTTTCGTAACCATAATCTTTGACGTTTTGCCACGTCTTAGATCTATGGTTCCAAAACCATCCGTCCAGATGTTTAATCGGTTTATGTACGTGGTGATAAAATGCGACTGCTGGTTTAGGCTTGCCACCACTCTTAACGCTATAATACAACACCAGTATAGGAATCCACCAGGGAAATAACGCTATTACCTTTAAAAATCCCAGTAAGAAAAACAGCACAATCGGCACAATATACAAATACGGATTTCGCAGGAAATTGAACAGAAAACCGACTCCTTTCCAAAGATATCCGGCGGCTTCAAAAAGATGCTTCAAATCGGGAAACTTCCATGCACCGCCATCTCCGTTACCACCGCTTCCACCACTACCTCCAGATCCTCCGCTTCCACCCACTCCGCTTTGGGGTGCAACAGACTGCGCTAATCCCCCAACGGGATCGCCGACTACCGCTTGAGCAGGTTCTACTGCTTGTTCTAGTGGTTCATCTGCGGCTTCGACTGCTTCCACAGCTCCTTGCTCGGCGTTGTAGGTACTCGCTGATGGTAGTCTTGTATCGCTGGGGTTTTGGTGCAGATGCGAGTTGATGACTAAATTCAAATCGGAGCAATCCTGTCGTAGATTGGGTTCTAAAACAGAGCTGGAAATATGTACAGAGGGACAAGGGGATCTTATATCGTCCGAATTGCCATTCGAGGGTACCATGTCTAACTTGAAAGTCGTTAACGGCTTATTTGGGATACCTGCGTCGTCGGATAAAGTTTCGATTGGACTTAATTCTGACAAATCAGGCACGCCTGATATTGCGTATGGAGGAGAATGAGACGATACTTCCGGCATTAGGTTCAGTTCGTTTTGTGAATTTTCTAAAGTTGCTAACGGCGTTATAGCACCCAAATTGCTCAGAGAAACCGAAGGAGAAGACGACGTGATTTCGGGATTGAGAATGGGTACGTCTTGTTTATATAAACCAGTTAAATCGGCGTTGTCCTTCCATTTTGTGACGAGCTTGTGCACCTGAGGTTTTTGTTTTTTAACTGGCTTGGTTTTAGAGGTTAAAAGTATCAAAGGTTTTTTTTGGGGGGATGTTTTCGTGGTTGATTTTAAAGGTTTTGTTTGGGAAATATTCACCGAGTTGGGTTTTAATGCACTACCAAACAAACTACTGATTTTAGTTGTGGTTATTTTAATTCGTTTTGTACTGGGTACTTTACTACTTTTGGGGGTGGTTAATACGATTTTGGTTGTCAAACGAATCGGGGTGAGCGTAACGTTGCTACCTACCGAATTTTTGTGAGTAATAATTTTTTTATAAGGAGTTATTTTTAATTTCCGACTAGACATTTCAGATTTAATATTGTTATTATCACCATCATTATTACATCGACTAAAAAATATATTTTTTAAAGGTTCGTTCAAAACTCGAGAGCAGTTTAACTTAAAACTAATATTTTTTAACAAAACCGTTTCGACTCCTTCGTAGAAAGTGTACCTGGTGCTGGTTTCTTCGGCTGGTGAGCCCTCCATCAGTTTGATGCATACAAGCAGTAATAACAACCGTGAAGCCATCGTTCACCTGAAACAAAAAAATAAAATATACATGATGATATCGAAATAAACGATTTGGCGTTCCTTTCGATCACCTTCAGGTGACAGCTCTATTTTTTGTAGCGTTAGCTATTACGAACACTTGGGTACATATTTTAGTTAAAAGAAGATATAGCTATATAAATGCATATACAGGGTGTTACATTACTAATTGGAAATATTTCAACTATAGAATCCTGAACTCAAAATATGAAGATTTAACCTAAATCACCTTAATAAAATGTGTCTCCTGTCTAAATTACAGGGTGTTTTATTTGAAAATTTAAAAATTATTTGTGCCCAGTTTTTTAAAACTATTCTAAGTATTATTGCCATATTTGGTGGGGAGTGTAAGTACCATTCACCCTACTAAATTATGTTAAATGAACCTTTCTGGATACTATCAGGGGCGTACAACAGGGGTAAGTGACTGGTTGATCCCTCCTAAATTCTACGCCACTGGCGGAATTGCAATTTTATCACAATTGTTCGATTTTCCAATACTTTCTACGTAAATATTGTACTACGTCTCCATGGCGATAAAGTAATTTTTTTCGAGATATTTCGGGATGCACAATTATTTTGATTTCAATGTGTATTAATTATGTCGGTGTTTTGGGTCATTTGATTGCATTTATTACGCGAATGAAACTGGGCACAAATAATTTTTAAATTTTAAAATAAAACACCCTGTAATTTAGACAGGAGACACATTTTATTAAGGTGATTTAGGTTGAATCTTCTTATTTTGAGTTCAGGATTCTATAGTTGAAATATTTCCAATTAGTAATGAAACACCCTGTTTACAAATAGTCACGCCTTTTTCCTTTAGGGGTAGGCATATACCAGTTCCTTCCACTTGCTACGGTTCTTACACATCTATACAAGGGGTAAGATTGTCTCCACCCAAGAGACAAAGACACACTCAAAGGTTTTTTATTGGGTAACATTGAGCGTTCTTACAAACGTCTTTTGCTTCTTCTATTTTCAGCAGCACTTTTATAGATAGTCGTCGGTTGCTGGTACTCTTTACCTTGCTTTTCTTCCAAACAAACTTGATCTGTTCGAGATACGTTTGCCTAGGTTAACATCTACCGACTTCCGCCCATTCACTCTTGCCTTATAAATTAGTTTCCTCAATCTTCTTTCATCAATTCTCTCTACGTGTCCAAGCCATCTAAGTATTCCTTTACCTATCTTTGTTACTGCATCTTATCTTACACCTCAGCGTTCCATTACTACACTATTCCGCACCCAAACTATACTTCTCAAACTACTTATCTCCGTAGAATTAATCTTACTTCCATGCTTTTTTGGACTAACCCAACATTTACTACCATATATAAGTGTAGGGACCACTCCTCAGCCAGTCGTGCCTTTTTTGACAAGTTCTGGCTGCTCATAAAGTAACGCAGCGCCTCATTCATTCATTTTTCTACCAACACCCTCTGCTCAATATCCACAGTCGTACGTTTCGCCTCTCCTAAACTTTGAACCCAAGTATAAACTCATATACTTGTTCTACTCTTTCTCCTTTAATCAGCACCTCAAAGTTTGTCATGATTTCTTCTCTTTCAACAACCATTATTTTTATACTTTCGTTTTGCTTACAATCACTTTCATCCCTTTGATTTTTAGGGCATAACCATTGATGTCAACTCCTCTTTAGATGACGCTAATATAACCTGATCATCGGCGTAAAGGATGACGATCTGACGATCAAATCTCCATTCTCAGTCCATACGCACTCTTTTTTAAATTATTTAAACAACTATGTATTTTAATTAAATTTTAACTTTAAATCTTTATGTAACGGTATTAGTGACTTCATTCGACCCGTTCATTTACATTTGGGCAATTTATTTTGAAATGTAGGTCACCACATGTTTTGATTCGTCTTTAAAGATGTTATTTATGTATAATAATTAACTGTACAAGTCAAAATGACGAGGTTTTCGGTATATCGGAAAAGCAGAAGTAAAGTCTAACCAAAATTACGAGGTGATCTAAAAATCTTAATCTAAAAAAATCAAAAAATTTCGAACGAAAAATGAGATAACTATGAAAAAAACAAAAACGAAAATTATAGCTATAGCAACAACAAAAAAAGATATGCATATGTGCTTGGAAGAGAAAAATTGAACAAGTTGACAGTTTAAATATTGCAAACTAAATTGAAAGTATACAAAGCCATCTACAGACCCATTCTAACATTTAGATCTGAGTCGTGGGTGTTAAAAAAAGAGAAAAGAGCAAATTAGGTACGGCAGAAATAAGATATCTAAGAAGGGTAAATAGGTGCATAGAAGTATAAAGTATAAGGTAGTATCTTAATCATTTCTTCTGACGTGACTCAACATCGCGGGCGTGACCGATCTAATCGCAAGCGTTATTGGTCTTCTTAAGTCAGCTAAGTGAAGGGGTTTACTTTTGTATATAATACTGTGATTTAAATTTGGCTGTGTACACGTATTCCATTTGGCTGATACACACTGTATTACAAATACAGGCTATAAAGAACCTCTGCATATAAGCTGTTGATAAAAAAAGTAACTATCATCAAAATATGGTTCCAAGTGAAATATTCGACACGCAATGCTGCAACACAGTTTTACATCAATCATATGTAAATAAACTTGTAGTACCTATGAATATCAAAACGGTACTATTTCCTTAAAAATATCAAGGAGAGACCGTTAACACGTTCACTGCCATCTGTACATGGTGTTGTTAAAGTTCTGGTGCCGTAATACATTTTAAAATTCTATCGTACACAAATTTCAAACTTGTATGTTCAAATTGGGATATCTGCCGAATTATTTTTATCAGTTTATTTCCTAATATATAGTTAAAAGAAATCTTTATTAAAAATTTTTGGTTAATAAATTTGTTGTTAAGTGTACAGGGTAGGAGTTTAAAATCTAACATATCATATGGATGATTTTTTTTTAAATTCATCCCTACAAATTACTTCCAAAAAAATTAAATACGTACCCCTATTTGTGATATAGGTATTAATGTATAGGCTGCCGTAAAAATGTTTGCAGTGATGTACTCATTATACAGGTTAAAGCAATTTTTAACTTCCCAGCGGGAAGTTATAGTAATGGGTCCGATTTTTCGAATCCCGAATTTTGACATATCTTCACATTTCAAGGTCTCCAGAGTCGAATACAATAGTTTTTAAGTGGACGTCTGTGTGTGTATGTACGTATGTGCGTTCGGAATTATTTTTCGTCTCGATTATCTCGAGAACAAAAAATGATATCGACGTGGGACCAATTGCATTCGAAGCATAATTACGCAACTTAAAACTAATTGGATTTTCAGCAAAATCAATTAAGCTGTTTTTTATGGAGAATAAAAAAATGGTAAACTACCTGAATTTTGCAATTTATAAATTATACTATTTTTAATACAGAATTTTAAGATCTTTTGAATAATATGATTATTGCATGTAAGGAATATATGAATGAAAAATATGATGACAATATTTCATAAAAAGAGATAGTTTTAGAAAACAAAAATAGGAATTGGAGAATTTTAAACTTGTGTCAGTATTGAGAGAATAGCATTGAAGACGCTATAACAGTGAAAAATTATTGTTAGTAATAATCAAGCATGGTTTATAACAATTAAATATTGTTACTAACAAATGATTATTGTTTATAATAATAAAAAAAAATTTCAATTGTTTTAAACAATTAAAAATAGCTCCCGCTTATAAAATGATAAGAAAAAGTTTGAAAGAATACGTTTGACATAAACAGAATATTGTTAATGACAATTTTAATTTTTTATAAACCATTTGAAATTGTTTCTTATAATAATTTTAATAATGATAATAATAATTATAACAACAAAACATATGGTATTTTTTCATTCTTTTCACTGGAAAGTTAGTCGTGTGGACCTCTCGGGTCGCACCCAGATCACTGATATTTTTATACATCTCTTTAACATATTTATTATCCATTGTAATTTTTAAATTGACACCTTGTGTAGCTAAGATTGGAGTTAGTTAGTGTTAAACATTAAATAATTAAACTATTTAGTGTCTAGTAAATTATTATGTAGGTAGGACAAATAACTCTTGTTTTCTCCAAATATTAGCACTCTCTTGATACTATTTACTTATTACAGTCTGAATACCTAATCTAATAAAAATTTTAATAAAAAAATCAAATATTGCTTACATGAAAAGTAAACACAAGCTTTTTACTAATGTTAATGTAATTTGTTTTGTTTTTTGTAATAAATAAATACAACAGAATAATTTTACTATTACTTCATTAAATAATAAAAAACATATTGCATGTTCGAAATGAAATTTTGATTATTCAGTTCTATTTGACGTGGTACTGGGCAATTTGCGAAAAAATTGGGAAACATAAAAATTACTTACTGTGCACAAGTTTATTTATCTAAAATGCCAAACGGCTCGCACTGCACCAACACCATAAGAACAACTGCTTTAGCTGTTGCGTCTCACGGCCTCGAACGGATGAGGGCACTTCGAATAGCGGTACCCAATGCTGACACCTGAAAACAACATGGACAACGTTAGTACTGTATATTCACTCATCCATTCTTTCTTCACCTAGTGCCTAAATGACTTTGTGTGGGTCGGAAATTCCTACGTGAATGTTTATAATTTATTTTCAATAGTAAATAAGGTTGATGAACCAACCATCCATCCGCGAATGGTGACAGGAAAGTTTACATTTTTTTCTACATCAATTAGTTGGGTTAAAATTAAGATTTATTATCATATTCGATCTTCCTTTATCGTGCACAGCTCCTTCAAATTATTGTATTCGCTATATTTTTTAATTTACAGCTTCGTCCTCATCTTTGAAGTTGATAAAATGCTGTAGTACATTGCAGTACATTGAATAATTCTTTTCTTTTTCAACGGTTCCCCTATTTATTGTAGAATATTCTTTATTTCATCTTTGAAGTTGATAAAATGCTGTAGTACATTGCAGTACATTGAATAATTCTTTTCTTTTTCAACGGTTCCCCTATTTATTGTAGAATATTCTTTATTTCATCCAGCTTAATTGAGAGCATGATTAGACCCCAGCTAGGAGGTCTTGTCAAAAGGGCACTTGCTTTGCCCTATTGTCAAGACTGCCATAGCCCCCGGCTGTTCCTTGAGGAGTATACAGCCAACCGCCACCCCCTGTACTACATGTGTACCAGGCTGTCTCTGAGGTCCAAAGGTAAAGCGTGAATTACCTTAACGTTTATTCGTTTAGTAAGTTGTCTTATAATTGGTAGCAGCTCAACAAAACAGCGATGTACATGCAAAGTGAATGCCAAAGAAGTCCTACTCAACTGGAAGACCAATTTATTCATAAATCCAACAAATTAAGCGTCCATGATCATTACAAAACGTTTCTGGTAACATTATTTTAAATCGAACCGTGAGACGAAGACTGTAAGATAACAATTTAAGAGCGAAAAGAAGTGCTATTTATCCAACATAGAGTAGCCACAAGGAAATAGAAATTACAAGCGATATATGGTATTAACCCCGCTTTTTGAAGAAGGTTCGACTTATGCTTGGAGATGTTTTAACGAGCGTACTGATCTAATTAATCTTATTAATGCAAAAACGACTGTTAAAAGGTATCATGACCTAATTATTTAACAAATTATTGTCTTATTTGCTGCTGCTAGAGGCGAAAATTTTGTGCTGACTGATAAAAATGCACCGTGTCCCGATTGTCAATGAGTTATTTGACATGTACACAATTTCTAGAACGGACTGGCCGGCTCGTTATGCAGACATGAGCAGCATTGAGCATCTTTTGGGCGGCTATGTCTAGGCAACTGCATTGCTTAGAAAAACCCCATCGAGTCTCCTTAATGTTTTTTTTCTTAAACAACAAATTAATTACCTCTAAATCATTTGATAGTATTAAGGGTACAATTAAAAGCAAAAAGATTACAAAATACAGGTCCGGGAGAGATCGACCCTTTAGGCAATGTTTTAACAATTAACATACATACATACATATAGTCACGCTTTTTTCCCGTGGGGTAGGCAGAGACCACTTCCTTCCACTTGTTACGGTTCTTACACACATCTTTTGCTTCCTCTACTTTCATCAGTGCTCTCATGCATGCTAGCCGGTTGTTGTTACTCTTGACCTGGTCTTTCTTTATAACAATGTTGATCTGATCGAGATATATTTGCCGAGGTCGACCTCTACCGACTTGTCCATTCACATTCGCCTTATAAATTTGTTTGGTCAATCGTCCTTCATCCATCCTTTCTACGTGTCCAAACCATCTAAGCATTCCTTTATCTATCTTTGTAACCACGTCTTCTTTTACAAGACAGCAATCTCTTATCTCACTATTTTTTACTTTATCCAACCGAGTCACTCCGGCTATACTTCTTAGACTACTCATCTCCGCAGCATTAATCCTATTTTCATGCTTCTTCTGCCAAACCCAACATTCAATACCATACATAAGTGTGGGAACCAAAACACCCCTATGCACAGCCAGACGTGCCCTTTTTGACACTTTCTGGCTGTTCATAAAGCTATGCAGTATCCCATTAATTTGTTTTCCTGCCAACACCCTCAACACGCTCAATGTCACTGTCATACTTTTCATCTCTCGTAAACTTTGAACCCAAGTACACAAATTCATTTACTTGTTCCACCCTTTCTT
The DNA here is from genome assembly GCA_950111635.1 of Agelastica alni. Lineage (NCBI taxonomy): Eukaryota > Metazoa > Arthropoda > Insecta > Coleoptera > Chrysomelidae > Agelastica > Agelastica alni. The sequence goes on along the minus strand of OX467719.1, from coordinate 6,250,962 downwards.
TCTCAATCGAAACATCACAGTTTGTCATGATTTCTTCTCTTTTAAAAAACATTACTTTCGTTTTGCTTACATTTATTTTCATCCCTTTGATTTTCAGGGCATCATGCATAACATTAACCATCGCCTGCAACTCCTTTTCAGATGACGCTAATATGACTTGATCATCGGCGTAAAGAAGGCATTTTACAATCAAATAAAATATTTTTAAACCATACGCACTCTCTTTCAAATCTTTTAAACAATCGTCTATGTATAAGTTAAACAGCCATGGCAAAGCCACACATTCCTGTCTTACATCTTTTTCGATGTTAAATCAGTCCGTGCAAGCTCCGTTTATCCTGACACAAGCAGTGGAATCCTCGTAAAGTGATTTCAGTGCTTGCATTTAACTACCACTTACCCCATACATAGACAATGTCGACCATAATTCACTCCTCACCACTCTGTCATAGGCCTTTTCCAAGTCTATAAAAGCGCAATAGACCTTCTGACTTCTAGCCAAGAATTTTTCGACTATACCTCGTAATGAAAATACCTTATTCATACATCTCCTTTCCCTTCTAAATCCTGCTTGCACATCCCATTTCATCTTCTCAGTTTCATTTGTTACTCTTTTAACAATTTAAATATGTATATATATATCAAACACAGAAAAGGTTGCACTTATTTTTTCAAAATATGGTCGGACTCTCCCAGACTTACCCTATTTAATAAAGAATAAAAATCATGATATTGTATTTTATTTTTTTTTCACCGAATCTATTGGTAAAAACTTTAAGATTAAGAAATGTTTTTAAATAAATAGGGATTTTTAGTAATATTTTTATTTAACAAAAATAAAAAAAAGGTTAGATATTAAAGAAGGTAAAGGATGCTAATTTCACCCCTTTAGAATGTACCTAACAAAAATGTTCCGGTGGTTAGTCCATCATAATTTCACCTCCTAAATTTTTCTGCATGAATTTAGATACACCCTGTAGATATCTTTAGTTGTTTTATGCCTTTATCATCTGATTTAATTACGTTAACTTCCTCGATATCGTCGTTAGCCCAATTATAACTGTATCATATCTTTGCGATAAATAAAAAACCGTATAAATTTTTTACCTATTAAAAATAAATTAGTAGATGATCTTAAACAGTTTCGTAAATGCGTCAAAAATATGAGAAGATAAAATAAAAAACTATTTACCTCATTGAAACAGAACACTTTCAATAAAAAAAATGCTAACCAATTAATGATATGTTTTTTTAGTTATTCCTTTCGTATCACTTTTTAAAACACCATATGTCACTTTTGGGCAAGGAGCATCTACATCCTCTTGTGCTAAGCATCGCTCTGGAGTGTCTGGTAATCGACGAACAGCGTGTCCGTGTGTGGTAACACGCGACTCTGGGCAGGTAAAAAAAATGTTACGAATTTGTCAAAGCGTAGCACACCGAATAATTAATTTATTATCCACTTATGACCGGCGACATTCGCGGTTCAGTTAAATTATTACCGTGTGGTGATTTTGATGCACACGGAAGACATGGTCGCTTGGCTCGTTTCTGGTAGTAGCGAGAGACTCGTTATTTTACGCAGACGAGTTTAAAAATGATCGCTGACCCAGTTTTAGCGGAACAGGTAGTGAAATCCGAAGACTACTTCATAGAAGAATAGACACGCGCTTCTTAAGAGGGAATCGTTTTAATTCGAACGATGCTTGAGATCGCATCACCTAAATTCGGTGAATTTTTTCTTTCGCGTTAGTTAAAATTTCACTTTCTTGCCAAGGTTAATGCTATCAAAGTGGCACATTCGTGAACATTCTCGTTCTGAGGATGATCACAATTAGAAACGTTTTACGGGCTAGCAACAGTCGCTTAACAGCATAACAAACTCTTACAAATTCTGCAGAATATACCCCTCGATAATAATGATATACGTTTGTTATTTTCTCTCTACTAAAATCAATCTGCTACGGTAACACTAGATGGAGAGGAGATACCTATAAAGAGAAGTGTCAGACAGGCTTGTATTTTGTCTCCTACACTTTTTATCCTCTACACGAAGAATATATTTAAAGGGGCAACACAATCTGGTGAAGGAATGAAGATTGGAGGCGAAACCATTAGTAACATTCGATACGCAGATGATACTGTGCTTCTAGCTGAATCATTGAAATAATTACAATGTATGTTAGACAAGATAAACAAAGAAAGTAATAGATGGGGACTGAAAATCAATGTGAAAAAAACTAAATTTATGGTTGTTAGCAAAATGAATGTTGGCCCGGAGAGAATAACAGTTGATGGCGAGAATATAGAAAGAGTTCAGCACTTTAAATATCTTGAAAGCTGGATCAATCAGTCGATGGATCAAGTCGAAGAAAGCATGGCTAGGATAGAAATAGCTAGAAGAGCATTTCTAAATCTCAAGCCGCTACTCTGTGCCAAGCAACTTAACATTTATCTGCGGGAAAGGTTTACCAAGTGTTATATATGGTCTATTCTGTTGTACTCTTGCGAAACATGGACGCTTCACCAAAAAATTATTGACCGCATTGGTGCATTCAAGATGTGGCTGTACAGAAGGATGCTCAAAATTCCGTGGACAAGCCGAACTACCAACGAGAATGTACTCATCAGAATGGGGCACGATAGAGAGCTCTTTACTACCATCAAGCGCCGCAAACTGAAATACTTGGGATATATGATGCGTGGACCACGTTATAGTCTGCTTCGGCTTATTTTGAATGGCAAGATCGAGGGAAAAAATGGATAGGCCGCAAAAAGCTATCCTGGCTTCGAAATCTCCGACAATGGACAGGTTTAATTACTAAGGAACTTCTCTACGCAGCTCAAGATAAAGATAGATACAAAGAAGCAGTCAATATGGGAGTCGACAATGCTTGAGAAATCAAGACACTGTATGAAGAAGAACAGTCGCTCATAAAATAGAGTAATTTTGTCAATTTTAAGAATGTTACAAATAGATGGTTACAAAATTATGTACAGATATTTGTGTAAAATTTAAACATAGTGCTATACAGGGTGTTTAAAAAAAAGGTGACTCCGTCTCTTGGATAGATAGAAAAGTGAAAAATAATTGGGGTTTGTTTGGTAAAAAATTTGCGTAACGCTATCCCTATTCATTCTTCTTCTTCATCTTCATTCAGGGTGTAAGTAAATTGCGTCAATAGCGATATATCGCATGTCACCTCGCTGTAATCAAAGTAATCCTCTACTGTTGATGATTACAGAACATTACAGCACGACCGGCCTTGACAATTTGTACATGCCATAGAACAAAACAGTCCGACTTTTTTGCAACCACATTTAGCACTACATTCTTTTTGTTCAGCAGTTTTTCCGGCGCAGGTGGGAGTAAAGTTTGAACTGGTTTCTAATATATTGTTGACCAACTTCCAACCCCAGTCTGTTGGGTCTAGCTGATAACCAAGCCACACTTGAACTTGGTAATATACCCGAAAAAGATGTTGATGAGCAGCAACTGAGGTTGGAGGAAGACAAGCTAATTGAACTTGTTTTTTATTTCGAGTATTTTAAAGAAACAAGCATATCGATACTTATCTAAGCAGTTCGTTTTTTTAGGAGCTCCGTACATAGAAAGAAGAAAGCGAATTCCGTTGGTGATAACTTCTTGTGGAGTTGAATTACTGTCTTTAAAAACTTCAGCACATTGAACAAAATTTTTTTTTAAACATTTTGAAAACTGTTGTTTTACCCCTCCTGTAAAATGCAGATTTATCACAACCAGTTATTGCGTGTAAAAATAGTACATGATTTTGACTCTTGATGTGGTCTCTAGGTTATACTGGAGTATAAAATAAGGATGGGTTTTATTTTACCTGATATTCTTATGGTTATACTTATTATGTATATTTTATATTTTAAGTGTACGTTACAATGACCGATAGAAAAATATTTTTACCTATATTACACCTCCAGAGATGTATATACGTGGCATACTCATGCATATTATGACGATTACAACTTTTTGAATCGTTATATCTCAAAAACGGTGGCTCTAAAGGAAAAATATATAAATACATATTTTAAAGATAATTTTATGATCTAGAATTGTTGGTTTAAGTAATTTTATGATAAAACTTATCGTTTTGCTGAAAATCGTGAAAAACTCATTTTTTTTTACCTTTGACCCTGAGTAAAATTTTTTCCATACACGTTTATGTAAAAATTCACCAAACAATTTTTGCTATATTTGTGGTTATTTTGTAGTAGCCTTACATCGCAGAAAATTGACACCTATAATAGAAATAGAAATAGAAATAGAAATAGAAATAGAAATAGAAATAGAAATAGAAATAGAAATAGAAATAGAAATAGAAATAGAAATAGAAATAGAAATAGAAATAGAAATAGAAATAGAAATAGAAATAGAAATAGAAATAGAAATAGAAATAGAAATAGAAATAGAATTAGAAATAGAAATAGATAAAAGGGACAAAAGCTGGTTGCCAAAGATATGTATCAAAGGATGTACTATAGCTCTGACTGGTTGGTTAAAAGGGAATAAAAAATCATTACGATTTAGTCGTCCTATGATCTGGAGAGAGCGACAAAATCACATAGATGACTGCTATTTTTGTATGACAGATATCAAACCAAAGCCGATAAGACTCACATAGCAAGCTTTTTGCTCCCGAATTTTTATTTTTTTTTTTGCCGACAAGTGTTATTTAAATTTTTTTTTTAGTTAACATAGAAGCAGCAAAACGGCATAAATTCGGCATTGTCAGTCTAAAGAATTGTACCTGTCTTGCGATAGGATGAAATATCGCTAAAATGTGTTGTTATTGAGATATTGATTATACAAATAAGAACAGTCTTTTGTGCTTATCTAGTACATTGTGTGTTGATATGCTGTCGAGAATTTTTTAGTGTCTGGCTTTTAAATTTGTAATATCGTGAGGTAATTTTTCTTTAGCGCAAAAGAAGTGTCTGCATGTGAAAATTTTAATGAGGTGCGTATGTCTGGTAACGCAGAGGAGGACTGGAGTGTTTTCGAGGCCCTTTGTAATTATACGAAAGTAAGTGTAGAACAATGTAGAACAAATCTTTAATTATTGCTGTTTTAAATTTATAAAAGAATTAATTTTTGATATGGTTACATACCTACCTAAAAAACGGAATAAATTTGTTTATTAGGGGCGTGACCTAATTTTTGGAATAATAGAGCGTTGACACTGGAAAAAGTTCATTTTTCCAAAAAATTTGTACTAAATATATTTGTTTTCTTCCAACAATTGAGCCAAATCTGTTCTAAACACGATGAAAATATATTTAAATTTTCAACTATAAACAGCTATAACTAAAAAGCTAACAACAAAATATTCATATTAATATCACACATATTTTTTACCAGGAGTGTGTATTTTTTTGGTGGGTTTTCTGTTATAGCTCCCTCTATTCATACTGTAAAGATCTTGATGTTTGTGCACCAAATCTTATATAAAGAATACCAAGTAAACAAAAACTATTTCAATGATGATTTAGCTTTTACCGCATAGAGGTCGTGTTCGTTGCATAGTAAGGAGGTAGCCATTTTTAGTCCGAATCTTAAAATATTTTCAATAAATGCAAATAAAAACCCTTTTTTCGAATTAAAATTATTGTATTAATAAACCAAAATTTAAATACAACTCATTAAAAGTTGCTAAGAGATTAACATCCTTCACACCAACATTTGAGACTGGGACTACAATGTCCTGATGAACGACCTTCTTCCTTGCAAACTCTCCTGCACAATTCGTTGTCCCATACTGCACAAGGACCCCTAAACTTATGTGACTTACAATCACCCAAAGCCAATTCAGTTGTGATAGTTAGGATGAGAAGAATTGCGAAGATGAAGTATCCTTTCATTTTGAATCTGTAATCAATACTATAAACAATAAGCATTTGAAGATTGTTAACGGTATTAAAACATCTTTATAGATTAAATTTGTTTACAAATTAAATTTTCTTTGTATTTATAATTAAAGATATGTATTTTTGCCATTTTTTAACTTTTTTATAAAATTCAATTCAATTTTTGGTGAACATAATGTATAAACTACAAAAAAATTAATATTTTATGTAATTCCTTAACTTTCTTGATTATTTAAATAAATAAAATCACCACTAGGGAGAAGTGGAAGGGGGTTAAAATATAAAATGGCCGATATAACTGTCGAATTCATGGTATTTGGGGTCACTGAGTTTGATAGAGACATTCCCAATTATCTTAGGACCCCAACGAAACGGGTGGAAAGGGGGTTGAACTATAAAAACAATCATAAATGTACGATATTCGTGTCGAATTCATATTTTTTGGGATTAGGACATTCCCAAAGCAGGAAAGCTAACGTTTTGGGCAGGACTACTTCGGCTGGTACCGCTAAATTTAAATAAAACAACTACAAAACCACCGTTTGAAAAGTCGTAGAAAAAGATTATACATAACACGCACTTATTTTATTTTTATAAATATATTTTAAAATGTTTCTTGTTACCTGTTATTGTCCCGAATAAACTGATATTGGTTGCCAAATCGGTAGTGAACTGTTTTAACAATGAATGGTAGTGACTTTATATAAGTATCTTTAGTTCTTAAATGTACGCAATTCATATCTGTGGAACTTTAATTATTTATACATATATTACAGGAAAAACAGGTAAATATAAGATATTTCTTAAGGTCAGTGTATATTTTTTTTTTTTTAGAAAATAGTCGCAAAAAGGGTAGACCTATCGTGTGGGCCGCGGACGGCCCGCACTGCGACTATTAGAAGGGGAAGGGATTATGGAAAAAAAAATGATTGTGGACACGCTTTTTAAAAAGTTGCAGGTCATAATTCTCTGGAAAAACTGATTTTGGAAGCTTATTCCATTCCGTAGCAGCCCTGTAAAAGAAGGATTATTAATGAAGATTGATCCTTGTAGTGTCAATCTTGAGAGTAAATGGTGAGACTGATCAGCGTGCCGAGTTCTTCGGCCGAATGTGGTCAATGGTGGTACAAGAGTTTTTATTTCTCTGGAGCATCTGCCATGGAAATATCTGTAGAGCAATAACTGGTCTGCAACTCTTCTTCTATGTTCTAGAGGGTGAAGGGTATCTGTGAGAGTTGAGCTGTTTATCAAGCGAATGGCTCTTTTCTGAATGGAATCTAGAAAACGAAGAGAATGCCTTGGTGCTGAACCCCAAATGTGCGAGCAATACTCCAGTAGAGTTCGGATTTGAGCCTTGTACGTCGTCAACAGTTGATCAGGAGTAAAACACTTTCTGGCTTTCCACAGAAAACCTAGCCTCTGGCTTGCCGACTTTGCGATGTTAGCAACATGGTCATGCCAAGACATATTATTGGACACCGTGACTCCCAAAATCGAGATGGAGGGACTTGGTTCAAGGGTATTTCCGGACATTGTGATGGGATGATTTGAGGAATTCACTTCTGGAAAACGTGGCACTTTGTGTTTTTTGGGCGTTGAACTGAACAAGATTGTTGGTTCCCCACTCGACGATTGCTTTAAGATCTCTATTGATGGAATCAACCTGTTCCTGTCTGAGTCTATTTGTATCATTCACCGAAAGTGATCGATAGGATGTGAAAGTTGAGACAAGTGTGCTATCGTCTGCGAAACTGTAAATGGGGTTCGTGGTGGTTTTCAAGGGGTTGTTGATGTGTAAAAGAAATAAGGTGGGGGACAGGATGGAACCCTGGGGGACCCCGGCATTGTTTTTAAACGCATCAGAAGAAATACCGTCAACTGCCACATGTAAGGAGCGATCTTGCATGAAGCTCATAATGCTTAAAAAAATTCCATTTGAGGAGAAAATTATTTATTTAAAACTTTATCCCAACAGTCTTGTTTAAATGTATTTGCAGCTATTCATATATTCCGAAAATCTATTTGTTTTTTTTAAAGTAAAAACTTCTTTAGGCAGATTAGATGAGGTTAAATTTTAAAGCATCCGGGGACAAAATAATATTTTCTTCAAAGTCCAAAAGTCTTTTATTAAAAGAATTAGAAATGAAACCAATTATAAAAAAAATAACATTTTGTTTACATATATTTAGGGCGAGATTCAGTTTGTATGTAATAATAAATAAGGTACAATTTGAAATATATACTTGGTATTTGACATTTACATTTGCTCTTTCATCTAACTCTAAAAGGAAGTCAAAGACAGCAAATAGAATAATTGAAAAATATTTTAAATTAATAGAAAAAGAATAATAGTTTAGTAACTAATTAAGCAAGGGAATATATTTTAATCCGAAAAATTAAATTATTTTTGAGAAAAATAATAGTCAATACAATAATAGATATACCTAAATATATATATATATATATATATATATATATATATATATATATATATATATATATAAATGTTTTTTTTCGACTGGTTCTGCAACGAAGTCAAAAAATAATATATCAAAAAAAGAAAGGCTTATCTAAAATACAAGACATCTAAAACGCCGGAAGCCTTTGATGATTATAAGAGGGTACGAAATGCCACCTACATACTAGTAAGGCAAATAAAAGACAGACAGTATTGGGAATACTTCTCGAGAAAAATGGAAAATGACTTTTATGGCCTCCAAAAACAGATGTGAAGATTCATCAGACGCCAGAGAAAAGAAGCAAGTGAATTTATTAGCACAAACCACATAACGAAAGAAATTTGAGTCCAGTATCTTTAAGAACTATATAAAAAAGAAGATACGGAAAGCATACCGGACACCCCGGAAATCGGAACTAACGAAGTAACTGAAATAGAAGAAAAGGATATAGAAACGGTATTAATAAAACTTAAGAACAGAAAAAGTCTAGACCCAGACGGTATTCCGAATGAACTTCTTAAATACGGCGGTAGAAGACTTAAACAGCAGGCAGCTAACAGCCATAATTCGCAAAAATCTTTTACATCGTTCTTGCTGGTCTTTGACATAGCTTCCTTAACAGCTATCTTATGTTCCTTAAACATCGACGGGAAGAAGCAGTAAATGTTACACAGAGGAAGATGTTAATTTAACCGTGTACATGTTTAAACTTGGACGATTGCGAACGAGCCACACTCCGTCGCCCAGTGGTACTAGTGCCGCTTGAATTGCTAGGCCCATTATGAATCCCAGCACTTGAGCCAAGGATATTATTGAAATGGCTTTCGTCCTTTCTGAATACCTGGTGGCCGCCGAATTTAACAAACACAGTGCTTTATTGTAATGACCCAAGTGTTTTATGACATTTAATGGACTCACTATATATTTTAAAACAGCTCCAGTACCCCATGTTCATGTTCATTTTTTTTTGTTACTTGACTTATGGTTTTTCCATTTAAGAAAGCCCCCTGAAATCAACCAAAAATAGGAGAGGAGTTTGGTGAAAAAAATAAAACTCTTTCCTCTGCCTTAAAGAAAAAAAATTGGTTAAAATTTATAGAATATCAAAATGAAAAATTTGACCTTGTTTATACAAATAATGCAAATAAAAATAACTGTCCCAAACAATAGTCCAGATAATAATAATAAAAGTAAACAAATTATCAGGCAGTACATAAATATTCATAATATAATAAATAAACGTCAACTATTATTCTAAAAACTTAATAAGTGAAAATAATGTTACAACAATGAAAATAATGATAGTTTTAATAATACAAATAATTTAACAATGTATCTAAATGGTGCAAATAATATCAAGAAATAATGCCGTTTA